>CM067378.1:122111379-122666379 GCA_034510155.1 Eucriotettix oculatus
TATTTTAAACAAAGTCACAAGTAGACATAAAGATTAGGATAGCATAGGCAAAGAAGGTTTTCTCAAAAAAGTGGGATTTAGGTATGGGTAATATACATGTGAATATTATTATTGCTAAAAAAGGAGTGTGGCGTTATATGGGTGTGAAACGTGGCAGGTAGGTGTATAATTAGAATGGAAAAGAATAGGAGCCTTTGAAATGTGGTGCTACAGGAGGATGAATGGATAGAATTACTGGTGAGGAAGTTCTCAACAGAATAAGGGGAGAGAGAAGGGTAGATTAATAGGCCATGTTTTAAGGGAATTGTGTATCATTAAAAAAATAGAAAACAAAGTTGAAAGTCGCATTCGACTCTCTGTCAATGGTCGCTCATCTTTTCAGAAAAAATTAATGTTTAGTTGGTGCATTCCCTCGCGCTTTTGCACATTTCGATGACCAACGCTCACAGGTATCTAAATTATCCAGTGCCGCGTTTTCGTATTCTTTTCAAATAAACTGTATCATATTCATTACATTCGGGCCTACAAATTAAACTTCTATTTACGTGCCTAATAATATTTTCTCATGTAGTCTGTGTGATACAAAGTTGTCCGTTCAAATGAAGAAAATTCTATTTTCGTAGAGAAGAAACAGTTTGCGAACCTCAACGTTTTTGTGTAGTTACTTTATGACGTACCGTTTACAAGTTACGATGGGATTTTCAGTTTCAGTTACAATATCTCAGTATGGCTTGCAGATAAAATTCTCAAGTTCTACATTTAATAGGTTTTTATAGTATCAAAGTACAGTATGAATTTAAACTTTGTGATTTAACTCAAATTTATTATAATAATTCCTTAAATATAGCAAGGAAACTATTTTGATGGCAACATAATATATTATCCAAGTATGTAGAAATGAAAAGCAGTCTAAGATCTCAGTACTGGAATAATATTATAATACAAGTTAATTTTAGGGTTCCACTCGTACTAAATGCTTTAAGAAAGTGTAAGTTATTGAAATGTGGCAAATAATTACAAATGTTATTTTATTTATGGAACAATTTGAGTTAATATGTATTGGAAAATGGAAAAGGATATATTTATAATACAAATAGATTTGAAACCACTTTGTGAGAATATCCTCCTCATTTCCTTAATCAAGCTATGAAATATATTTGGTCTGTTTTGAGGCACACACGCGACCCTGCATCCCGTTCTCTTCTGCGGCGCTGGGAATTATGGACAACTCCTTCAGCAAATCAGATGGAATTTAAATAAATTGACAGTTTAACATCACATGTTTACCTAAGGTCAAAGAAATTATGCCAAGGGAAATTAATTCCCTATTAAAGTTTATCTTATGAACATGTGAAATTGGTTGAATCAGACCACTTGGATTATATGTATGCTCGTCTATCATGTATTTGAAGTACAGAAGAAATGTATTAGCAAATAGGTTATGTTATAGATATTTCACTCGTAAAGAAAGTTGAAATATAAATTCACAGCAAAAACATGAAGTTATGATGAAAAGTTTTAGATGATAACCTTCTAAAACTGTCTTGTCGACTTAAAGCTTGAAGATATCAAAATTGTGTTCTGGATGTAAATTTGTTTTGGATTAAGTAAATTGTTTTTCTTTTTTATTATAAAAGCTCAGTATTAATATATTTCTATTACATTAAAATAATTAATATTCCTCCCATTCATTTCAATATCGAATGTTGGCGGAATCGGAAGCAGACTTGGAAACAAATTATATCGTGGTATAGCAGGATTAATAGAGGGAAAACTAAAGTAATGGAGCGTTGTATGGGAAACGGTGGTATAACAAAGGATGATAGATTAGGGAGGAAGTTAGTTGAGAAGCGTAACTCGAGTAGGATATCAAGGCGAGGAAGGCTTCGGTAATAAAATATTATCAAATCATTACAAAAATGTTGCGTCATAAGGGTGCGAAACGTGGCCGGTGGGAGTTACGGAAAAGAATAGAAGCCTTTGAAATGTGGTACTACAGGAGAATGATAGAAAGTTCTAAACAGATTAGGGGAAGAGAGAACGATACGGAGAAGGGATCGATTGACGGGCCACGTTTTGCGACACGGGGGTCTCGTAAAGTTATCGTCAGAAGGAAAGTGAAGAGAAAAGGGAAGCCGAGGATGGAATACGCATTAAGGAGGATGTTGGATGCGCTAGTTATGCGGTAACTAAAATGGTTGCGCATGATACCACAACAACAACATATAATTATAAAATAATGACAAATTAACTTGTATTTTATAGCCTTCATTTATTAGCATTAAATACATATACATTTTTATGAATTTATGTACAGAAAATAATTTACAAATTGTTTATCAATAAAATATTTGTACAAATACACAATAATTTAAAAATATGTACAAAATTACAAAAATTTTAATAAATTCATATATAAAACGCTTTTCTTGTAAATAACTTTTTCGTTTTGTTTTACCTTATCCAAGAACTACATTGCTCCCAAAATTTTGGTCCTAGATAAATTGTTTTCACAATTTTTTCCTTTTTCTTTAATAAACAAGAAATATATATTTAATAAATTCGAGGTTACAACTTAATTTTCCCCGTTTTTATGTTTAATTAAAATTCCTGCTATCGCAGTCAACAATAGTGGAATGCTATAAAGATCCCATTGTTGTATTCGTTGCAAGTGTTTTTCTAGGGGGAGGGGGGGCCACTAAAATCTATAGATTTTATTTGACAAGCAGTGATTGAACATGAACCTAAACTAACATGAATCGTGTGTAGCTACTAATTACCAGACAATAGATTTCTTTCTTTCGCGTCACACTTTAGTTTTTGAACACGCTTTAGAGATTTTCGGGAAAACTTTCTTCCTCTATCCGCTTCGGCTCTTCGTAATTTGAGTAAATCCGATCTTGACGTGAAAGGACGAACAAGTTAAAGTCAATAAGAGGAAAAATAAGTTTTTAAATCGGTCTCAATAATTTCTAAACCTATTTAATTCCTACAGCAAGGAGAAGAAATAAAAATCCCACTCTTTGCCTGATGATGTTGTAGTATTAGGACTTGGAAACCATAATAAATGGCATGAACGTGGACCTGGTGGAAGCGTTCAATATTAGGATTAATAGAGGGATAACCAAGGTGAATAACAAAGGCAAGAGATATTGGGAAGAGATATTTTGAAGGAAGTTAAGGAATTCTGGTTAGATAATCATTACTAGAAATGCTGTAATGGAGTGTCGTCTTATATGGGTGCGAAACGTGAACGGAAGGAATTTCAGAAAGGAAAAGAGTAAAAGCCTTTGAAATGAGAAGGGTAGTGGACAGAATCACTAAGGTCATAATGTTATTAACCGTAGCGTGGCTGGCAGTCGAAGCACGTGACCATCATGACCCTCGACTTGCAAGCCTCCACCCTCTTCCTCAGGATCTCCGTCTCTCTGGTAAGCGCTTCTACGAAACCTGGATCCCTCTGGTCCATGCTGGATTCCACGTGCACTGCAAAACGGGACAATATTATCTCAATAATTTTGTCTATGTTTGCAGATACGGCGTGTACGCGTCTTCAAGCCGTGCGCTTCCATCAACTGGGTGGTCCTCATATTGTCAGTTCAATCCTGTTTACCACAGACGATTAAAAAAGTTATGCTGCAAGGAGAAAAAATAAAATTCTGCGGTTTGTCGATGATCTTGTAATATTAGGCGGAGTCAGAAGAAGACTTGGAAACCATAATAAATGGAGGAAGAGTAGAATAGGACGATTAATAGAGGGGAAAGGAGGGGGAAACGGTGGAATAACAAAGGGCTGTTAGACTGGGAAGGGATATTTTGAAGGAGGTTAAGGAATTCTGCTACTAGAGTAGAGGGAAGTGAGAACAGAGCAGGGAGGCCAAGGATGGTATCCGCTAAGCATATTAGTGCGGATGTGCAGAAATGAAATGGCTTGCGCCACAACCGCAATAACATTGTCAGGTTTTTCAACTACTTGTGCTTTTCTTTTGGTTATACATTATTTTAAAATTAAATTGTATAATAAGACTAACCTGGTAAAGTCTTTGGAATAGACATTTAATCTATTTTTGTACGGTATAAAGAAACACGTCAAGTAGAATAGGATATATAGACAGTTCCTCCAAGGGAGATGAAAGAGTCAGCACAATACAGAAAATTTATTTATTTTAATTTGTCAAATGTCGTGAAGAATAAACTGAAATTAATAATTTTGCATTTAAATGTAAAAAAAATAGGTTGAAGAAGACTAAGGTCAATGCTTTTTTTGTTGAATGTTCTTACTTAAATCCTTCCTCTGGTCTAAATATTATTTAACCATCTTACAGATGAAAAGGTTAATCAAAATCTCGAGCCTAGCTATTTTTAGACAGTATTTTACCGTAGCCATAGTCAGAGTTAGAGTGAATATGAGAGGAGCTTAAATACAAGTTTATGACAATGACAGTACATGTCAGGTTTCAATTAATTATTCGTAATCCACATCCTGAAATAATTTCCTACTGAGAAACATCAGTTGGGTTACGGAAAAACTACATTTAAACATAAAGAAATAAAAAGGTCAGAAGAAACTCGGCAGTTACAAAATATGGACGTTCGTCATACGTAAAAGGCTGTTAAAGAATTTGCTTAACCACTCGCTTATATCTCAAAAATAACTTTCTCAATTTTTCTTCCCACCAACTAATTCAAATATTGGTTAACGTCCGACGTCAAACAGCAAGGAAATAATCGAAACCTTGTGTATAATTAAAAGTTGTACCGTACCACCAACCCCAAAATCTCTCTCGATGCGGCATCAGCCAATAGGCGGACATCTTTCAGATCTCTCGATAGGTGTCGCCTTGCCGCAACAAAATTATTTAATTAAAATAAAGACGCCCCTAATAATTTACTTGCACACTACAAGTTAAGCAACTTGTGGATGAATTTTGATTCGTATTGTAAATGATTGAGTGACTTACGCTCGTATCGCCACCTGGAGGGAGGTAACATGAGGCGAGTCTTGGCCGCCGCGAGTTCCTCTCTCAGCTGCAGCTGGCGTTGCCGCAGTTGGCGGACCTGGCTGCTCCTGGCTTCGCTCCAGCCTCTCTCCAGTCGGTCGACGTCCTCGCGACAGTACTGCAGGACCTCGGCTGCGACGCGGTCAGACGCGCCTCCCTCCGAGAGCCTGGAGCTGGTTCCGTCGGTCTGCAGACTCCCGTAGCCCGAGCTTCCGGCCGCCGCGACGCCCTTGACGGGGTCGTCCTTGGGGGCGGGCGCCAGGTCCTCCTCGGTGTCGGAGCTGGACGCGCCGTTGCCTGGAACTCTCTCGGGGATGTTGGGGTTGGAGGCGCCGTCGGGCAGCCGCAGCGCCGCGATCTTGAGCAGCAGAGGCGCCTTGTCCTCCTCGGCGGTGGGCGGAGGGTGCAGCTGGAACTCGAACCTCTGCAGCTCCAGGTCCGTAGTCACCGACAGCGAATCTTACGACAAAATATCTCCATTCAGCTACTTTTAGTGAGATGAAATGAACCAAAGTACTACGAGGAAACTCCATAACCTCACTGGGGAAAACAGATACACAAATATTTATTTTTATCCATTCCGGTCGGAGTTGTAAGCATGTAGGTTACATGAGGGTGATCCATAGAGCAAGGTCGGCCAATAGCCCGATGATGCACGTTTTCTAGGGGTTTTTCCTAGTCAATTGCCTGTTTCAGGATCACCCTCATGCAGCCTGTTTACCAAACAAGGAAAAGTGAAATAAATTGACGATGTAAAAATCTAAACTTGATGGTTTAAACGGGCAACTTCTACCGAAATACGACCTTTTTTAGATTTTTATAATTTCAGAATATTTCTTTTTCGTGACAATATCAAAATTTATCATTAGCTGAGAATCCCCAAATAAGCAGTCGAAGCGTCGATTCAAAGAAGAAAAAAAGAAACAATTTATTTATTGTGAACATCGGAAAGTCGATAATTATATTGAGCAGTTGCGTTATATAATTTTAATGATTCACCCGTGAATGTTGAAACGACGGTCAAATTTTCTTCGCTGAGTATTCTTAAAGGATGGTCTTCGGTTGAATCTTCACCGTCCATCGAGGTTTGCGAAAACGTTCTTCCCATGCAGTAAGCTATGTCGTCTTCCGTAACCTGCAAATTTAATTTGATTTCACTCCCATGCATGCAAAATACTGACTACAAGAGTATATAGGACGATGGAACCGCGAATAGAGTTGGATCAGAATGTAGCAAAATTGACAGGCCTTTGTAGAACTGAACTGGAACAGACTATTAAGGATTTTGAAGAGGACAAGATAAAATATCGTGAAATAAGGCTTATACATAACCTCTACAGAAGGCAAGCAAAAGTAATAAGAATTGAAAATCAAGAAAGGAAAGAAAGAAGACAATGATGCTGTTTAACTTAGATACAGATTAGGCGATGAAGAAAGTTAAAACGGAATATGGAGAAGGAATCATACTGTAAAGAGAAGAAATAAAAAACCTAAGCTTTTCCGATGATATTGTAATATTAGGGGAGTCAGAAGAAGACTTGGAAACCATAATAAATGGCATGAACTTGGTCCTGGAGAAAGAATTCTACATGAGGATTGATAGATGTAAAGCCTAGGTGATGGAGTGTAGTGGAATAACAAAGGGATATTTTGAAGGAATTCTGCTACTAGAGTAGGAAGGTATGATTATTAGGAAATCATTATTGGTATGCAGCGTGGCGTTATATGGGTGCATTTGAAATGCGGTGCTAGGGATAGGGAAGTTCTAAGGAGAATGGGAGGAATTTGAAGAGAGAGATTAACGGGCCACAGGATGTGGGACGTGACAGTTCTATAAGTAGCATGCTTCAACAACATGATGATATTTAAGAATAAGTTTCACCTGCAAACACAAATCCTGGGTCTCGACTGGTTCAGTGGCTTCTTCCTCTTGCATCATCATCTCCTCGCCTTCAATGTCGTCGTCGTCCTCTGTCTGCACTTTCCCGTCCAGAGAAAATTCTGAAGCGAAAGTAGCACAGCTTCACTTTACTATTTATAATTCTCTAATTAAGATTACTGTTACGAAACAAAAAATAATTACGTAGAA
The DNA here is from genome assembly GCA_034510155.1 of Eucriotettix oculatus. Classification (NCBI taxonomy): domain Eukaryota; kingdom Metazoa; phylum Arthropoda; class Insecta; order Orthoptera; family Tetrigidae; genus Eucriotettix; species Eucriotettix oculatus. The sequence goes on from CM067378.1 coordinate 122,118,469, forward strand.
TACACGGTTTTAAACTCGGAGAATTTAGCCGTTGATGAACGTCAATAAAAAATATGCAGGAAAATGCCGCAAGGAGTGAAGTTAAACCAACAACAGTTGGTAACTAATCATATATACAATTTCAGTTGCTGGTATCACTTTTTATTGAATCTTTTCTTATAATCTCGCTCATTATTCTCCAGAAATAATATTGTTCTTCGGTGGTCCTGATACTATAGGCTTAGATTCGGTTCGGTTCGTATAACGGCACGCTCCATACCAATATTTCGTAATATTCACTCTTCCTTGCTATCCTGTGTTATCCTACTCTAGTTATTAGCAGAATTCCTTCCTTCCCATGCTACACTTCATCGCCTTGGTTTTCCTCCAGGACCACGTTCACGACTCTTCTTCTGACTCCCCTAATAACACAATATGATCAGCAAACCTCAGGTGTTTGATTATTCTCCTTGCATTTTAATTCCCTTTTCATATTAATTTTTTACTGTCTTCATCGCTTGTTCTATATATATATATATAGCGACAGACTGCATCCTTGCCTAACTCCTTTCTTGATTTCTGCTTTCTTTTCTTGCCCTTCAATTCTAATTACTGCTGACTGCCGTCTGTAGAGGTTATAGGCAAGTCTTTTGTTCGATATTTTATCCTATCATCTTTAAAAAATCCTTAATAGCGTGTCCCAGTTCGCATTTTCATTAACGTAATGAACGTAGGCCTATTTTTTTCCTACCCTCTGCTCTAAAATTACATGCAAAGTCAATATCCCTACATTACCAAACTGATACTATTTTCGTTAATATTTTGCATGTATGAGATCAGCCCCAGTCTACTTCGGTCTGCGTATAACATGCGGTATTCTTCCTGTTTCGCAAACAGCCTTGAATGCTATCAATTCCTGGCGCTTTATATTATAATTATATTGGACTTTATTATTTTACGATTTTAATAATTATTATTTTTTCAGCCTATGAATTTGTTGAAGAAAGTCTAAACATTTATTATATGAATATTAATTGGACAGAGCCATCGGAAACTGAACCTGTGTAATTAATCTTTCTCGCCGTTTGTGGCCGTATTTAATAAACGATAGATAATAATAATAATAAAATAAATCACAGTAGCCTGAAGCTGTACAAACACTTATATTATGGGCGAGGACTTTTCCAAAGCAACAACAGTAATTAAAGGGAATTACTATTATTTACAACCCAATCATTGCCATGTTTCAGTCAAACCTTTTTACGCCTTTTTATTACCGCCTTGAGTAAGAATTTTCACGTTCCATTAATGACTTAACGAAGTTGTCAGTCAACTTTGTGACGACAATCGGAATTTGTTGAAATGGACTACAAATTAATGAATGATAATGGGTGGTTGCCTTGATACTTGCTAATAAAAATAGTAATTGGATTACTAATAATGTGTTGATTGTAATGTTAAGTATATTGGGATGAGATTATATCAGCATAAGAGCAATAAATGCCATGAACATGGTCCTGGAGGATTAATAGAGGGAAATTCAAGGTGCTTAAAGGAAGGAATTTACTTACGGGTAATACAAGTGTGAATATTAGGAAATCATAGCTGATGATGTTGGTTAGGTTAGCGTGGCGTTATATGGGTTGCAGAGACAAAAAGAATAGAACCCTCGAAATGTGGTGCTACGGCCGAATAAGGTGCGATAGAATCACTATATGTAAGCAGAATAGGTAAAGAGTGTATAATAAGGAGAACTTTGAATGCATGGATTAATAGGCCAGTTTTTAAAACGTCTTGCAAAATTAGCATTAGAGGGAAGTGAACGGAAAAGTGAGGCCAAGAATAGAATACGTCAAGCAAATTAGGGGACGTGTAAGATATGGTAGTTTTCCGAAATGAAAAGGCTTGCGCAAGATGGATCAGACCTCTCTACATCCGTGGGTAACATTATTATTCTCCACGTTTTTTTTGTCCTTTCGATGTGTACTGAGGTGAAGTTGGCAGCACTTTGGTGGGAAGCAACATTGAGGTATGACGTCAAACGCATTCTATTTTTCGAAATTTTAGGGGCATATATCTTCCGAAATAGGTAAACGCTTGAAAAATGGGTGCGGATTGAGCGGTGACGTCATTGATTGTCATAACCGTGAACAAGAAGGAAATTACCTTTGCTTAAGGTCGGAGTGTAGAGTAGAGGCATGTAAGAAACGTCCTCGACCTTCGTCTCCTCCATTCCCTCGACCTCTCTGGAGTCCATGGCATGGTGGTTGTTGTTCCTGTTGACGATGTTGATGACCGCCTCGTTGTAGACGTTCTCGGTGTCGATGACCCTCTGGCTGTCGCCGCTCTCGTCGCCGTTGGTGCTGGTCGTGCCCGTGAGCGTCGCGACGTCGTCGTTGCAGTCGCTGCTGCCGCTGCAGTCCGCGGTCTGGTCGTCGCGGGGCGCGCCGGTCGTCGGAGGTCGTTCGCCCGTCGTCGTCTGCAGGACGTGTCTCTGCGCCTGGATCGTCTGGTTCTCCACCCACTTCTTGATCATGCTCTGCTTGTGGGTGTCCATGAACCCGTAGCCGTAGCCGTTGGGAGCCTGCAACGGACCGTCTATCCAAGTCTCGCGCTTCCCGTTGAGGAACTGCACCTCCGCCACTTTGCTCCTGGAGATGATCAGCGGCCCGTCTATCCAGCGCTCGTCCTGGGCCTTGGCCATCACCTTGACGTAGTGCTTGCGGTGTTGAGGGCTGCCCTTGGCGCTCTCCGGCAGCGGGGTGATGAACCTGCGCTGAGGACTCGCCTTGTTGTTGTCGACGACGTCCGGCGCCAGCTGCTGGTAGACGCCGCCGTTCCAGCGCGTCGTCTGACGGTGCTGCGGACTCTTCCTGGTGGCGGAGTCCATCAGCTTGGCGGCGCCGCAGCCTCCGTGGAGGCGGTAGAGCGGCGGATGTTCGCCGTCGGTGGCGCTGTCGTCGGCGGCGCTGCTGCTGCCCACGTAGATGACGGTGTCTGCCGACTGCTCGCTGCTGGAAGGCTCCAGCTCGCTGCTCCCCGTGGAGTGTCCCTTGTCCTGGAGCCTGGCCGTCACGTCCCACGGGATGCCGCTGCGAGGGTTGCCGTACTGAATCAAACAGTCCACATTGCAAAGAGTTCAATATGAGGGAAAAACGGAATTCTGCTACTAGAGTAGGATAGCAAAGAAGAGGAATTTATATACGGTTAATATAAACGTGAATATTAGGAAATCGTTGCTAAAATGTTGGTATGGAGCGTGGCGTTATAGGCGTGCGAAACGTGGACGATAACAGCTCCGGAAAGAAGAAGAATGTCGTGCAATAGGCGAATGCTGAAAATCAGATGGGAGGATAACCAGGAAAGTAACGTATAGTAACCTTTAGCGAGCGATGGCGGAGGCGGTGGATGCGGGAGGCGAGCTGCAGAGTGGCCAGCGTGTCGGAGTAGCAGCGCGCGAGGGAAGACACGTGGACCAACATGGCCGCGTGGCACGTGAGCGAGCCCAGGCAGTCGCGCAGGACGTGCGTCAGCCTCTGCTCCCTCATCGGCACGTGCTTCTGTCTGTTGAGGATGGCCATGAGCACGTTCCCCAGGGGCACGCCGGCCCTGCTGCCCAGGTCTATCAGGTGCAAGCGGCTGCGCCCTCCGACCACTGCTGCAAACACACGCTCCCCCATTTTAATTTCATCAACAACTGCGTGTTTCTAACGTTAAGCTCAAAGAGCAATCACCCTCGAAATTGGTAGAAAATCGTTATCGTTTGGAGGGGGTATATACGGAGTTGAGACGTGAAGACATTGACAAGCCGAGGAAGCTGAGGTGCTGGACGGCGAGGAAGTGGAGATGGGGAATTGAAAGGACGTGGAAGGGAGGAATAAGCTGGAGGGTGCAACGAGAATCGAAAGTGAGCAGATTTCCTTATTTAGTTATTTGTAATAGCGCGCAGGATTAAAATTATCATTATATCTCAAAACAAGTAAATCCATTAAAGAAATTTAAATACCCCCAATCATTTACGATATTAAGGATTAAAAAATTGTTATAAAAACTGTTTTTTATAATTACAATTGTAAAATGTTGTGATTACAAAACAAGTAATCAAAATTAATTAAACATAATTTGGTATTTTATTAAAAGCGTGACCGATTTAAAACCAACTTTCTTTCCCATTTATGTACATCCAAATTAGAATCATTCGTTTAATACAAATAATTTATTAAAGATAATTGAGACTAATATTTTTCTTGATTAAACTATCACAGATGAAGATTTATCAATTTCTTAGGACTAATTTTTAATTTGGATACTTATCCCAGTCAGTATCAATAATATTTGTAAAATATATCTTAATTATTAATTAATTTTTTTATTAAAATTTAAAAAGTTTTCAGACAATTTGTCGCAATCATCTATTCAAAAACGTTTTCAAATACAAAATCCTACATGTATAATTTACGAACATTTAAAATTTTCTGTAATAAATTTAAATTCAATAAAATTATTTTTTTTACACATAATCAATAATTATGAAGTCCATTTTCACGATATTTAAATGAAATAATTAACAACCACTTGAAGACAATTTTTTATTTAGGTGAATTGACATTTCCTCAGCTAATGTTGAAATTTTGATGAAAAAAAAAGATTCTGAATGTATAAATTGTAGTCAACCTCAAGGTACCCTTATATTATTATACAATTAAATTTAACATTACCTGAAGAAGTCTCAGATATGAAGGCGAAACGTCCATTCAAGCAAATAAAAATTTGTCTGTATTTGGCGGTTTAATTTAAAAAATGAGAATAGTGTTTGGTCGGGACCTTGACCCCGCGAAGCGACTCTGTACTGGTAGAGATGCAGACGGTACAGCAGCAGAGATCCTGGAGCTCTGTTGGCCAGGGCCTCGTCCAGGAAGAAGGCCGCCCTCTCCGCCGTCGGAACCCGAAGTTCACTGTGTCCAGGATCGTCACTCAGCAGCACGCCCGGAGCCTGCTCAACCTCGGCTGCGACCAAAGAGCAGGTGGCGGGTGACGTCAGCAGGATGGCAAGCGGCGACGTCAGGGGGAGGAACTTACCGTTGGCGTGATCTGCGAGGAGATCCGACAGTCGGTCGTTGACCTGAACCGCAGACACCCTCACCGAGAACCGAGCTCCCGTCCTCTGCTTCTGCTCAGCAATGGCTCGGAACAGCCACGATATCGCCGAAGGGATCACACCCGGCTCGTCCGGACAACCCACCATGGTGTGCGTCTTCCCTGCAAGAGCAAGCGCAAGCACAAGCTGGTGGTCAACGTCTAGATAGAGAGAAACAACCACAACGGTTGGTTGCCTTACCCAGAGAAGCTTGTCCGAAGCAGAAGACGCAGCCGTCGGAGCCGCTGATGACCGCGTGCAGGACGTCAGACAAGGCGCACGCGCAAACCTCCGACTGAAGAATAATTACCACGGATCCTATTTTATTTATTTACTGTTCATTACCTAAGTAACAGCGTTTCGCCTCACCTGTTGGTCGTCGTCACAGAATATTCCGTCGAAGGCGAACATCTTCGGCGCGGCGACGCCGACGCGACGATCTTCCGGCGTCTGCTGAGGGCTGCTGGCGCCGTTGCCGCTGGTCGTCGTAGGGTTGTGCAGCGCCACCTGCTTCTTGCGCCTGTCCACCCCCAGAGTTGAAATTCCGTCGTCTCCGCCGCCGCCGCCAGGGTCCGTCGCGTCCACGGGAGGACCTCTCACCCTCAGCAGGACCTTAACCTTATCAATACATTACACAAACGGCGTTGTTTAAATCAGGAACTAGTACGAACTACTTGTTAACAGGACCGTTTACTACTTATTAATCTTTTTCAAACGCCTTCCATATTGTAATATACTCTACTGTTTTAATAAATATAAATGAATAAATGGGGACTTTAGAAACTGTTTTGGAATTGACTTGAAATAAAATATATAAAAAAAGAAATAGTTACAATAAATTATAGTTTATGAAATTAAACAAAATTGGGGATTGGGTTCAATTTAAAACATTGCATGGAGAGAAAGCTCAAGCAATCCTCTACGCTCCATTGCAGTAGCTGCTCAGTGGTCAATTACGTTTATTAAGCAAAATACGAAAACGTGCTACAAGGCTCTTCAGACCTTAGGTTGGGTGAAACTCGCATGACAAATTGTTGGTATAAATGAAAGAAAGCGATTCGGGAAAGGAATATCATGAAGCGATACTTTGACAGGGACGATAGGAAGAGAACAGTAGTTACGGGCGAATGCACAAACGAGGATAGGAGAGAGCAATGTGGAGAGAATACGGTACAACCGTTATGGATTTTTCCTCTCAACACCTGCATTAGCGGAGGTTCTTTGTGGCAGCGCCTGGGAAAGTGATTCCGCTAAGTGCAGAGACAGCGTCGGGCGAAATTACTCTCTGTCTCACCTTCCCGACGGCGGGGACTTCTTTGCCGCCGAGACGTCGCAGCAGAGCCTGAGGAAGCGTCGGCGTCGCGCGCCTCGCGGCCTCGTAGAAGCTTTCCGGAGATGATCCGTGCACAGGCGTCGACGACAGCTTCTGGGCGGCTCTGGCGGACAACAATTCAGAAAACTTTATCTCCATCAACGTTTCGTTCCTCCGATAAAGTTGAATTTTTATGAAAAAATATTAAAATGTCGCCCAATATGGCGACGAAACGTTGATTAAGTAATTAAACTATTTGTCTGCATCTGGTCGTTGAAACGTTGACGCATTTAACATTCTCATTTTCTTAACTTGATAAAATTACATGCAAAATACTTATTTTAAGAAGTAGTTTGACTTGGAGGAACAAAAAATTACCTGAAATTTAATAGGTTCATGGGAGCAAGTTAATCTGGAAATTTTCGTGTTGTAATAATTTGTTAATAAACAAATTGGTCGTATATTTATGGAATTTAAGCAGAGTTAATATGGTCACGTGACGAGTGACGTACTACGATGTTGCTGTTTAGGAAACTTTTATCTGTTTACAAAGGAGACGAGGAGATTGATAAAATAGCAATTGATTTATTATTACTCGGTGGCAGAATGTGAATAGTTGGGCGCCATTTTGTATGCATATAATAAGGGAATCGGTTGAATTTGGTCTTGAAAAATGACGGATTTCCGATGTCTGCGACCATGAGTGGAACTTGTCGTCATGGACCAACCACATGTTTCCTCACTCTCTAAATAAGTTGACTTCCATATAAACCATTCAAATTTGTCAAAAATAATTGCAATAAAAAAAAGATCACTTGACGTTTTCTTCGGAGTTGAGGTCTACGACGTATTTGGAGTCTTACAAACATCATAAATTGAGAACAACGCCAAAAGTAGTCATAAATAAAAACACAGCGTACGAATAAAACTAGTAATACGTGTCGTACCTTTATTTGAAAACTGGTAAGGAGCAAACATAAAAGTATATAAATCTAACAAGTCATATAAAACAATTTTTTTTTAAATACGATATTTGTAAGTCTTTTAAAGAAAATGAAATGTTTAAGAGACGACTAAGAGATGACTAATTTGGCGGTTGTATTCATTTATTGCAATATAGTCAAATTAATATTTCTATCAAAATAATCATACTTCAACATTTGTACACAAAAAAGATCCAACTTTCATGTGATATAAAACAATTTTGTTCCGAAACTAACTGTTTTCTTTCATTTCGGAACACGAGGATCAAGTAGCAGCATAGTTTAATGGTCATTTCTGATATGTTAGAGTTTAGCAAGTGACAGGTTGGAATTTTTATGGGGCGTAATTCAGTCTGTATAGAATTTTTCAAAACACGCCTAACTTTAATTTTCATACTTTTACAAAAAGAAAAATTTTTAGTATGTCAATTGAGCACGAGTTAAGAGTTCTTTTTTTCTATAGAGTAACATTGGGCAGTTTCGAGTAATAATATTAGTAAAGATTTACTCACAGTTTAAGGAATCGTGCTCATTGCATGGGACGATTACTATGTATTTACTAGTGATTTCTTCCTCAAACCTAGATTTTTTTGTCCTGAAGAATTTGTATAATTCAATTTTTGAAGATGTGGCATAATAAGTTTGGGAAATATTGCTCTAGACCGAGTATTATCTTGTGCTGATACTACACCAAAGTTGGTAGGAAAAACCAAATTACATGTACAAAAACAAATTTTATAAAGGATTAAAGTCTGCGGTTGAATTCAGAGAAATTTACTCTAACCCCGAGAATAATTCATTTTAAGATTGTAAAATAGGTAAATTTGTGAAAGGCTCGCCACGCAGGCCGGAAATTGCAAGCAAATATTATGGCAAGTACCTGTAATCATCTGCATATGCATGAGCCACCTTCAATGCCCTCAAAAAATCGAGGATTTAATCGATATGCTATGGTTTGCTCTTCCTGACATCGCTAATTACTACTATATCTAACTTCAACCTTTCCTTTTCCCTTTTTAAATAATCTAATCTATCAGTACGGTTTGTCCTTGTCTTTTTGATTCCATCCCCGGCCCGGGGGACTATTCTACCTCCGAGAGGTTGCCATCATATTGTTATGCGTTTCAAGTCAGACACGGTTGCAATTATATACATATATATTTAACGTGCACTTCAACCTCCGTCGTAGAAAGCAGCAAAGGTGCGGATTTATTAGGTAATGGTCGACGCAAACTCATCGAGTATTTCGGAAGGGTCTCGAACACGCCACAGAATCAAGCGGTGAGACGCCAAGTAAAATGGATTGTTCTGTTGGCAGTAAAGTTACCTGGCAACCTAATTGTACACATAATGGAAGAGTAAACCCAGTGGCCTGGGTTTGTCCTCACATGAGGATATTCCGACAAACAATTATAAACTGTAATGTAACAATATTATTGAATGTATAGGTCCTTAATTAATTATATAAACGTTTTATGTAAAAGCATTCACGAAAAGAAATTTTAAATCACTCGCACTTTAATAAAATTCCGCTTTAGCATTAAATAATTCAAGTGCACAGTAGTTTATAAACTTAATAATTAATTAAATAAATTCCATTGAGTCGCCGTTCTATTTAAATAATCGTTAGTCATGCCAAATTCGACTGTAACAGACTTGGACGGTTTTAATTTTCGAAACACACACGTAAAAAAAGCCAACGTGTTTAACCTTGAAAATGTCCCCGTCCTTATGACGTTTCGTCATTATACGTCGGGATAGAATTCTAATGTGAATGCTGTTTATGCTCCAAAACGACTCAACGGATTGAAACGGGAACTTTAACTTAAAGCTTCGTGCATGTTTAATTTAGACATCTTCAGAATATATTAATGTAAATGGAAAAAGAATTATTGAGGTCAATTAATTTTACAGCGTTTTCCTCGACAGCATGTGAGGGGTGTTACATTATCACCTTTAATATGAAAACAGTCCTGCCATTGCACCGGGAGTATTTTTGACTGGGATAATATAAATAAATAGCCGGGTCTGCAGCTAGTTTGTTAAATATAATAATACATGCACCTCACGTTGAATTTAAATGCTCATGTGATTTAAGTCACGATATGGTTTAATAATTTACGTCCAAATTGAACAATTTATACTTTTACGAAATATTTTAAATTTACAATTTGTTGAAAGAAATGGTGTGTTGTCAATTTACAATTGAACAAATGACGTCACCCAGGACCTTCCAAACGACGGCGGGTTTCGTTTCCATGACAAAAAACACAACGAACTCGATTAATTATCAATTAATAACGTCCTGTCTGCAGAAAATTGATTGGTATTTATTTTGTGTTTGTGTTTTCGGATAAATCATTATTTTATTAAATAAATATGAGTTAACAAGTTCATTTTAGGTAAACGATGACAATGTTACAGGCAGGACACGTCCAGACAGACCGACGGAGCTACTGACGGGAAAAGGGGTTGAAACTTTGCGACAAGATAAGTTTTTGATAATGTCAAGTGGAACACATTATTGAAGACCACAGGAATAAAATATCGAGAAAGGAGGCTTATACAGAAGACAGGCAGCAGGAATCAGAATAGAAGATCAAGAAAGGAAAGGAGGAAGACGAGGATGTCCAACCTCTAATTTATATATACAACAGGCGATGAAGAATGTTAAAACGGAAAATGAAAAAGGAATCCTGCTGCAAGGAGAAGAAATGAAAACCTTACACTTCGTCGACGATATTGCAGTATTAGGGGAGTCAGAAGACGACTTGGAAACCATAATAAATGGAATGAACGTTGTCTTGAAGGAAGAGTTCAATATGAGGGAAAACCAATGTGATTGAGTGTAGTAGGGGAAACAGAGGCTGTTAGATCAGGAAAGGATATTTTCACGGAAGAGTAATAACGAGGAAGACAAAGGGTAGGATAGATAGCACAGGCAAGGAAGGCTTTGGGGAAAAAGAGGAATTTACTCACGGGTAATGTCAGTGCTAAAAATGTTGGTATGGAGTGTGGCGTTATATGGGTGCGAAACGTGGACGATAGGAGTTGCAGAAAGGAAAATGTGCTGCTATAGGAAAATGAGATGAATAGTGGAAGTTGTAAACAGAATAGGGGAAGAGAGAACAATATGGAGGACTTGGATTAATTGGTCACGAGGGTCTTGTGTGTAACAACAGAGGAGATTGTGGAGGATGTGCTAGTTAAAAGGCTTGCACAAGATGGAGGGTTTCGTAAGTTGCTATACTTATATTTTAGTAAATATTATTATACGAAATTTCTAATAATTTAGGTATTAGGTGTGCAAGTTGCTCACAAGTGTTCATTAATACTATTGTGACAGTTTCATTGTTACTCTAATCCCATTGTGAAAGTACAAATATTGTCGGGGAAAACTCCATGAAAATGATTTTTCTGGTGGCGGCCGTGTCATAGGTGCTGAACTGCAACTTATATGGCATGCTCAACGTGACAGGACCGTTCACCCTATCAATGAACATTCTTTTCTCTTGCTGAAAGGGTTCAAATTCCAAACACGATCGAAGGATTCGATTCTAATGTTCCCACAGTTCAATTTTCCCTCCTTTAAGGATAGTGCGCGGAACTATATTTTATCTCTATCCAAGTGTCAGCACGTAACTCGGCAACATATTTCACTGGTTTTGACATCCATCCATGCAGATTAAACACAAACTGTGATTAAAGTAATTGATCTCCAAAAGAAGTATTCAACGTTTGTTCACATTTAAAACTTTTCGCCCTATGGGAGTCACCACACACGCGTCTCTAGATCCTCTTGAAATTCTCAATACGGATATTAAATGTGATAATGTAAGGAAGAGAGAATAATATGGAGGACAGACGCGAGGGTCTTGTAAAATTAGCTTTGGAGAGAAGTGCGTATGAGAATTAGTTGTCCGTGAACAATGGCGGATGCTGACAGTAGCAACATGGCGCAATTAAGTGGCAGCAGCACAATAGTGCGATTTTAATATCCAGGTCAGCTTACGGATGGATATTGCCTTTCAAATGTGGTGGTCTAAAGACGGGTTTCTTCTTCCACATTCCCTTTCTTTATTCATCAGCCTTTGTATATATATAAGCACCGACAGGAATTATTATGCTTTTCTCGATACTGAAATTCACAGAATTAAGTTTCTATTCAAAGAAATCGACGATTCGCTATCATGTTTGTGATTTATTCAGGTTATTTCTTTAAAAAATTACTAAAAAATATTAAAGATACTTCGGTGTAAATAAATAAAAATTTCATGTCTGTAATTTGTTCGTAAATTTAATATACAATTGTTTCAAATTCAAGTACAGCAAAAACATGAAATAGTTTTGAATTACATTGGAAGTTAATTACTCGTAGAAATAAAATGAAAACAAAAGACGTTACGTCAAATGTAATTAAATTCATCCCATACACGTAAAATTCCTGTTTTTCGGGAAAGCCTCCATTGCCTGTAGTCCCTCAACTTGTATTCCATAACCTTGGCTTCCTCTCTATTAATTCTCATGTTGAACTTTGACCACGTTTTTGCCATATTTTATAAAGGTTTCCAAGTCTTTTTCTGACCTCCCTAATACTGCAATTTCTTCTCCTTGCAGTATGATTCCTTCTCCATATTCCGTTTTAACCTTCTTCGTCGCCTGTTCTATATATAAGTTAAACGGCACGGACTGCTTCCTTGTCTTGTAAATATATATGTAGGGCTGATTAAGGAATTGAAAATAGAACATTGTCCAAGTAAAATGTTTTCCTTTTTATTATAAAAGAGCTTATTAATATTGCAATTGAAATGATTAATAACTCCTCACAATACCATCCATGTATCGTGTTGGACAGAATCGCCATTAACTCCTAAGAAATATTAATGATTGGAAACAACAGGCGATGAGAAGCTCAGGGAGCGACAGATTGAGCCGGATATAACGTCACAGTTCATTTGTAGTTTTTATCTCAACCTCTGTACGTCTAAATATTCGTATCAAAACAAACAAACTGCTTTTTATTATATTTTAACAAAATGGTTAAACCGTTTTATAATGCATGAAGAAAGCACGAGCATAATATATATTGTCAGTAGCTTTCCCTCGGTATTGCTGGGACCCATTAGTGAGAGAGTAGAGTAGGAGTAGGAGTAGAGTAGAGTAGAGTAGGAGTAGAGTAGAGTAGAGTAGAGTAGAGTAGGAGTAGAGTAGATTAGAGTAGAGTAGAGTAGAGTATAAATAACATAGTTGTACTCTCTCACTTGTCCTTCATAATGTCAATCCATTTGCTTATTTTGTTGACTGGTTTGTATACCATTATCTATTAGTATACTTGTTATTTTACAAGTCCTCTAAACTTATGTTTAGACTTCTGTTGAGTTCAAATCTCTGTCATCACAATAGGTTTTTTCTTTCCTTTTAAAATATAAAACCCTATTAAAGTTATTGGAGTAATGTGATATTAGGTATTATTTCTTCATGTTATCCAGACTTAACCTAACAGGAACTTGGGATAGCAATTGCAACAACGCCAGCTGCTTCTTGGTTACCAAATGTAAAAAAGTTTTATTAGATGTCTTGACCGGAGTCGTCTTAATGAGCGCCACGGTCGTATAATTAAGGATTGCCCCTACAAACTGTTTCATAAAGCGTCATTCGGAGATAAGATCGCGTGTAAACGCCCGAAATAATTACACGCTTTAAAAAGCAGCCCTGCTTGCTAAGCATAATGTACTCGACCTGCTCGCAATTAACAGCAACGAGGGCGAAATACGTCCTAATAAGGACCTCTCGAAATTAATTTGTACGCAATTATTGCCAATATAATGTCCCGTAATAAATAATTTTTATTGAGTATCGCAAAATTGTTGAAAAATTCTAGTAACCAATGTGTTGAAGAATCTTAAAATAAATTGACTGATTCGTTGTTTTTGTCTCTTCTTGTTAATTGTATTAATGCCAGGTTAATTTAACAAGTTGTAACTGTATATATGTATACAACAGGGGATGAAGGAAGTTAAAACGGAATATGGGAAAGGAATCACACTGCAAGGAGAGGAAAAAAAACTACCCTTTGCCGATAATATTGCAGTATTACGGGAGTCAGAAGAATACTTGGAAACCATAATAAATTAATAGAGGGGAAACCAAGGTGATGGAGTGTAGTGGAATAACAAAGGCTGTTACATGAATGGGAAGGGATATTCTGCTGCTAGAGTAGGACAGCGAGGAACAGGAATATAAGTGTGAATATTAGGAGTTCCGGAAAGGAAAAGACTAGAAGCCTTTGAAATGTGCTGCTATAGGAGAATGAGACGAGGTGGAGGATAGGGTAACTAAGCAGGAAGTTAGGGGAAGAGAGGATAGATTAATAGGCCGCGTTTCTTGTAAAATTAGCATTACAGTGGGAGGCGAAGGATGAAATATGTGAAGCAGTTAGGGATGAGGCTGCTATTTAGAAATGAAAAGGCTTGCATGGCTCAGACCAGTCTCAGGACTGGATTCCACAACAGAAACTGATTAACAATTTGCACTTAAAACGTACTTGATTTATAAGAATAAAAGAAAATGGCCTGAATATAACGAGACAATGTATAATCCGCACAACGAAATGGACAAGGTTAGACATCTTTATGGTGGAGTTGTTAGGCGATGTTTTCCTTCACGTCACGTCACGTCACGTTTGTGATGTTCACAAACTCTGGTTACTTACCAAATGAGTCTCACAATCTGATGAAACGTTCATCTTAATTAATTTGTTTAAATGAAATAGCGATCTCAATCTGACTGATTTAAAAAAGTAAATTACAATAACTGGCCAAGTCTGAAATATGTTGCCAGTTGTGGAACTAAAAACCTTATATATTTATGATAAATTATAAGAATCAGTAAGGAGAATAGGGCGAAGAGAGGCCAAGGAGATGAGAAGCATGGACTAGATTCAATGGAATTCAAATTAATTGTTACTTCATATATTCTAAAATTCTATCGAATTAATCAACTCAGAAAAATCGAAAATTTGTGACTACTTAATTCCAAATGGTGGGACGAGAAGGACGTGATTCATGATCTTCCTACTAAAAGGGGGGAAATCAATCCTCGTACAGTGCTGTTACTTATACATCATTCCATGTAAGTTTAGGTCGGGGTTTGCCATTCGTCTCAAATGTTTATAGCAATTCACCTTCTATTGTATCTTAGTGACGTATCCCACATTTTTTATCCTTTCTGTTCTTGTCACACGACAGCTGCTTCGCAACATCTCCATTATTAACGTTTTGTATATTCTCATTGTCATATTATTATTCCATATAATTGAGCGCGTCTCTGCCCTTTTCCTAAATATTCGTCCCTCAGTATTTATATACAGGGTTTCACTCAAATGCAGCTTTGACGCTGGATTCAGCCTCTTGTGGACCAACTTGGCTTTTGCTATTTCCATCCGAATCTTTTTCTAAAACATTGCACAGTTGGACAGCTTGTGCATTAAACTGATTCACAGCCTAAAGCTGACAAAAATTAGTTAAACATCAAATATGATTTAAAAGCAACTTCAGGTTCAACTGAATAGCAATGCTCCAATCCAAAGTACAGCTTAAGACAAACAATTATTATACAATCGCATTTCATGATATAAAATGTATTAATGTTGTGTCTATCCAAGGACAATCATTGCAATTTAATTTATAAACAACATTGTTTTTATCAAGTGGGTCTTGTTTTGGATGTTGTAAAAGTTGCCAGAGTCGTGTAATTTGTTTAGTGTTTAACTAATCTTTTTCGAAGAAACTTCTGGATTAAACTTTGCGGATACGAATCAGCTTTAACTACTTCAATGTTGGTAATTGTGGTTCTTTATTTTCCGTATTGCAATATCTTCGGATTGTTATAATTTCGTGCATTGTTGAACCTGAAGAGGACCGAAACGTGGAGTTGCTTTGAAATTATATTTTATGTTGTAATTATTTCAAACATAAAATCAAACGAATTCTTTCCCGGTGAACAAAAATTAACGACAACTTTTCGGGATTGGAAATGTATGAAAACATTATAAATAGACGCTCATCGCCGTCGAAACCTGTGCGTGTTATGGGGAAATTTACTATACTGTTATGCTATGGTGAAATAAGTGTTTGTGCTTCCGTATAAACAAGTGAATAAAAGTTTAATATACGGGCAAATATGGCAGGAAATAAATTTAATTATGTTTTATTTATTGTAAATACAACGTCTCCAGTTAAAGTGATAACATGGTGAGTAATTATTACGGCAAAGTTTCATGGCAACAGGATGAACGCTATAGAACAACCCTCGCAAGTTGCTTTTAAAAATGAGCAATTACGTAAACATTAGTATTTACCTGACGTGCCAAATAAAACCAATTTACTTATACGTCGGATCGACGATCCAAAGAAGTTTATTATTTCTGGACTGAAATCCTGCTGGAACAATAGATGGAATGAGAATGCTCGCCATCCCTCTATCATATTACGATAATAACTCGATAGTTGCGTTGAAAACTGCTACACATGTAATCTTAAAACTGAAATTGATTCGAAAATGTCCAAATATATAAATGAAGAATTGTGTCTGACCTGGCGAAGAAGGCGGCGGCGGCGGAGGCCTGCGAGGTGCAGGTGTAGACGCTGCCGCCCCCGTGACGCCTGGCGCCGTGGCGCTGCTGCATGGCCTCCTTCTCCCCCGGCGTCGTCGTCGTCGCCGGGCGTCGGTGTCTGCCGCCACTCGGCTGCTGCTGCTGCTGGAAGTCGACTGATGACGTCGTCGTCTTGCTGCGCCGCGGACAACCGTAGTCAGCCGGAGCACGCACTGCCTCGTGGTCCACCTGCCAAAACACAGGGAGCATGCACTAATCGTCCCTTATTTCTTTATTTTTAACAGCGGGTAGGACCCCTCTTAAAATTATGTTTTATATACATATTTATTTTTTTAATATATATATAAAGTAAGTAATTTCATTAAATAATTAAAATAATACCCCTAATCATTTTCAATATTGTATAATAGTTTTAATTCTCTCTCTTTCTTCCACATCAGGTGAAGGTTTTGGCCATAAGGTAACTTGTCGGCTGACCCGATGGAGACACGGAGAATGGAATGCTGCGGCCCCATAGCAAACTCATCTCTCTAGCCCGGGGGCCTTACACACCCTCCCCCCTTTTCAATTCCCTTGCTATGCTATTAAAATGGAGTAGACTGTATCAGCATCACTTTCATGTTTCCTGTAAACCAAAAATATATATATTTTTTTGATTTTGGTAATTAACACAAACGTTTTTGATATCATCATGTACGTATGATTTGGTATGTACAAGAGAAACGACCTTATTTTACAGGTAACAGAGAGAAAACTACCGACGGTTTGATGCGGGCTTCGAAACTTTCCCAAAGAGAAACTTACATCTTATGAAAGATAAACCAAAGTAAGATGGTTAATATCTCAAAAGACGAGCGTTGTCAAAGTTTGAAAGAAATACAATAAGATCATATTTACAGCTTATATTCAAATTACAAACAGGACAGTCAATTTTGTCTTAAGGGTCTTTGTTTCAGTTTTCCAATTAGTTCTGTTTTTTTTTAAGTTGGTCCATAAAAATATTGCCCATTCTCTTCTTATCATGTACGACAGTCCTTAATTTTTACATTACTTTATTTACTTAATATTTAATTACATTTCGTCCAAAGTTTATAAATTTTCAGGAATAAAAATAATAAACTTCCGACAGACTGCAGTAATTACAGTCTAATTTTTTTAAAGCAATTACAAATTTGAATATACAAAATTGCGCTAAAATATAAAATGCGTAGAACACGATCGTAGGAAAATATTTTAACAAAATGATCAACTCGGGAGAAAAAAAAACCAGGTAAATGAGTAGGTTATTTACCAATAATAAAAATACGTAAAATATAAAGGGCGCTCGGAGATTCGTATGTCATATTGAGAAGATTGCAGAGGGTTAGGTTATCTGCCATTGTGCTTGTCCCGTGATGCGAAGCCTTCCTTGCTTCACGTCACAGGAAGCCGCAATCATCACTTGATAAAAGTTGCTTGGATTATCACTCACTTTACTTCCTAATTTCCTCAGCGTATTCCATCCTTCGCCTACCTCTAATGCTAAGACTCTATTAATCTATCCCCTATTGTCTTTACAACTTGTCATTCTATCCACCCATTTCATGGCCATCGTCCACGTTTCGCACCCATATAACGACACGATCAACTCCAATATTCCCACTTATATTAGCTCCAAGTAAATTCCTGTTCTTTGCCTGTCTATGCTATCCTAACTTCTTTCCATCGCCTTGGCTTTCCCTCTCATATTTAACTCCTTCTCCAGGCCTCCGTCGAAGCTATTTATTATTAAACATGACGGAAAGTTCCTAATAAGCAAGCGCTGCCGAATCTGTCCATAACTTGTCAGTCGTACCTTGGCGTATATCCTGGGATTTATCCAGGCCTCGACGCTCTCCTCCAGGAACTGCTTCGCCTGGACCAGAGATGCTGGAACTGTGCTCTGCGGTTGTTGCTGGCGAGACGAAACTCTGCAACATTACATTACGCAACGTTTCCCCTTCAGGTGTTCAATCGACACAGAAATTATCTTTTACCATCGACCTATTTTTAAAAAAAAATAAAGCAGCCAAGTAACTTATTAGGTAATTAACTCTAAATAAAAATATGTCAAGTTTAAGTGAAACGATCAAACGTCAGAATTTACCGATGTTTCCCTCTTAATGTACGACTTCTTCAGGTGTGAAATGGGATTAGTGGTTTTTAAATTCTACTCCAAACACAATATTCATGAAGTAATATAATTTATGAATATTAATTATACAAGTCCAAATCCATTATAGATATGAAGACGATATTAATTAAGGACGAAACGTTGTTGTGTAGTTGTATTTTAGTCATTAATTCATTTTTTCACTGATTTATTTACTAATTTAAAATCGAAACAGGTGAGTAAATTATTATTATTATTATTATTTAAAAACAGCTTAGAAATATGTTACATAATTGGTAAATGTATATAAATTTACAGAAGCTTTACTATTTTAAATATATAATTAATTGTAATAGATGGCGTCATATAGCTCTAATACGTCATTCCTTAGCGTCACTTTGAAATTTATTTCGGATTCTGAAAATTTATAAAATTAAAGTAGAAACGTATTACAATACTTTCTTTTCCATTTTATTTTTATTGTAATTCAGAAAATTGGTAGAATAAATCAGAAAAATGTATAATAACTCTTGATAAAACCTCACTATTATTAACTTGATGAAGCACGGTGTTATTGGAGTGAAACGTTGCAATCAAATGACTACAAAAAATATGTTCATAATATTGACAATAATAAATAATTTGATACTAAAAAATATACAGCATAAATTATGACGTTTCGTCTGTCAGATAATTACATTTCTTCCTCATCACATTTGCATATTGACTCCGTCAGCCGGAAAGATTATTGAATTTTCGTATGAAGAATCTCCAGGCATATTAATTCACCATATGTTACACCCTCCTCCTTTCTTGTCAGCTTCTTTTTTCATTTTACTTATATTAATATGAAAAAAATAGAAAATAGATTTATTTCACATTTTGGCCAAAATTTCAGTGCCTTAAGCCTGTTATGTAAAATGAAATTGATAATAAATGCAATAATTTTGGAGGAGAATAATGAGCTGTGGATGTGAACATACTCCATCTTCCCCTTAATACGTTCATGCTCTAATCCATAAAATACCACCAACTAAACTTCATTCAAGAAACACAACATTATTCTTCTCAACTCTGATTAAATACTGTGAAAGTTACTGTTGTGCTCTTGCAACCCTCCAAGCTCTTGCTCAAGCCTTTTCATTATTCCTCATAACTAGCACATCCCACATCCTCCCTAATATTCTTAGCGTATTGCAGCCTTGGCCTCACTTCCTGTTATCTGCAAGTCCCACATAACGCCACGCTCCATACCAACATTTCCTCAAATACACACTTATATTACCCGTAATAAATTCCTGTTCCTTAACTTCCGTCACAAGATCCCTTTCCAGCGTAACATGTTGAACTCTTCCTCTCTCCAGGCTCACGTTCACGCCATTTTTTATTGTTTCCGAGTCTTCTTCTGACTCCCCTAATAAGACAATATCATGGGCAAAGCGTAGGGGTTTTTTATTTCCTCTCGTTGCATATTCAGTTTTAACTTTCATCATCGCCTGTTCTATATACAAGTTCTATGTACAGGTTTCCCGATATTTTATTCCAGTGCTCTTCAAAATCCTCAACAGTGTGTTTCAGGAAGTCTTTTTGTAATGCCGTGTCTTGTAATTAGTGTGAGCAGTTGTCCTCGCATTTACCCATCAACACCATGACAGACAGACACGTCACAATCTCATTTTTATTCATTTTAAAGATAATAAATATTTTGATTGCACAACGTGAGCGTCTTTTGATACAAAATAGTATAAAATATATTTATTAAATTCCTCGTATTAGAACGCAAAAGTGTTACGAGGCTTCATCAACCCTTGAAATTACTTTAAAATTTATAAATTTAAAAACTGAGGCATTCGGAATAAAAAAAACTGCTAGATAACCTTTCCACCATTGTTTTTATATCAGTGCAAAAATGTTATATAAATTTGATCTGAAAATGATTTCAGAAACATTAACACTTTTAATGAGATCAATGAAAGAAAAATTACTTCAAATTGATTGCTAACCATTATCTGAGTTCACTGAAATAATAAATAATACAGCAAATGTAAATTAATTAATATAACAGAAACAGCAAAATGTAAATTTATTTTAGTGGGAACTTTATTAGGTTACAATGTGCTGAGCCAAATACAAACACTTTAACACTAATTATAAGCCAGAATTGGATAACGTCCGTTCCTTGTCTTCTCTGATTAATTTTAAATGGATCATCATTTCTCAATTCATGTCCCAGTGTCGTGTACAAGTGTCTACTTGTAATATCTTTTCATCCCCTAATTTATATTCTAATTTTCGTAAATGCAATCGATTTACTTTCGTCCTACCAGCGATGAGATTGAAGACTATTTGCATCTTGGACGTTTCCAATGATTCAGTCATCGGCTTATCTGAGACTCAATTCACATCGCCAAATCATAAGTGGCTTCAGGTATTTCTACACTGACCCCGTTTCGTCCCAATATCTCACTTAATTAATAGTCTGTTTACATTGTCCTGAAGAGATTCTGGTTGTTGTTTACCTGGGATCCGGGACTGGCGTCGGAATCCGCGGAGGAGCGACGGGAATTCCAGAAACGCGTCTCCTTCCAGCCTTCGACGTAGGGACGACGTCCATTATCTGTAAAAACATTTCCATAAACTCTCACTCCTACTGTTTCGTTTAATTGTATATTTAGAGGCAGAGTCAAACGTAAAAGGACTTACATGCATCATCATTGGGTCGTTTGTCTTTACCATTTTTTCTTTTCTCTCAAAATAAAGACGAAAATTATATCTAGGAAAAAAATTAATTAATCAACTGTTGTTTTAAGAAAAAAACATGTTAAATTTTATTTCATAAATTTAATAACCAGAAAGGACAAAATAATTGCATTTATTTTAGTTTTAGATACATGTGGAACTTACCATATTCTAAATACGTATTTATTTATTTTCTGATATATTTAAAAATAATGTAACATATAAATTAAAAGGAGCTACACGACGTTTTTGACTTTCATCACCTTAATGTCTTGTCTCCACCCTTGAAATGGGATCTTGTAGCATAATCCAGATGTCCAACCGCAGCGCTTTTATATGATTTACACCTATTTCTGTGTTATTCTCCATTCTTCCAAACTTCATATCTTTTTGATTATCATTTGCCTTAAGAGTCCAAGTTTTGGTCTAAATATATGTACTTCATATAAAATAACTATTTTTAACAATTATTTTGAACTCGTTGCTATATTGTATACGTCTCATACTATAACTAATAATGGACGATAAGCAGAGCTACTAAAATCGCTTTTAAGAAGGGGATGTGAGTAATATTCCTCGCCAAAAGTTTCTTCCGCCATTTTTGTTGGTGTCGACCTGAGCGCCATGAGTGACAGCTTCACACACATGTTAAGAAACTCTATACAAAGAAATGTTCAATTCTCAAATACGGCGAAAAAGTCTTTGATTTTTTTTATTGATAATAATTTACTTGTCCTGTTTTCTAGATTCAATAACAGATCTGTTTAACAATATTTTTCTTTTGTTGGTACATAGATATAAATATGTATGAAGTATCTGCGTATATTTAAATTTGTTTTAGCATGTGTAAGAAGATCGTCACATTTTACACTAATTATATTATTATATTATTGATGTGGAGAGACTGGAGGACTATTTCTTTGTCTCCTCCTCATCCTTCCCACCTTTATAACTCCGGTTACGACCCACACCCCACCTCCATGACGCGTTGGTCAAACTTTTTTTACTAATTTTATACTCTAATTATTTATGACTGTATTTGTATTAGCAGAGTTATGTAATTTGGTTGAGATAATTACTTGAATAAAATATTTTCGCTTTTATCCGAAGATGCGTCGCCTTTTTTTAAAAAAAAAACGAAACGGGCTCCCTTAAGGGTCATTCATGTCACTTGTTCATAAACATGAAGAATAGAAATGCTTGTCTACCGCGCCATATGCACGGTTCTCTTCTTCAATTCGTTTAAATATTACAAAAATCACCTGTTAAATGTTTCCTTTATTCGCCTGTGGATATCCAATATTGTGACCGAAACGTCGTACCACAGGTGCAATTGAAGTCGCACACTTTCCACTTGGAGAGATTCATTCCAATAAAATATGAAAGGCATCGATAAATCTCTATCACATAATTCAGTCCAACTTTGAAGGGTATTAAATTAAAGTGCGCTCTAAGATTTATTTCTTTTGAGAATGAAATCGCCTCCGGCCATAAAAGAAATGTCTCGTTATTAATAGCTTCAGACAGATTTATTTCCTTGTCAAGTGCGTGAACCGAAATAAAACCTTATACACCATTTTCAATCTCAAAAACTGCTGTTCTTAATGAAATTCATTCCAACTTTGAACTTTACGGCACGTCAAGAAGTCCGCCGAAAATAAACTATTATCATTATCGGTGTACTTGATGCAGAAATAGTTGAAAACGCGACGTTTCGACGTCATCTTCAGGCTGAGTCAAACCCAATAATTGGACCAAATAATGTAAAATTATCTACGTAGTTAACGTAGACGTGAAAGGTGTGAATAACCGCGATGGTTTAGAATACATGACGAAATGTCGCACACAATCCACTTGTTCCACGAGTTACAGGCAATGCGTTTCACGTAGTGCATCATTTTGTTGCGTTATGTTTACCACTCGTAAGGCATTTGATAAATTATTGCTGAAATAAATAAAAGAATATTGGACATGCGCCGCTACAAGGCGAGAGTTAAATGCTACATATATATATTAGCTTTGTTTCCCTTTTTATGATGCAGAAACTAGTTTGTTTGGCCACGGAACAACGAAAACTGATGACGTTAAATAATCAAAAACTAGACAGACATTTTGGAGGGGATTTATCCTGTTCAATCACTGACTGCTCCCCTTTACATTTAACAAAATGCCTCGTTAATGACACGAAGAATTGTATTGACCGCAGTTGGTAGCCATGATATATATAACTTGATGTTACATTACGAAAGTAGAAGGGTCGGTAGAGTGAAACTCCGCTGGTTGTTAATGAGATAATGACGTTTGTTTGAGGCGATAGATTACTTGAACTCGATCATCTTATTTGCCCTCTCACAGCTCCCGTTCTTCTTCTTCTTGTTATTAAAAATATATTAAATGAAATTATCGCATCAGTTAACAAGTTTTTTTTTCATATTTTTGTATGGCTGACCGTAAAGTGGCAAAGTAAAACCTACATTCAGTCTTGAAGAAGCTACAACAGAGAAACTAGAGTGGATTATTTAGTTAAGCAATGCGCAAGTGACATCGCCAGATGGACTCTGCTTATTTCTAAAAGAAAAGTTAACATGTCTGTGTGATGCTGCCTTTCTACGTTACTGTTTGCCACTATAATTACCAAATTTGAGCGTACTCTAAACATGCTCGAGCACAGCCCAAATTAAAGTTTTCTTTCCTATTTTGCATTTCCTACCGTTTCGAAACGCATTACGCGTCACTTCCCCCTGTTAAGGGAGGAACTGGAATTTAATTCGCATTCTAAATGCCAGAATCGAACCACACTTGGACGTTTATCAACTCTCCCGTTACACGAAAACGGTATCGGATGACTTGACCCAACCGCCTCAAGTGGTATTTCTTATCCTTTACCAACCCCTACTAGGGGATGAACTACACCGGTTGTGGAATTGATTGACGTTAGCGCCACTGTCGCCTAATGATGTGTTTAAAAAGCGCCGAGATCGCCGGGATTAGTATTCATGAGATAGAGGGGGAGGGTTGGTGACTCACCCCCTCATATACATGTCGGCGCACAATGCGTCGCGGAATTAAGGGCGTGCGTGTTCCACACACGACGGTCTACAAATTGCCAATTAAACCTCGCTTTTAATGATTGGAAACGGGTCATACGACGCCGGGGGACCTTAATTTTGGCTCAAATCTGAAGACAAAATCTATTTAATTCAGGACATTTGTCAAACGTGACCATAGACCGTCAGTCCTGGTGATGTCCGACTCTCGTCTCCACCTTGCTGGTTGACAAGTTATATGGCTGTGTTTGTCTTTCCCCTTGCGAATACCTCAAGACTCTTCTCTACGGAATTAATTTGTATGAAAAGAACTTGCTTGGACAGTATAACAGCAGGATCAAGTGACGTGGCAGCCACCCTTTAATCAGGTGTCAGCCGCGAATGGAAATCAAACCTTTTTCATTGCACGCTTTACTTGTAATATAAAGACGAAAGAGGTATGAGGTAGAAACATCCTGTTATAATCTAAAATAAATTTACAAGAGACTCTTCATGAAGGTTTTGCACAAATACAGTTTTTAAAACATTTACAGAAGCATTAAAGTTTTATTTTGCCGTTGTTCTTTAAAGTTTAGTTTGACAAGGATTTGTTCTATGAATTCATTCACATAACTCTTGAAACGTGCTTAGACCAAGTTGGCGTCAGTCTAGTTTCTGTACAGACGAACGAAATGAAGATTGGCTGACAAATGGGAAGGAGAAAACAACGAAGACGACCAGTGACAGCAGCAAATGGATGGAAATTACGATGCAGATAGAAACGGGTTGCTGATACAATCTCGTGTGTGCATTTCACTGCAAAAGGAAAACTAACGAACACACGGATTGAGGGAGAGACCTACAGTAATAGTTAAGTGGTTGATTAATGGTTCAATAATATAGACGAAAAAAATCGGTCAATGGAACAGACTTGGGAAATCAACATCGTCAACATTATGTTGCGCGATTCGCCTCAGTGACGACATCTGCATAAACCAAATAACATTCCAATGGAAAAGTCATTTTCACTTATGAATCAGCATTCTTTTCCCCAATCTGGAATTATTCATATCTTATTTATATACCACTGGAATAAGATCTACAGAAGACAGTAGGTAAAAAAGAAGATCCATAAAAGAAAGGATAAATCAAGAAAGAAGTAAGACAAGACAAGGATAACTTATATATAGACAGGCAATGAAGAACCGACGATATTGTAGAATTAGGGGAGTCATGAACAGACTTGGAAACTATAATAAGAGTTCAGTATTAGGATGGGAAACTGTGGAATAACAAAGGCTGTTAGATTGGCTACTAGAGTAGGACAGCGAGGAACAGGTGTGAATATTGGCACGAGGATCTTGTAAAATTAGCATTAGAGGAAGTTAACAGAAGAGGCAGGCCAAGGATGGAATACGCGAATCAGATTAGGGATCTGTGGGATTCAAATGAAAAGGCTTGCGCATGCAGTCTTAGGACTGAAGACCGCAACAATAACACCGGGCCTTTTTCCTTATTTGAAGATGAAAATGCTGCAAACTCAATACAGGTTTTAAAAGCTTAGTGATTGCCGCAATGTTCTGTTTATTGACGTGAAGAAATGTCCAGATGGTAAAACAAGTTTTAGAAGTAGTCGTACGTTAGCAACTATTTTCATCCAATTATAAGCAATTTTAGTGGAGTTTGTTGCAAGCAGATGGCAAGCCTGTCGTTGCGCAACAAAACACCTTCCTTCACTTTCTACCAGAGTCGGTCAGCATTTACCATTTCTACTGTAAACACAGATTATGAATCTCTACAGGCAGCTGTAATTACAACAGAAAGCTGTAATCAAGAAAGGAGTGATCCTTAACTGACGACGAAAAGGAATCATACAGTAAGGAAAAGAAATAAAAACCTTTCGCATTGCCGATGATATTGTAACAAAGGGAAGTGTAATTACCAAGTAGGATAGCGCAGGCAACAAAGGCTTAATATAAGGCAATGTCGGTATGGAGTGTAGCGTTATATATGGGTGCGAAACGTGGACGATAGGAAAGGAAATGAGGTGCTGTAGGAGAGTGGATAGGGAAACTAACCAGGAAGAGAACAATATGGAGGACTTTGAAGGAATCGATTAATAAGACACGAGGGTCTTCTACAATTGGCATTAGAAGGAAGTGAATAAAAGAGGTAGGCCAAGGATGGAATACTCTGAGGAAATGATTAGGTTAGCAAGGATCGGATCAATCTTAGGTCTCAATATCACAACAGCAACATACTTAGAAGGTGTGTAATTAGTAAAGGGAACCTCAGTTACCTATGATAATTCATTTAGAGTAGTAAAATCATTGTGTGTAAAAGCAGCGAAATTATTGAACCGACAAAAATAAGAAAATGGCGTAAATTACACAGGAATGCAGTTGGAAGACAAGGTTTTATTTTTCTGTAAAAGTTGGTAAATAGTTGTGTTTTTGGCAGCTGAAAGAATCAGAAGTCAAAGTAAATTTATAGTTTAAGGGAATGACAGTACAGGCTAATTGATTTCTAATATTGAGCAAATCAAAACAGAAGGCAAGTCACATACATGTATAATGAGTCGGGTAGAATATTGAGGTTGTTGGCTGAAATGTCAGCGAACTGGAACCGGTTCCCCTCTACGGTTTCGCCCGCCACTACGCACTCTTAATTTGGCTGTAATACTTGAAAAGCCTTGCACGGTGTTGGAACTCCTCTCTCTCATCTGCTTAGCGTATTCCATCCTTGGCCTCATCTAAGCCCTTTTTTAATAACAATTTCACTATCCAACAACTTTAAATATATCGTATCTCTGAAAGTTACATAAAGTTTATTCTATTAAAATATGTTCTAGTGTTGGACACATTTCTGTTTGACTAATTTCATAAATTATCTTAGTTATCTGCGGATATTCGGCAACCGCATTAGATCAGGACTCACTTGCTCTGAGGATTTCCTCTCTCGTCGTTTAGAAATTTCATTTTTCTGAATTTCAATAACATCAAGAGTCTATGAGTAACACACACGTAGAGGTTATATATAGAGTAAGCTGTTACTGCGAAACAGGAAATGAAAGGCTTCTTCTTGCCCTCTAATTACTGTTCGCAGAACCGGGAACCAAAAATAACTTTGTTTGCGCCCGTCACAAATCCACGTTCCTTTCTCCTGTGGCGCCGCACAACGCAATCCAAGCAAGAAGAGCGAGGCCGAGGATGGAAACGCTAAGCAGATAAGCGCCGCCCACTTGGCGTTAATTTAGTCTCGGAATTTAGTGACAATGGAGACTTAACGCTGGACGTTCTCATAAATTTCCTATTAAGCCGCACGCAGTTCAAGGTTAAATACGCTGAAGGAGTAGATGAACACAACAACCTAAACACTGTAAACGAAACGACCATCTCAGTGTTTCTCAAGTGATTATCATCAAATATTAAATCAAATGTTCCAAAAGAACACTTTTGATTGTATACCACAACTGTTGAACTACAGTGACAATTATACTTCATCTTTTTAATAATCCTACTTAATGTATATTCAAATGCGTACTCCACATATTTAGATCAATATTTTTTTAACTATAATGATATTCAAGAGTCGATGCCCACAGTTTTCAGGTCGTGTTAGGTTTCAACGGTGGTTTAGCATTAACTCCGTTTAAACCACATTTCCAGAGTCGGCCTGGGATTGGTTCTCTGCTGGCTTCCTGGGTCCTTACAGTCTTCAACTTCCTTCCCGACTGATACCAAGAACCAACTCTTTCCTATTTCTCTCCTAAATTCTATAAAAGCATAAATAATCGGTAGTTTTATTTTTTGGGGAAACAAACTGTAAGTTTGCGTCACTCCTCGTCACTCCTGCTCATCCCCGGCTTTACCAATGTATAACATATTCCCTACAATTGTCTCAAAACTCTGGTATGATGTGGCCTAAACACGGTAATTTGCAATTCATACCACTCCAGTTGCGAAACTTGCACGTATGTGGTGGAAGGTAAATCTGATATGCTTCCTTTGTACTGAGCCGCTTTGAAAGATTTATATTTGCACAACTAATGTAAGTGATAGATAAGACGCATATCTGTCTGTCTGTCCGTCTGTCCCCCATTATCAACAACCGTTATGTACCATAAGACTGCGCGTAGTCACAGTGAAAGATAATACATTATTTATTAGAGATGTGTAATGGACCTTGGCGTCCCAGATGATCTATTCTGTCCCTAATGGCATAAAAGAGTGAAACCTCAGCGGAACAGGAAAGGGCATCCTTACTCCTACGTCCGCCATTTTGTCAAATTTTCTCAGCCCAGGAATAACCTGTGTAAAAAGAGACTCCTAATATCAATGGTGGCCAGATATATAATTTTTAAAAAAATCTTTGTAATAAATATGTACTTGTTAGTTAAAATCTTTATTATTATTATTATTGAAAGCCGTCCCATATTAGAGTACGTAACAAGGAAAGACGTGACGTTACGTGACGAGAATGAATGAATGATCACTGGCGACCCTATGAACAACCAGCGCCTCTTCATTTCTTTCCACCAAATAACACATTGACAATAAACACGAATGTTGTCGTGATATTCACTACATATTTCGCAAGCCTTTACGTTACCTAATAACTAGCATAAACCACATCCTCCCTCTTCTCTTCTCTTCACTTCCCTCTAATGTTAATTTTACAAGACCCTCAAAGTCCTCCATACTGTTGGCTCTTCCTCGTAACGTACTCTATCCACCTTACAGCACCACATCTCAAACGCTCCTATTCCCAATTCCCAATATTCACACTTGTATTAGCCGAAAGTAAATTCCCCTTCCTTGCCTGTGCTATCCTACTCGACTCTAGTAGCAGAATATCCCTTCTCAATCTAACAGCCTCTGTTATTCCACTCCATCACCTTGGTTCCTCATCTTGAACTCTTCCTCCAGGACCAAGTTCATGCTATTTATTTGTGGTTTCCAAGTCTTCTTCTGACTTCCCTAATACTACAACATCATCGGCAAAGCCTAGGGATTTTATTTCTTCTCCTTGCAGTATGATTCCTTTTCCATATTCTGTTTCAACTTTATATATATATATATAAGTTAAAGAGCATGGACTGACTGCATCCTTCTCTTACTCCTTTTTTCATTACGGCTTTATTTTCTTGATCTTCTATTCTAATTATTGCTGCCTCTCTTCTGTAGAGGTGCTTTTCAAAATCGTTAATAGGGTTTTTCAGTTCACATTATCAAAGGCCTTTTTCTGAATCTACAAATGTGAGGAACCCGTGTTTTCTCTTATCCTGTCGTCCGAAATTAGTCAATATTGCTTCTCTTGTCCCTCAAACCAAATTGATCTTCTCCATCTCTGTTTCAGGCAAACTAAACTAATTGTCTTACATCTATCAGCCGCAGTTTTCTTAGACGGTGTTTGATTAGCATAATGGAGGAACTCGTCCAAACTCGCGAGACAAAAGGCGCTCGTTTGAGTGTTATTACTTACTGTCCGCGCACGTCGTCATAATGCTCAATTGCGCGTCGCCTCGTCACAATGGACGTCGTCGCCATCTTGCTGATTGCTTCGTCTCCGTGCTGCTGTTACGCTAATGAGAAACGCAACCAGGAGTGAGCTGGAGGATTTAACACTCACCAATTCCATTTCCTCGCCGGCCTAGACGTTTCGTCTCCATTTTCAGACTTCCTTGGAGCCGTGCTGGAGATGATGTCGGATTATATTGATTTATAACCTTGTAATGAGCTACGTGGTAAACAGAGTCTTCTAGCAATGGCGGCGATAGCCACGTGGGAGGGAAAGATACAAGGACCCGCAATCGTGCTCTAAAATAAATCGAACTGGCTTTAAAATTGTCAGGCCTTGCAAAAACAATCCTCACGAAATCAACTAACTTTATAGACGAA
The DNA here is from genome assembly GCA_034510155.1 of Eucriotettix oculatus. NCBI lineage: Eukaryota > Metazoa > Arthropoda > Insecta > Orthoptera > Tetrigidae > Eucriotettix > Eucriotettix oculatus. Next base: position 122,148,290 of record CM067378.1, read on the forward strand.
ACCTTGTAAATAATATTACATGAATGAATCAATTTATTGAACCTGAAATTGATTTTCACTCCGTGCCACTTACGAAAATAAAATGAAATATAAATAAAGAAAAATAGTGAATTAAATCTTTAAAGATATTTCGTCACTTGTTGTTGTGGTGGTATTCTGGTGTCAAGCATGCTAACCTTTCTTGCGCATGCCTTTTCATTTAATAACATTTACACTTATATTACCCGTAAGTTAATATTCCTCTTTATGTCCATTGCGCTTCCCAAATAGCATAATTCCTTAACTTCCGTCGAAATATCCCTTGCCAATCAAAGGGCGTTTATTATTCCATTGTTTCCCATACTAAACTCCATCTCCTCGGTTTTCCCCCTATTAATCCTCATCTTGAACTCTTCCTCTCTCCAGGACCACGTTCATGCCATTTATCAAGGTTTCCAAGTCTTGTCTCCTAACACAACAATATCGACGGCAAAGCGCAGTAGGGTTTTTCTTTCTTCTCCACGCAGTATGATTCCTTTTCCATATTTCGTTTTAACTTTCTTCATCGCCCGCTCTACATCTATGTATGGACATCCCTGTATTCCTCCTTTCCTTTCTTTTGCTTGCCTTCAATAGAGGTCCTGTCCTCAATAGTCTGTTCCAGTTGAGATTGTGGGGGCGGAGAAGAAGATACAGTGGGTGCAAGCAGAAGGGCGATAAACGAGGAAGAGTAAATTGATCGTGTCTCCTCGCCTGCCCGAGTTTCCTCATAATTCCCTACATTTATGAAGCAACAAACCTAAAAAATGAATGTTAAATGTAACGGTCTTTACATGGATTTCCTCGCGCTGAAGGAAGGAGGTTTTTAGTGAAACACAAGTCATACACGAGGCAGAGTTTTCCCCCACATTCGCACTTTCCCGCAAATTGGCAGCACAGTCATTAGGTGGCCTTGAAAGAGAACTCACGTGACAAAAGCCGCGCTCTCTGAGGAACGCGGTGGGGTGAGTGAGTGAGGGTCCTCCACGGTCACCATTGTCAGCCCCCAGGCACTCACACGCGCAAGTTCACACTCTGGCAATCGTAGATGCATTCTGGTTCCCAGGCGATCAACATCCACCATCGCATTACAAGAAGACGTGAAGAGTAGGAAATGGCGTTCATGTGTTGTACGAATGATTCTAAATGTTTCCGGCTTTATTGCCTCCACTGAATAGCTTTGGGAATCCCCCGTTACTCGGTTGACCGTGACGTCACAGTCCCGCTAGCCCCAGGAGGAGTGGGGAGGAGGGGAATGTCCATTCAAGCTTGATCCCATTATTCTGGGGCACAAAGGAAGGGCTTTTAAGTGTTTTTCGCCCGCTTCGTGTTACAGACGCTCCGGGGAGCTGACATCTGTTCCCAACCCTCCGGCAATGGGAACTTGTACCCATATATATATATATATACAAGTTGAAGGTATCATAGCTAATTGTATTTAAAAATAGTTCAACATTAAGGCAGCTACAAGGAAACGTTAATACGCGAGGTGGTTAATTACTGCGCGACTGTCAGAAAGAAAATTAGTTCGGAATATGTGACTTCCGGTTTAAATTATTATGTTTTATTTTAATGGCCACTTCTCTTTACGTTATTACCCAATTTCCGCTCGCAAGTTCTCCCAACTTCGTTTCTAAGAACACGAGAAACGGGAACCAAAATAAATTTAAGCAAATAACGGTGAATATATTTAACGTCGCTCATATCAACCAGTAGATGGTTGAATTCTGTTATCAGCGTCACTTCCTGCGTGACACGCCCTGCCATGATAAATGGACAAAATAAAGATTACATTATTTATCTATTCTCTACGAGTTAATTTTTTTAACTTCCCGATTGTCCTATTTTAATTTTTTCTCATTTACAAATTGTATATTTCATGGCTGTTCCTCCATCATGAAGACATTACCTGTAATTCCGGTAGACTCAGCAGAGGTTAGTGAACCTTCTGTGGGAACGTGACATAATATTGATTATTCCTCTTGGACCACTCCGTGGGTTGATTGCAACAAACCCTGCCGACATTCGCACCTCGGGAGAAGAAATCTCACACGTGTGTGTGTCCCGGGTTCCAGTCTATTAATTTTTAAATGATTAATTACGTATAAATGTATGTTATTACTAACCGCCCTTGACTAAATTGAGAGTAATGAACGTTACTCCCATAATGGAGAGAGAGAGAGAGATGATGTGGAATGTGAGTGTTGAGGCACCTGCTGTTGTGTTGGTTGACCTTCCCTTCAGCTGAGCAAATAGGGGCCATAGGGGGCTAGCTGGCTAGCTGCCTTCCTTCCTTCCTGCTCACGACTCAAGTTCATCTTCATCAACGTTTCGCACATAACAAATAATAAAAGAGACGTTGAATTCATATTATTTTATTTTGGAAAAACCATAACCCTTATTCCTTTAATTTAGTAACAAAGTTTTAAAAAAGCTGTAAGGTACCTTTCGTCTAATTTGCACAAAAGAATTTTTTATTAATTGCAAAGTAATTATATATATATATGTATATAGTAACAAAGGCGCGATGCAAAATATTACGAATTGTTTCATTTGTTCAGCTTCCTCGTCTATCGACTCAATATTCATAGAAGCCACTTAATTTTTCGAAAGAAAATACCAACAGGGTTTCTAAACATTACCACGAAAATAAATGCATTCATTGTTTAAAAATGTAGTTCCCAAGTACCGGGGAATGAGTGTCCTATTAATCTATCCCTTCAACATCCTCCATATCGTGCCCTATACACATCTCATTCTCCGCAACTCCTACACGAACAACGATTTCCTAATATTCACACTTTTATTAGCCGTAAGTAAATTCCAGTTCTTTACTCTCGTTATTAGCAGAATTCCTTCAAAATATCCCTTCCTAATTTAACAGCCTTTCCCATGCTACACCCTGGCTTTTCCTCATGTTGTATCTCTTCTTCCAGGACCACGTTCACGCCAATTATTATTGTTACCAAGTCGTCTTTATGTAAGGAATGTAGCTTAAGAAGTTAAGAATTTTTGAATTTGACGACTATATACTGTTGTAAAAAAATAATTTCAGAAATGTTTAGAGTGAATCAACCAAATACGGTTAATAAATAAATCTGGAAAGTTAATACGGCTAATATGAAATAAATACGTAAACGAGAGAAATGTATTAGAAATATAAAAAAAAACTTGGTGTGTAAGTTAATGGACATGTAAACTGGAGTAATTGAAGGCGAATCGCACGTGGCAGGAAGTGCAATGGCCGGCGTCTGTCTATTTATAAAGCGCAGCCAACCCCTTGGGACAGGTCATGCATGGAGCTCTCAGACTAGGATTGCGCAGGCAACTAACACCTTATATAAGCTAGGAAACGTGGACGATAAGAGTCGCGGAAGGGAAAAGAATAGGAGCTTTTTAAAACCACTAACGAGCAAGTCCTGAGAGGGATAGATTAATAGGCCACGTTTTCAGACATGAGGGAAGTGAACAGAAGGATGGGGGATGTCGTTTGTGCTAGTTATGAGGAAATGAAAAGGCTTGCGCAAGATAGGCCAGCTTTAGGACTGAATGCCACAGGAACGACGATTGCTTTTTAGAACAACTTTTAGCCGAGTTCATTTTTGGAATATAAAACAAGTGTGCGTTGCTTGAGAAGTGGCACTTGAACGTTTTGGTTATTATTCAGCAGTAAGCTCGCTGATGGAGTCGGTACGGTAATTAGGTCCGCTGGAGCGTGCCGCGCGCCATCGCTGCCTTTTCACAGCTGGAACAAAGGCTCAAAAAGTGTAAAACTAATATCAGTGGGAAGTGAAGGGAGGCCACGGATAGAATACGCTAAGCAGATTAGGGAGGATGTGCATGCGCACGTTACGTTCTCAACTATTGGACATATTTTCCTGTTTATCCGTCAATAGATCATTTTATATAAGAGAAACACATAATAAATGGAGATAAATTTTAAAAGTTTTATAAAGGAACTTACATTTGGTAATAAATAAAGAACTTATCCTTATGAATACAGATCAAAAATATGAAGAATTACAATATTGTGTAAAGCGTTTGAGGAAAATAATTGTTAAATAATAGTTTCGATTTCTGTCCTTGACTCCCGAGGATTCCGACAGTCACACACGAATTAACATCAGATCGAATTCCCTGACGCAACCAACTGAAGTTCATACTGTATACAACGGTTTCTCTTCACATTTAATCTATTAGAAAAAGGGAGCGAGAGTTGCCCCTGGTCATCCCTGTCACCTCGTTCCTCACGATTATCGCAAGATGGACAGAAATCCATACCATAGAAAGCTCCCTATGAGCTACGGTAAGCAGCTACATCTGCACGACCTGCGCATTGTCACCAGATAATCCTAGGACCGACGTGTCGGATGTCAAATAATAGAGGCAATCAATTCCCCCTGGCGGCGGCGGCAACAACCGTGTTTACAGAGCAAACTACACACTCGTCTTGTCCTTTGATATCCGCCCTTGGAACTATTTTTAATCCGTCACCAAGTCTGTTTTAAAACAGATGTTTCAACTAAATATTAAGAAGAGATGCGTGGTTATTTAAGAGACAAAGGCCGACGTTGTAGAACCCGCGGGAACCACATATTCCGGCATGAGCAAGGGGTTTTTCCGCCCGCCATCTCGCCTTTCGGAATAAACAACAAAGGGACTGCGGCTGACTTACACCTGGACCATAAAGCTCGGACACAACGTCGCCGTTTCGGGATGTCTTAATCTGCCTGGGAATTTGGTGACCGGGTGGCGTGTGTTCCCCAAATGAAACAAGGGATATGATTGGAGGATGTCCATCCCTGCCACCTTAGTGATAGGTGGCGGATAAGTGGGGAGGCAATTTTAGGGAGATTGGAGAGAGGAGATTGAAGGAGAGTGGTGGAGAGAGGAGATCTGATCAGTCCAGGAAGCAGGGAAGGAAGACTTGGTGTTATTGTCGACCGGCCGTTTCAAGTTCCACAACACGGAAGACAACTCAGGTTCGTCAACGAACTGATCTGCTACACGTGATAATTAATAAATATATATATTTAAACCCAATTATTAAATTCATTCATTAATATCCCCCCTCCCATCATTTACAAGCTTCGTATCCTTTTCAGATCACTCTTAAACGGTAACTGACGATAATTCAAACAAATTCCCGCCTTTGTGTATTCATCAACGAGAGGAGAATGGAACGTCAAGTAGGAGATGATCAGTTCGCTTTTCCCATCTGTTTCCTGGCTTTACTGCGCGACATTCAGAACATGTCCCAGCTTTGAAAATTTGCTACACTTGTCCAACAGTAAGCCAATAGGAAAATATCTGATCATGTAGCTTCCGACCGACGTTACGAGGGAAGAGAATTTTGAAGCAATAGTCAGAAGTTGTTTGGGAGACCGAAGAGAAAAGTTGTCGGGAGACTAGAGGGACGATAGGAGTTACGGAAGGGAAAATAATAGAAGCCATTGAAATGTGGTGCTACAGGAGAATGCGACGAGGTGAGTGGATAGGGTGACTAACCACGAAGTTCTAAACAGAATAGGGGAAGAGCGAACAATATGGCGAAGTTGAAGGGATAGATTAACAGGCCACGTGTTAAGACACGAGGATCTTGTAATAAGCTAAGCTTGATGGTAATGAAAAGGCTATCGGAAGACCAGCACCGTAGCTTATTGGAGAGAGGAGAGAGAGAGAGGTTGTTGTATTTGGGGGCAATGCATCAGGTCCTTTCTCCGCTTCTGCGGAATGTTAACGAATACGCGCAGACGGTTTCCGATCGTCAAGTATGCTGGGCTGCTAATGACCACGATGGACATTCCTCCGTGACCACGAAACTAAGTGCTTTTGTCTGTAAGGCCGTAAGTCAGGGCATTTATAATCCCTGCAGTCAAAGGGAGAGATCGGAACAGAACAAGACTAAATATAAACCACTCCGTAATTGTTTTGAGAGGCGAGACGACACTTGAGCCCCTCTACCTGCTTGAGGACCAACATGGAACCCAATGAAAGTGAAATATAGTAAGTTCGCACAAAATACGAAAATTCCCCTGCAAAAAAATACCACCTATAATTGTAACATTGACGGATTAGTCAATGAAAACATTAAAAAATTTAAACTTGGTTACATAACGCAGTTCTTAACCATGAAATATTCTTAATTTAACATTTCTAAGCATATTTTCTAAACCAATCTCACCATTAATTGGGACAGTTTCCATATTATAAAGTAAGCTTGTCAATTCAGACTCCAAAACGTATAATATAAACAATATTTACATAATTATGGCCCAGGGTTCATGAAGCAGTCAGATCAGGATTTTTGTCCAAATCGGTTATTTAGCGCAATTTAATTGCATTCAACACAAATTTTTGTATCTATAATTTAATAATATTTTTTCGTTGATAGACGTCTGTCTACATAATGAACGAAAAATGATGTATTCATAATTAAAGTTCATTTTAATGTTTGTGTGTCTCCGGCGTAGTTTTCGAGAACCGCTTGATGAAGCAGGGAAGGATCCTCTTCACCCCACCTCAAAGTCATCAGCTATTTGTTTTAAGCTCGGTACACTTTGGTACAGAGGAACGCCTTTACTTAATTTATTTTAACGATGCAAAGCGAGATTATTTTGAGAGAAACAGGAGTCTGTTGATGCAAATGTGGCTCCACATGCATAGTCAATGTTGTCGTTTCCGTGAATGTCATATGGGGAGGGAGTTTCAAGATTTGGAAAAGGAGCATATTGTAGTGTACAATGCAGAAGCGAAACAGATGGATCAACGTGAGTTGTCCACCAAGACATGAACAAGCAGGTTGACCAACTGTTCTCACTACATATTAAACAAGTAATAATTGTCTTATTGACAGTGAACTGTTGGAGGATAAAAACATTACAATTTTAAGTTGACACTCGTCAGTTGCGTGGTTCCTTTAGAAAAGAAAAGAAAGGAAAGGACGAGCAACACGTGTGAAGCTGATAGCTAATGGTGTCCATGGGGACGGACTCTGCCAAAAAGGAACCCACAAAATCAGGATAACACCTAAAAGACTACAGAGAACAAAAATTTCTCACAGTCCAAATTTATTCCGTTACCTTAAGACAACAGCGAATAGTTCCGATACATCAAAAATAGAAAAACACTTGGTATTCTACCACTGACATAAATAGTTCAAACACCATATTATATAGCGATTTTAACATGACAAAAATACAACTTTCCAGAAATTATTACATTTAGAGAAAAATATTATTTAATTATAGGAACATATATATATATATGACGATTAAGAATGTTAAACGCAATATGGAAAGGGAATCACAATGAAAAGGGAAAAAATAAAATCTTTACGCTTAACACGAAAATATTCGGGTAGTAGGGGAGTCGGAAGAAGATTAGGAAACCATATCATGGAGTAGTTCAATATGAGGATTAATAGGCGAAAAAACCAAGGTGATGGATTGTAGTATGCGAAACTCTGGGATAACAGTGAAAGGGATATTTTGAAGACAGTTAATGAAATTCTGCTAATAACTAGGAGTAGAATAGGGGAAGAGAGAACAATATGGAGGTCCTTGAAGGGGATACATTAATTGGCCACGTTTTAAGACACGAGGGAAATGAACGGAAGAGGAAATGAAAAGGCTTGCGCAAGATAGGTTACCACGACGACGACAAGTGAATAAGAGTGCTGGGACTGTAGCGTGTGGAGAAAGAGGAGCTGATAACAGGCACAACTTGACAAATTACTTGTTGGGCCACACATGTGTCCAGGGGTACATAAAGCCACACACCTGCGAGTTAGCAGACGATCAATATTAACTTTGCGACTAATTTTAGATGATATTGCGCTATTACGGAGGAAGAGTTCAACACGAGGTAAAAGCCAAGGAAACAGTGGAATAAGAAAGGCTGTTGGAGAGGGGAAGGGATATTGGGAAATGTTGTATGGAGCGTGGCGATAGGAGAAGCGGAATGGAAAATAATAGAAGCCTTGGAGCTACAGGGGAATGAGATGAGTGAGTAGTGGATAAGGTAACTAACCAGGAAATTATAAGCAGAATAGGGGAAGAGAGAACAACATGGAGGATTTAATAGGCCACGTTTTAAGATGTGAAGATGTTGTGAAATTAGCATTAGAGGGAAGTGAACAGAAGAGGGAGTTAAAGGATGGAATATGCTAAGAGTATGTTGGCTATTTACTTTAAAAACAATTACATTATTAATATATAGTAGCAATGCTGTTATTGACACGTCGTTGTTTATGCTTGAATTCAGACTCGAGTCACGGTAAGTTACGTCATTAGTCGATTCAACCCTGATCCAGAGAGTTAAGTAAAGAATCTGTTGACGCGACGTGAGCGATTTATATCATATTTAACAGTAAAAATAAATAATTTAAAATGGAAACATCAGGAGCCTACCGACATTTTTTGCAGCAAAAAAGATTTTAAAAGCATTTATAATTCCTATACATTGGGTTATTGTTTAAAAGTGATCAGCGACACAAGTAATAAACGTAATGGAAATGCTTCCATGACGTGACATCCGCTCCGCACCACTTGTCCCATGAAAGATTTGTCGAAGATGAAAAAGATTAGCCATCATTTATTTTTTTACATGTAATCATTCTTAAATATTTTTTACAAATTCTTTAAATATTCAATAAAATTATAATTCATTTTTAGTTTAATATATTTCCAACGTATCAATAATTTTTGTGAATAATTTAAAACTACACTATATTCATTTATAATTTCACGTACCTTAATTTGACAGTAAATTTATTAAAAAACAATTTTTAAAACTGAAATAAATATATTTGAAAGTTTTAATTTTACACAATTACAATTTGAGTAGATTTATTTTTGGTTTAGATGCCTTAAATTTGTCCAAAAAAATATAGACAATTTAAAACTCCAATAAATTTGGCAGTTTAAAGTTTTAAAAATTGACTAATTCAGTATATGTTTAATTAAATGTGGTACGGCAAAATGTTGGATAATATATATATCGGATATTTTGCAAAATTATTAATTGTTTCAAAAATAATACTCATTTCCCGCTGCCATAGAATCGTACTAAAGCTCATTTAATTACAAATTTATTTTTAAAAAAATTGATTGAATTTTGAAATTTTTGCAGTGTTTTGATTGAATCGTGTAAGGATAAAATACAGGATTTGAAAAGATAAGAACAACGCGTGAAGCTAAATGAAGTTTTAAATATAGTGGCGTTGGGGAGAGAAGGAACCTGAAGGAGATTTCTGTTTTCCTTAGGGAGAAAAGCCTGCGGGGCTCACCTCTAAACTATTTTATCTTGGGCATAAGGAAACAGCCAGTCGGCCAGCTGCCTCCTAAAAGGGCATAGGTGAAACATGGCGAGGGTAGAAGTCAGTTGCTTCCTTCAGGAAGGGAGGAATATAACCAATATTACAATCAATAAAAAGTCACATCATTTCGGTTGTGACCGTCGGTGCAGATGCTCCAAATTATTCAATAATCTTGACGGCCGAGGGAGTCAACCAACGAGCCTGAGGAAATCCCAAAATGGAGTTGAAACGTCGCTTTTGTGAATAAATACTGATATATTTTTATATGCTGACTTTTCGGTCGCGTTTTAATTGTAAATTTTATAAAGTCGGAAAAGTTTGTTCTGTAACGAATATTATTTGAAAAATATATTTCAACAACAACGGTAAAAAATATAATTCCAATCAGTCACGAAAATATCAACGAATAAATATAGAATGTGAAAATTCCTTATAATATAATATAACGGCCGTCACAACACATTCAAATAGAAACACCCTTGAAAGTAAATAACATTTTACAATAAATAAAAAGTCACCATTAAATATATCACTATTTATTGACAAAAGCGACGTTTCATCTCCACTTTGAGGCTTACTACAAACATAATATTACAGTACATTAATTCTGAGTTCTATGTTATAATTTTCAATTTCTCCCGCCCCTGACCTACCTGATGCAGGTTTGCTAGGGTTTTCCCTGCATCTCTCTTTAGGTGAAACACCTAGTTAACCCTTGCTCTACCATCCTTTCCTGTTTCACCCTCATGTAGCCTGTTAATCAAAAAAAAAGCTCGGAATTAATGTACTGTAATATTATGTTGAAGCCTCAAAATGGAAATGTCAATAAATAGTTGTACATTTAATGGACCCTTTCGTCCGTCTTTTTATTTTTTGTAGATATTTAAGTCACAAAGCGATAGTCAACTATTAAAACACCTTCGTGCACATGTTTCACTTTGGCTCGAGGAGCTTTGAAAATCTCAAACCAAAATACGAGAATTCTTATCCATTGAGGAGATGTTTCCTCCATTACCCACAATTAGCAACGTGTGATATTGACTCACCTAAGTTGTCACGTGTTCCCGGGGTTTAAATCACACGCATCACACAGTCACGTCACGTCACGCACCAACGGTGCTTCCCTCGCGGAGGCGAAACGCGCACTGAGACGGACAGAGACGACGAGGAGAAGCGAGGGGAGGGGAGGGGATGAGGAGAGGACAGAGGAGTGGGGAACACAGTGTCTGTCGACTCTTATACAACAGTTTAATATATATACACCTAATAAATGGAATCATGGGATTAGAAGATAAATTTTGTAAAAGGAATACTATTGTTTTTGCCTGAAAAAGAAAACACTGGAAGTATATTTTACACTAATGTTGCAGTTATTAAGTGTGCCGACCTTCTGTTTTCGTTCCCGTGTCCAGGTCCTATTTGCACCCTTTCTAAGGATGGGATCCCAGCATGCCTTTATTCCCCTCATTGAAGTGTTTACCTTGTCCCAACTTACTGTTGAATTGTGCCTCAAAGTTTCACTTTTCCTGTGGGATACAGTTGAGGTTATACCCAGAAACAGATTTTGAAATTACACCAACCGAGGACGGGACATAATAATAATAGTCCATTCACATGTAACTAGTGTCCATTCACATATTACAAATAATTGCGCAATTAAAACCTTTATGAACTAATGAAAAACTGGTTTCTATTTTACTATTACGATTTAATTAATAAAGCTACAAGGAGATACAGAAACAAACATAATATTACATTCTTTATTTATTCCGAATCTCTTCACGGAAGTGAAATGAAAAAATGAAAGCGCCTTCAGAACAATAAGTAAGGAACGAGCTTGCTGCAATATCAATATTGGTTATATTTATTTTATTCCCCGGTTAGGTTAGTAGAGCATTGACGAGGTGAAACACATATACACAGAAAAATATATATTGTAAGTTATCCAACCTTAGGAGAGTAGAATACTACTGTATCAACCAATTTGCCCTATAGTATTATATGGAGTCGCATCAACTGCTGAAGGTCATGGGAACACAAAGGCTCTTGCCAGGATTCCAACCAAAACATCCTTTTAAATTACTTGAAAATATGCTTCCATTTTCAAATTTTATTAATAATAAAATACATGTAATGTAAAATAGTGAGAAAAAATAAAAGTTTTATGTAAATATTTTTAAACAAAATATCTGTGATAATAAAGGACTATCCACTATCCATCTCATTCTCCTATACCGTCGTTTCCGCAACTCCTACGGTCCTCGCTGCATACCAACATTTCCTAATATCCACACTTGCTGCTCTAGCTTCATCTCCATCTCCCTGGTTACTTCTCATGTTGAGCTTTTCCTCCAGGATCACGTAATACCACGTGTCCTTGCAGTATGATTCCCCATCGCCTGTTGTACACAATTGTGTGAGCTTGTTTTTGGTTTTATTAATCACAGCCGTGGCAATGTGATGACGTGTGACAGGAATTCTCACGCCTCCAATTACGATGAAGGCCTGACAACAGGAAGTCAACGATTTACACGTTACTTTGCGACTCTGATGCTGGGAAATCTCTTTATTAACTTCCTTTAATTACATAAATACAATTCAAGTTTGTTTTCCTTCTGCACTTTGTACGATAAAATAAGTCGAATGTAAACATAATTTGGATTTTCAAGCTTTGTACGCGTCTCCCTCGTAATTCTCTTTTCTTCCAGTAGTTAATAGTTATTAAAGATGGAAGAACAGTCCTTTAGCCGCGACGTTTCGACGACCGTCATCTTCAGGCGGAGAAATAGTTTCCCACTGCTACATAATATTAAGCATTATTTTTAAATAATAATTAATTGCAGTTCAAATATAATCAGAATCATCGTACTTGGAGAAAAGGTTAAAAATTCGATAAATTTTAGGTTACATTACGAAATTGAAATAAAACACATGGTTTCTTCGCTGTGAAGGAAGTTAAAACCGAATATGGAAGAAATAAAAACGTTACTGCGCTTTCCTGATGCTATTGTAGTTTTGGGGGGAGTCAGGAGGAGACTTGGAAAGTTCAATATGAGGATTAATAGAGTGTAGTATGGGAAAGGATGGAATAACGAAGGCTGTTAGCTTGCTACTAGAGTAGGATAGCAATTCAATAACGGCTAAAATAAATGAGAATATTAGGAAATGTGAGTTTGGAACGTGGTAGGAGTTGCAGATAGGAAAAGAATAGAAGCCTTTGAGGAGAATGAGAAGACAGAACAATATGGAGGGATAGATTAATAGGCCACGTTTATAGGTCTTGTAAAATTATGATTATGAAGAGGCGAAGGATGGAATACGCTAAGCAAATTACACATGATGTGGGATGTTGCTAGTTGTAAGTAAATGAAAAGGCTTGCACAATAGATGTCAGTGTTGGGACTGTGAAGGACATGAATGGAGAACTACGGTATTGGTTTAGCAAATATGGCTTTTTTGTCTCAATTTACGTCAAGCAGAGATATAAATAGCGTCGGGTTGAAGTTGCTTAAGTCTCTTCTTCTTGTTGGCTTCTGGAATTGGATCCTTGACCGCTGGCCAGAGGAGAAAGGAAATAAAAGGACGACGACATGATTAAATTCGTCGGAGCGCGACCTTGTGGCTGGACCCCCCTGTAAGTAAACCATCGAAGGCCTTCTTTACTTTCATTACACAATTAATTAACCCCGTTTCCTGTGGGCAAAAATATTGGACTGACAAATTTCCATTTCAGAAAGGAATTTACTTATTATTGGAATGAAGACCCATGATATTAGATACACACAAAACACTTTTATATTAGGAAGCGACGTCCAGGCCAACGGCTTTGCTTAATGTTAGATGATATAAAGCAGCGCCATTACAATAATATAGCTTCCAGCTTACTTTATAGCCACCGCCTAAGCTCTTTGCTCACCAATGACTTTTTCATGTATCTAATTCAAATTGGAAAAAAAAATAATTTTTATGAAAACTGTTTCTTTCTCTTTGCAACATTGAGATTTTTATCATTAATAATTAATGCGCCCAGTGACTATTATATATTGTAACATGAATAGTTACACTATGAACAATGCAGGGCAGCAATTGTTGAGGAAGTGACGCAACAACAATGTGGTCTGTCATGGGAGAAGGAAGCAGAATCACCAAATTCATTCTTCATGCTCTGATTGGAAGTAAAATCAATTTTTGGTGTTTTTATGAAAAATACCTGGCGCCCTAAAGGAATCCTCGAATACGGAGGAACGACGAAGGATCTGCTACAATTCGTATTTTATGCAGCCTGCATAATAAATGGAAATTAATCGAAAATTTAAATCGTTGAGGAGAGGCAAAAATTCTAAAATTAGTCACATTTGATTAAGCACTGAATAAATAAAATTTTGCATTTATTTTAAATTGCAGACAGACATTTGAGGTTTATTTATTGCTATAAATTCTTCGTGATATTACAAAGTTAACAGGACTGATTTATTAAATGAATGCATTATTTAATAATTATATTCGAACAGTAAGTAATATATTTTGCGAACATAAAATTTTTAATTTAGAAAGCAACGACCTGAGCTTGATCGTGGTTTATAATAATTGAGCAAGTGCGCAGGGCGTTGTCCTTCCTAACAATTTGTCAGTGTGTGGGAGGTTCCTCATTATCAGGATTGTCACGATCCCGATCACAACACGACGAACAAAGGATCTCTCTCTCTCCCCTTTTCTCAAAAGAAAACTGTCCCTAGTCTCTTATTACTATCGCCTTTATATCCTCCCACATTGCAGACTCTACGTCTGGTTCCTTTAACATTTACAACTATAAATTTCTTATTATTTACATTAGTCTTGTCCTTAAATATGTAACGGAAGCATAAAAGACTACCATCTGTAGCAGCACCACATTTCAAAGGCTTCTATTCTTTTCCTTTCCGCAACTGCAATCATACACGTTTCGCACCCCATATTACCTGTAAGTAAATTCCCCTTCCTTGCTATCCTACTCTAGTAGCAGAATTCCTTAACTTCCGTCAAAATATCCCTTTCCCTAGAACTGTTCCTCTCTCCAGGACCACGTTCATGCCAATTATTATGCTTTCCATTTCTTCTTGTGAATCCCCTAATACTACATTATATCGTCAGCAAAGCGTAGGCTTTTTATTTCTTCTCCTTTTCCATGTTCCGTTTTAACTTTCTCCATCGCCTGTTCTAATTAAACAGCCATGGACTGCCTGCATCCTTGTCTTACTCCTTCCTTGATCTTCTATTCTAATTCCTGCTGCCTGTCTTCTATAGAGCCTCCTTTCTCTTCAAAATTCAAGTTGACATTGTGAAGCGCTTTTTCTAAATCTACAAATGCCTGTCGTGTGACTTGTCTGATCCATGCTAACCTATCTTGCGCAAGCCTTTTCATTACAACTAGCACAATCCACATCCTCCGTAATTTGCTTAGCGCCTGTGACACAAAGAAACGAACAAAATACCAGACAGAACTAAACAGGAAGTGTAAAAATAAAGTGAAAGATTATTTTATAAAACAACACATTTAACACTTTTGCAGGAAAATGAATTTCAAATAATAGGGAGAATTTTTCGGTTGTAGATGGAAATGATCAAATTTCTCGTCCATCATTCGGAAGGATGTCCTTGGCTACCTTCCGCATCCCCCCTTTTCAATTCCCTTCCTATGCTATTAAAGGGGAGGAGTTGCCTGTTTCAGGATCCTGTAGCCTTGCGATCACTGTCAATGATTGAGGCAATTGGCTTCAAAATATTGACGTGAGCAAAAGATTTGGATTGAAATCTTGAGCAAAGATGTGGGACATGTTGTATCTGATGCAGTACACAAATATAGACGAAACGTTGTTTATATATTCAATAAATATTAACTAATTATTTCTTACAAATCATTTATTCATGATTTAATTTTGCTAAGGTTCTGCACGATGAGAGTGAATGAAAGGAGCTTTACCCTGCGATCTCTGGCATGGACGCGCCGCCCCCGCCGCCCCCTTGGTTGTTGTTGGTATCGCTCGCAGGGCCGTGAAATGAAACACAAGAGAGAAATGACGCAATGCACAGGTAGCGAGAGGGAACAATGGCGGGCGTCATCGAGGTGATTGCTGCGGCTGCATACAACACTTATAACCCTACAAATTACGGTCATTAATTTTGTATGTAATTTGAAATAAAAATTTATTTGGTGATTAAAAAAACTCAGAACCGATTTAAATTGCCTCCAGTTATTTTCATTTTCAAACCCCTCAGTGTTTAACTACCTAACTTATAAAATCCTGAAACTGTTCTGAGGAAGTTCTACACACATTAGGGGAGGACTTTGAAGGGATAGATTAACAGGCCACGAGGTTCTTGTAAAATTAATATTAGAGGGAAGTGCCAAGGATGGAATTCGCTAAGGAGATTAGGGAGGATGTGGGTTGTGACAGTTGTAAGGAAATGAAAAGACTTGCGTAAGATCAGATAG
This sequence comes from Eucriotettix oculatus, assembly GCA_034510155.1. Lineage (NCBI taxonomy): Eukaryota > Metazoa > Arthropoda > Insecta > Orthoptera > Tetrigidae > Eucriotettix > Eucriotettix oculatus. The sequence goes on from CM067378.1 coordinate 122,164,099, forward strand.
GTAGAAGGAGGTGAGAAGAGCGTAGGAGAGAGAAGTGGAGGACGTATCACAATTTCAGAAAAACAATACATTAACGTTGAAGAGGGAAAGAAATAGGTGTTTATTACAGAATTCAGTTAAAAGGAATTGAATCGCCAGCTGTGGTTGTTTTCGTAATTACTATTCGTTGTGGCGCTCCACGAGTAATAAATTAATTACAACGCTCCAGGCAAAAAAGAATAAAATGAAGAAACCGTCGCTGAATCTCTGTACAAACTGAGTGATGACGCTTAAAACATCCGAGTAATTAATAAGGCGTGGGGGGGAGAGAGAGAGAGAGAGAGAGAGAGAGTAACTACGTGGCGCTGTTTTCCCCCTCACTCCACCCCAATTAGCGAATTACTTACAAATTAACGTTGAGGGAAGGTGGATGCTGATTACACCGCAACAGACACTAAATTATAATTTGAATTTAATTCTCCTAAATATTTCTCCAACTTTCTCCTTTCGTTGTTTGTGTGTTGAACCGGTTTGCAAGCAGGTAGAAACCGCTCGGCCATGTTTTTTTCTCGAGGCCTCTCAAGAAGTGAGGAGTAGCAGACAAGTGTCGAGGAAGCTGGAGGGAAGAAGCCGAGTTTTCCTCAATTCTTCATCCCATTATCTTCAGGTTCAAGCCGAAGGAAGTGAAGGGAATCTCTGCTGCACGTCCTCAACCCCCATCGTCTCCTTCCATTGCTGTATTTATGTCTTTGCAATAACACGGAGGACCATATACTATATCCTAAAGCAAGTAATTAAAATCCGCCCCCCGATCATTACAACCCCTTGCGAAATTTCATGTTAATATATATACAGGTTGTGTAAGTGATGAGACTCCAGCGGGTCGATCCCGTCCCTCAAATCACACCTTCTTCCTACGGCTTTCATCAGCCTACTCAAGCTATAAGGTGACATTCTTGTTTGTGGACTTCATCACGGAAATTTAATAAACATATATATTATTTTGTATACATAATTTTAGAAGGCAGGATACGAAAATACCGGCCTGCGTTTATGCCATTTGTAGATTTAGAAAAAGCGTTTGATAATGTCAACTGCAACACACTGTTAAGGATTTAGAAGAGCAATGGAATAAAATATCGTGAAAGGAGGCTGATACATAATTAGAATAGAAGATCAAGAAAGGAGTAAGACAAAGATGCAGTCCACGCTATTCAACGATGAAGCAAGTTGAAACGGAATTTGGAAAAGGAATCAAACTACAAGGAGAAGAAATAAAAACTTTACGCTTTGCCGACGATATTGTAGGATTAGGGGAGTCAGAAGAAGAATTGGGAAACCATAATATATGGTCCTGGAGAAAGAGTTTAATATAAGGATTAATAGAGGGAAAAGGAGTTTTATGGATTGTCGTATAGGAAACAGTAGAATAATAAAGGCTGTTGGATTGGGAATTTAAGGACTTGTATATACTAGAGTAGGATAGCAAGGAAGATTTTCGTGAAAAAGAGGGGTTTACTTACGAGTAATACAAGTGTGAATATTAGGAAATGTTGGTATGGAGCGTGGCGTTACATGGGGTGCAAAACGTGGACGATAGGAGTTGAATAGAAGCCTTTGAAATGTGGTGCTGCTGTAGGAGAATAGAACGAGGAAGTTCTTAACAGAATAGGGGCAAAGTGAACTATATGGAGGATGTCGACTAAGACAGGCCACGTATTAAGTAAGACACGAGGGTCTTGTCAAATTATCATTAGAGGGATGTGAACAGAACAGACAAGTCTTACCACAACAACAACATTTTCTTTTAATGGGCACAGACGACAATGTCTTTGTTGTTTACTGTGCACCCCGTGGTCCATCGTAGCCAAGAGGGAACAATGGACAATAAGCATTGTTAGGGAGGGAAGAAGACGACATCCGATCACGTCGCCGGAAATTAATAAATAAAACTGAACGGCTTGGTCGTCCTTCTCCCCTTTACTCTTGCAACGACAGTAGGAAACGAACATGAAAACGCGAGACGTAAAGCACGCGTACAGTATCAAGAGAAATGAAACGACGACAGCAGCAGCAGCGCCATGGAAACTAAACTGTGAGTCAGTTCCTGAGAATATTCTACGCCAGCCGCGGCACACAAAAATTTTGTTTGAAATTTCGTTTAGACGTTTCCAATTCTATTCGAGACAAACAAAACAGTCATTTGAGATTAGACACATTTAATTTGGTAACTTTTTGGCAGCAACACCTTGTGGATTCATCTGATGACGTCCCAAAGACGAGTGTCATGCTGTTTGTTCACTTCCATGTCGAATATAAGAAGAAGAATAATAGCAGTTTTAGCAAAGGAATGCGTCGAGTGCCTGTGGAGGAACCACGTGGCCTGTGGCCTGCTTTCCATTAGGAGCTTAATATTTACCCGTTTCCTCGAAGGAACTGTCTGCTCCTCTCCAAACAAACACACACACGTTCCCTCCCCTTTACGACACGACCTCGAGTCAGTAAAACTCCACTGCATGCATGCATTACCATCATCAACATCGAAAGATAACAACCGACTCGATTATCTCGTGTCTTGACGCTTGGCAAAGAAATAACAATTGTGTTACGACCTGAGCCGGGTTCATATATAATATTCTCAAAGTGGTCGGTCACGTTATTAGCACAACTGTCGTCTAGCCTCAGGGAGACTATTTAAAATATTGTACAATTTGTGATCTCATCTGTAAATACAGTGTATTTTAAAATTGACACTTGACGATTGATAATCTGAAGAAGGTAGAAATAAGTACCGAAACGTTGTTTTTTTCCTATTTGGAAATTGTTAAAATTAAAGCGTGAAAGAGGTCCGAATTTTTTACTTATCATTACGTGGAAATGCAACCTTTCAATATTAAATTAAATTGTAAATTCCTCTATGGCTTTTTGATTTAAAATACATTACTGACGAGGCTTTTAGTTGAAGGAACGAAACATCCTATTAAAAGCTTCTTTATTATTTCTTACTAATCAGCCCGGTTATTAATTAAAAATATATCTTAATTTCAATCTTAATTTGATTATTTTTATCAATTTAATTTCCGTAACGAATTTTAAAATATTAATTTTTCTCCTGAAGGCGTTCCAAAAAAAAACAAATTCCTATTTTACATACATTTGCTATGTTTTTCATTACATTAATGGAACTAGTCCAATCAACGAATAAATTTATAAACCTAATGGAGAGTCGATGACCTCAGGAAGTTCATCTTAAAAAACTCCCTTAATTTCCAATGTTTTCACATGTTAAATATTCGTTTAAAACAGTATTGTAACATAATTTTTGCCTAATTTGATCAGTAACATTAATAACCAAAACTATAATTTAATTCTAATTTCAAATTTTTTTGGTAGGAACCTTACCATAAGCACCTACAAAATAAATAAATAAAAATTTGGAACGAAACTAAATTATTTTTTATATAATGAAATTTCTTTAAAATTCTGACAATATAAAACAAATTTGGGTTTTGTCAATGATTTCATGTTAAAAAATATTTTTTTTAATTTAGTTATAATTTAAAAATTTGTTGATTCGGACTTGAACTTGGCAAATATTGTTCTACCAAACAACCGCGAATTGTCGATAATTTCCATTCAAACTATTTCTTTCAATGAGTCCTGATCTTGTAAATTTATTCAAATCGACTTATCGAATATTGAAGAACGAGATTTGATAAGTTCACTTCCCTAGTGTCTTAAAACGTCCCCTATTAATCTATTCGTTCAAAGTCCTCCATTTCCCCTATTCCTGGTTAGTCACCCTATCCACTATCCATCTCACATAACGCTCCATACCAACTTATATTACCCCTAAGTAAATTCATCTTTTTCGCCAAACCCTTCTTTATGTATACCATCCCTAGTTATTACGCTTCCCAAATACAAGAATTCTTCCCAATCTAACAGCCTTTGTTATCCCATACTACTCTCCATTACCTACGTTTTCCCTCTGTTAATCCTCATATTGACCTCTTTCTACAAATTTATTATGGTTTCCAAGTCTTCTTCTACCTCCCCTAATACTACAATATCATCATAGGCAAAGCCTAGTAGGTCTTTTATTTGTTCTCCTTGCAGTATGATTCCTTTCCCAAATTCTTCATCGCCTGTTCTATATATAAGTTGAAGAGCATGGATGGACGGTCTGCTGCATCCTCGTCTTACTTGATAACGGATTTCTTTTCTTGATCTTTTATTCTAATTACTGCAATTTATATATAAATTAAAATATTGTAACATATTGAATTTCTGAGGAAGTCTTTTGAATAAATAGTGATAAATCCTCTTAAGGATGTGACAGTCTTCTCTCCATCCCACAATCACCCTGAATATTAATGGAAATTCAATTCTTTTCTTCAGGATATATAATGCTTTTTCTCTAGTTTTGAACTTGTAACGTTTAATTTAGAGAAGAAAGCGAATGTTGTGCTAGATAATATTAATGGACAAATATTAATAAGATGAAAATAAATGCATCTAAAAATAAAATGGTCTTCCCCCGGGGGGATATAAAATAGATCTAACTTTTAATAAGAAATTAAAGTGGTCCATGTGAGAGAACATGATATGCCCCGGATAAAATCCACAAACTTTTCTCTGAAAACGACCATAATAATGCAAGGCTAATACTAACTATACTAATGTTTTCAAAAAGAAGTTAGAAATCACTGAAAAGTTAGCTGCTTAATTTGTAACTAAAAAAGGGACGTTAAATATTTTAAAATTTTATTTTTAATTTTTTTTCTGGAAGTTATGTTTGTTCTTTTAGTTTATCAAAGACCAGCTCCAGGTCTTACAGCACACTTTAAGTAAAGCAAGCTCTTTCAAACAAAATTCTATTAAATGGCGCCGATTTTTTACTCTGTACTTTGCCTAATAGTTGAAATTAAAAAGTATCGAATCAGTTTCTTTTTTAAAATATAACTTTTAGACTTTCCCATTGTCAATTTCCACTACAGTAATGTAATGTAATGTCGCCGTTACAGATGTAAGGTATTGAACTTGCAATTCTAATGAGTGTGGCCGAGCCTTACGCCTTAACGAGGGGCAAATGAGGAAACTCTCCAGCGCGCCTCACTTGGCAACAATGCAGCGGCGACGCCAGCGCCAGCGACGCCAGCGACGACGCCCAATTATCGCCGCGTAGTCGTCTGCCTCCTTTGAGGACGTCAACAGCGTCGATCCGAGGGGAGACGACTTTGATCTATAAATAGTCTAGCTCCACTTTCATATGCAATTTCGGCGAGGAACATTCGTCTACACACCGAAATGAATAGTATCAATTTTGATATTGTCAATTCTTCCTTAATTTCCACTAGAAGGCTCTGTTATATGGATGCAGCAAGGTAGTTTTCGGTTACAAAGATGCACTCGCATAAAGTCGGTGAAGTGCAAGTCATTGTCTTCAACTCCATCTTGCAAATCCATTCTCGCGTCTTTGATACCGTTCACGTTTCGAACCTATCGTTTATATCTCATCAACTCCTGTTGTTGGCTACGACCTCAATTCGAACATCTTCTTTATTTTGATTTCCTCTAATTATTTATAATAATTATATTGGTGTAAAATTAGAAGACGTTGAACGGTTTCGTGTTCCCAGCCTGCGTGTTTCTGCCAGACAAGACCTTTTTCCCTTTCAGGAAGTTCGCGAAAAACCGGCCTACGTTTATGGCATTTGTAGATTTCGAGAAAACGTTATTAATGATTATGAAGAGCAGTGGAATAAAATATCGAGAAGACAGGCAGCAGTAATCAAGGACAAGTCCACGCTGTTTAGCGTATGTTATTATGGAACAGGGATCATACTGCAAGGAGAACAAATAAAAACCCTACGTTTTGTCGATGACATTAGGGGAATCAGAAGAAGATTTGGAAACCGTAATAAATGGCATGATGGAGTGTAGTATGGGAAACACTGGAACAAGAAAGACTGTTAGATTGTGAAGGGATGTTTTGACGGAACTAGAGTAGGATAGCACAGACGAGGAAGGAAGGAATTTACTTAGTGTTGGTATGGAGCGCGGGAAATGAAAAGAATAGAAGCCTTTGGAATGTGGTGCTGCTGTAGGAGAATGAGATGAGGTGAGTAGTGGATAGGGTAACTAACCACGAAGTTGTTAACAGAATAGGGGAAAAGCGAACAATATGGAGGATAGATTAATAGGCCACGTTTTGAGACTTGAGGGTCTCGTAAAATTAGTGTTAGTAAAGAGAAGAGGGAGGCAAGGTAGAGTAGAGCGCCATCTTGTGGATGGATTCCTGGCGAGAGGAATCCAGAGTCAGGAATTTATTTGTGGTCCTGAATGCCGTATACGGGCGAGGAATTCGGGGTCCAGTCCACTGCTGACCGAGGACAGTTTCTGGAAGCGTGGGAATCCTCCATGGATCCATCCCTTGCTCAATACGTCACAGTGCAACAGGGCAGAGGCAACGAAGGGGAAATTACTTACGGCTGTGTGAATATTAGGAAATGTTGCTATGCGGATGGTAGGAGTTGCACAAAGGAAAAGAATAAAAGCCTTTGAAATGTGCTGCTAGTTGTAAGCACAAGTGCGGAGAATTCGGAGGACTTTGAAGGGATGGATTAATAGGCCAGGTTTTAAGACACGAGCGTCTTGTAAAATTAGCATTACAAGGATGTGTGTGGAAGAAGGAGGCCAATGATGGAATACGCTAAGCAGATTAGTGAGGATGTGGGATGTACTAGGCTTGCACTAGATAGATCAGCATGAATAAGACTAGTCTTAGGACTGAATATTCTTCGTCGTATAAAAAGAACAGACTGAATAATAAGTTTCCAAAAAGGTAGACCCGTCTTAAAGATGCCTCCAGAGTGTATTACCACTACAAGGAAACAAAAATCGTCAAGTCGACAAAATTCTGGAACATGGAAGCTGATAAACCAGTTTCTCAGTAGAACAACGATATTAAGTTAAGTAAGAACGTTCTTGAGAAACATTTTGGACGTTATACTGAATTTAAGACTTTATTTTTAAAAGTTTCCAAAGAGGAGGTTTCGGTACTTATTTGTACAATATTAATAAACGTAGCCACAAATTTGAGAATATTTTGAACACTTGCTCACCTCTCAGTCATACGTCAGACAAATCTTGAAGGAGGGGGAGGGGAGGGGAGGTCGAGATTCGTGTCTATTCTCGTTAAATTTATAAATAACAACCCCTTAATAATAATTTAGTTAGTAGGTGCACGTAATAACCCTAGAGTTGTTTGGGAAAGAGGGTGTTGCTCCTTCTTCCCTATAGATAATGAAGCTCTTGTGGAAGTGAGTCTCCTCCATTAATCTCTCTCGTCGGCGCCGCAGTCTGTCAATTCCAGGAAATGCTTCCATGATTTGTGATCCAGCAGCAAGAAATCTCGGCGTTCGATTTACAACGACATTTACCATCTGCCCCCCCTCCCAAAAAAAGACCGTGCTAAATCTCACATCCCACTGGGCCGACATTTATACACAAATCACTGTATTAATATAATGATTCTTCTGACACTTTCGGAAATTACATATAATGAACAACTTGGGGGTTGTTGTATTATAATTTAAATAAGAAATTATTGCATTAGATAAAATGAAAAAAAAATTATTTACACATAAAAGGGGAAGAAACACTGAGCCTAAAGTTTAGTAATTACTGGTTTTAATTTTCCAGGGGTAGCTCAGTTGTAAGGGTCATTGTCGTGCAGCAACAGAATCCTCAAGACGCATCTTTTGATCTTGGCACTAAGACACCCTTAGCCCCGCCGGACCGTCTTCCACGAATTCTGACCGCCTCTGGAGCTCGTTCCTCGTTTTCTCTCCACCTCATTACTTCAAAGCTCATTCCCCTCAAATTCCTCTCTTCCTTCATTCTCCCCACCATGAGATGCATGGCGGATCACCTGACCACCAGCAAAATTCAGCTTGGCCCGCGGTTTCTCTATCCCAAATTTCTGGCTGTCCGAAATTCCCGGAGTCAAAGAACTGAACTCGGGAATCAGAGTTTTGAAAGCACGTTTCTGGAAGCCGTATGCGATTCCCATATCCACTGTCGCACGTGCTGTGTGTACTACGCTTTTCTAACCTCAAACTAATTAGGAAATGTAAGAAATTGTCTGTGCGTGGGATAAAATGGTCTTTCGAAAAGTTAATTACTGTATGATGTTAATATTAGAAGAATTTTCTTACAACTGTGATCCACCATAGTGAAGAAAACTCGTCGGCGAATAGTCAAAGCGCGTTTCATCACTAAATCTTTGATGTCCAGTCATTGTAGATCAATTCTCTAAATAACATAAAGCTGTGAACTCTTCTCATTTACTCTTCTTAACAACTCTCAATGATTTGTATCTATTAACTTCGTTCTGTTTTTCTAACACACTTTTCTATTATTTATGAAACCGTACTTCAAAACTTTCCACATATTTATTATACTTCATTATTAATGTTCCTTTTTGAAGGAAGAAATAATAGGAAAAATATGTCATACCGATAGGAAAATGAAAATGATTGATGAAAGACGTAAAATTAAAACGCCTCAGCTGAAACTGGGAAAGAGCAGAACAGAATGAGATAGATAGGAATTGTAGAGCAGCCAAAGAGGTTTGGCTCCAAGGGTTCAAGATTTCATGGTGAAAGGGAAAAAGACGAAGTTTATAGGAAAAGCATAGAATCATTCGGACAGAATTAAAAAAACCTAGCAAGAAGATCAGGAAAGCGGATGGAAAATCAATTCAACATAAAGAAGAAAAGGCGGAAAGATGGAAGGAATATGTTGAAGACCTGTGAGTAATAGAAGAAGAAAAAGAGGATGTGGATGATGAAGGGTCAGTGTTTGACAGGGCCATGGCTGTTTGCGAAACGGGAAGAGGACTGCCATTCGTCAATTTACGATAATGACAGCTTGGACAAGAGTAAAACATGGAGAAAGCAGAGTTGTACAGAAGGCAGTCAACAGGGCAAGAAAAGAAAGTACAAGTCGAGAAAGGAGTAAGACAAGGATGCTGTTTAATTTATAAATAGAACAGGCGAACAAGAAAATAAAAATTGAATATGGAAAGGGAATAGAACTGCAAAGAGAAGAAATAAAAACCCTCTCTTTTTAATAAATGGCATGAGGATGAAGGGATAGAGGGTGGTGAGTAACCTCCTCCCTGCCTCTGCCAGCCGCTGACCGTCGGCCCTTGTGACCTGCGCCACCAAGGCAACGGCGGCCGCCCTTCACATTAGGACTAATTACACTTGAAACCTTTACAATTTTTTAAAAATTGAAACAAATAAATTAAATAGAAAACTACAACGCAAGGAGTGAGAAAAAAAACCGACACATTTAGAACAGAGACACATAAAATGCCAATTTTTAATATAAAACTTTTAATACATAATATTGTAAATATGTACGTGACCCAAGACTCACTTCAAATTATTCCGCCAGGTTTTTGCAATTATCAAAAGATGTATTCAATTATAATGATTAAAATATTTGATGTTTCCCGACTATCGTATTGCAGGATATAGTCGTGGGTTACTGAAATATCTCACGTTAATAGACGGTTACAAATAAGACGTTAGTTAATATAGAAACTTGTGTAATTAATTTTGTATTTGAGCACATGAGAGACGAGAGCCCTGCGTTTCGTGCAACAGCATCATTCCCCATTAAACGTTAGGTTTATTCTGAATTTGAGTTTTTCTTTCTATTGGAAACTCTTGAGTTGATTGCAACAACCAAAATATACACCACTGATAGATATATAGCGTGAGAAGAACAGCAGATACGCTAACCTTGCCCTTTACCGTAATAGGAAGCAAATGTTCAACGTATAAATGAACATGTTTGTGTGCAAGTCAGGATCTTCCTCGAAAAAATACATGAATAAGGACCATTATTTGAAGGACCTTAGAGGGAAGTCTTCGAATTTACTTGTTGCCTGCAGCACAACGAGCTCCTTGTAACGTGCGTTACTTTATGTCATCTAATTTAGATTTCAAATTTATTTACAAATACATTACTATTATAACGGAATTTGTTTAAAATCATGCCAACGTAAAACACATGTCGTTTTTTCAATGATTTAATGTTAAAAATATTGCACATGCCCTAATGTAATTTAGTATATATATATATATAATTTCCAAGTTTCTCGATGGATTGTACGTGACTATAATCGTAATTTTCAAATCGACTAATCGAATCTTGTAGAAGGAGATTCAACAAGTCGATGTCAATGTGACGACTATATTCAATACTTTCGACGTGGCTAAATTTACAAGATCAAAACTTGTTAAAAAAAAGATTTGCCATGTAAATTGTTGACAATATGATGATGTGTCAAGGTTATCTTCTATTTCACTTGAAACAACACTTACAATCAATTTATTTGATGTATATATTTGTTAAGAATCATGTTTCCTAATTTCAGGAATAACTCTAAAAATTCTAATAGTTTCAAATGCAACCAAGTGAAGAAGGTGAAGCAGTTAAACATGTAGTGGTTGTTGGACAGGGAGTAAGTGTCACTGGAAGACGACGGATTCCAGCAGCAGTTCCTTATTGGCCTTTTGACTTTGTTTGTGAGTGTTGCTTGTCAATATGGGGGGGAATTAATCTATTCATAATAAAACAACTTAAACGTGTTTACATTAATAATTACAAATACTTTTCTCAATATGTTGTTGTCCTAAGACTGGTTTTATCTCATGCCTTTTCATTTTCTTATAACTAGGACAACTCACATTCTACCTAATCTCCTTAGCGTATTCCTTCCTTCACCTCCCTCCCTTCAAACTCCTCCACATTACTCCATTTTATCCTATTCTGTTTAAAACTTCCTGGTTAGTTACCCTATCCACCCGTGTCATTCTCCTATAGCACCACATTTTCTTTTTCCTTTCCGCAACTCTTACCGTCGACGTTTCGCACCCCATACAACGCCACGCTCCATAACTCCATAACATTTTTAGCAACGATTTCCTAATATTCACAAGTATATTAAATTCCTGTGCTGTCCTACTCTAGTAGCAGAATCTCCCTTCCCACTCCATCACCTTGCTTTTCTCTCTCATATTAAACTTTCTGTCCAATCAAAGCTTAATAATAAGAATATAATGCGCAACTGTTTGTCACTTGTTCCAGTAATCAGGTCCTGAATTTTCACAGGAAATCGACGACTTTCGCGATATTTGCTCCAGTTTCGTACTCATGTTCTCTTGTTTATGATGTTTTTTCTCGCATTTCGAAAATATTATTCAGAATTTCTCTCAAAAACTGTGTAACAGTTGGCCCCCACTATTTTTATGAGAGGGAGGGAGGGAGGGAGAGGCTGGACCACCCACGCAGCACATTAGCAGCATCGCTGACAGATCCGTGCTGTGCTACCCTTAGCAGGGGGGAGGGGAGGGGAAGCCCACTAGTCACAAAAGGCTCATCAACTTCCTAAAGAATGTTTTCAAATTTGAAGTTGTTAAATAATTATATTCAATTTCGTACACTTATTAAAATCCGAACTGCTCTACTTTACCTTTAATAGAATTATGAATACAATTTATATCCCATAGGTTTATTAACTGAACATTCATTTGTTGTTGCAGTTGTTGTATTGAGTCCTGTCTAATCCATGGTAAGCCTTTTCATATTAATCATAACTACCACGACCCACTTCTTCCCTAATCTCCTCTTGGTTGACGCTCCCTTTTCCCCTTAAAACTCCCTGCTTAGTTGCCCTATTATTCACCACATTTCAAAGGCTTCTATTCAACTCCACAGCTACTTGTGTTTCTTCCAATAAATTCATTTGTTTTAATATTACATTTAAAAAGTTGTCCTCGTGTAATTAGGAGAATGAAATGTAGTAGGATATGTCTTGTGACTGATTGTCATCACAATAACAAATTAAATTCGTTTAAAATTATATTAAACCACGGGGTAGGATAAGAAACTTCTTTTCAGGTTCAGTGATGCAGAACAACTTGACGAATCGTTAGCTTAAATGTGAAAGAATTACCGTAGCTGTGCGCGTCTCGAACCTTCCTTCACCTTTTACCCTGAAAAGTCGCTTTGAATGAGCCGCAGGCGAGAGTTTTTGTGCCTTTAAGGGACAGCTTTGTGCTTGCTCATGGCTTATGACAGTGGAGTGGAGTGGAGTGGGGGGAGAGAGAGAGAGAGAGAGACAACCACGCACTTCATTGCTTCAAGGAGGGAACTTGCGAATTCTGTTAATTTCAAAGCAGGAGAAGAAGAACTCCGTTCTGATTACAGAAAAGTCACACACATCATCATGGCAACAGGTCCTTTGTGTTAGTCCTTCCACGTGCTGAATTTCTATGGAGTCGCTGTTGTGTCTGCTTCCTCTCAACCCTCCCAGAGAAGGGAGCGAAACGAAACACGAAAATAAAAATACTTGCAGCGCTGACGTCACCTCGTGTTGTGTCGTCTTCAAGATCGTCCGCTGACGGAAGCCATAATACTTGTTTTATTCTTCTGTTGTCTTCGGATTAAATTCAATGTTGTTGTTGTGGGGATGTTCAGTCTCACCTAATCCACATCTTCCCTAATCACCTTGGCGTTCTTACTCCACATGCATGTGTATTAATCTCTCCATTCAAACTCCTTCATTTCGTTCTCCCTTCCCCTACTCTGTTTACAACTTCCTGGCTGGTTGGTTACCCTATCCACTATCCATCTCATTCCTTTCCTGTCTGCGCCTCCTACTGTCCCCATATAACGCCACACTCCATACTAACGTTTCCTAATAATGATTACTTCTATTCGTTATAAGCCTTTCTAGTTATTAGTAGGAGAATTCCTTAACTTCCCAATCTAACAGCCTTTGTTATTCCACAGTTTCCATCACCCTTGGTTTTCCCTTCTATTAATCCTCCAGGATCACGTTTATGCCATTTCTTATGGTTTCCAAGTATTCCTAATACTACAATATCATCATAGGCAAAGCGTAGGGTTTTTTTTATTTTGTCCCCTTGCAGTATGATTCCTTTTCCGTAATCGTTTTTAACTTTGTTCATCACCTGTTGTATAACAGACTGCATGCATCCTTGTCTTACTCCTTTCTTGATTACTTGATCTTCTCTCTCCTTTCTCGATGTGCTGTTGGAAATCGTTAATGGTGTGTGTTGGTTCCATCTGTCCATGTGAGGACAAGAGCAAGTGTGTGCAGGGAGGGAGGGAGAGATCGTTGACCCGTGGCAGTTTGGGCAGTGCGTGAGCGGGCCATGTGAGGGCAGGGCAGCAGCGGCGCCAGGAGGTCTTCCCTTCTCTTCCCTTCACACAGTCGCGTCGATACGAATCCCTTCCCTGACCTGCAGACTCCTAATATCACCTGTTCAATGCACAGCAGTCCGTCCATTCCTCTCAACAAATTTAATAAACAGTACTAAATTTGAAAGGTTGTATTTTAACGACTGATTTTGTAGTAATAAGTAAAAAAATTTCCGACCAATTTCAGATTTTGTTTTTAACAGTTTCCAAAGAGGAGGAAAAGCAACTTTTCGGTACTTTTCATCAGGTGGAGAAATGACAATATACACTCGATCCAGACCACAATCAATCAATCAATCCAAAAACAAGAATGTTTAAAACAACTTTACTTAATACCTATATCATATAAAAAAGGTGATTATTAGAAATTTATTACTTCAAAATAATAAGAGAACAAATACACTATATATTTACTAAACTATTATTATAGCAACGTAAGAAAATAACGTATTATAAATATTGCTTAATTGAATGTTGTGAGACTTGATGGTTGTTTTAATATATAGCATTTACGATGAACCGCGTTCGTATAAATTTGGTTCCATGTCTGAACTTTTAACTATTGTACGAATGTCAAGATCGTCGGCCGATTTTTCCTTATCCTGTCTTCTAAAATTACTCTCTTGTTCCTAAAACCCAACTGGCTTTCTATTCGTCCTCATACTATTTTTGCAAGAATCTGTTTAATTATAAACTCATTTTCCTGTGCTGTTCGCATCATCCATCCTCTTCGCTATGGGTGTCATTATATTTTGACTAAAATCTCCTGTTTCGTAGATTTAATATAGACTCTACCAAATCTACTTGTTGTTAAGATTATGTATTATCCTTATTGCTTTTGTTTTGTATTAAACCGCAAGCAGTAAACTTGTTTGAAATAATCTGATGATTCTTCAGGAAATGATTATGTCTGGTAAAGTGACGTGCCTGCGGATGACGACAAAGGGACTTGGGCCGAAACCCGCGAACAACAAACACCAACAGAAAGCTTAATTATCTAGAAACAGTTTCGGCTCTTTGCTGACACCAAACAAAGAGAAAGAAACCACAGTGCGACTATAAGGAAGGGTAACTTTGGCAGTTGCTGACGGTAGACAAGAGATATCTCGGATGGTGGAGCCTTCACGTCGCCCCAATTTGCAGCTTCCAATTAAATGCCTCTAGTGCGCAATTATTCATCGCGTATTAAGACAAGATATATTTTAGATGAGTGTGATTTACAACCGAAGGGAAAATTTCATAAAATGTTAAAAACGGTGCTGAAGCGCATTCAGTCTCCAAATGTAGTTTCTAGACTCGGCGAGCAGTCATTAGAAAAGAAAGCCGTAATCAAGACAAGGATGCAGGCTGCTCATGCACTTCAACTCATTTATAGAACACGTGATGAAGAAACTTGAAACGGAATATGTGCAAGGATGTGCCTATGATGATATTGTAGTAGTAAGGGAATCAGAAGAAGACTTGAAACCATAATACATGGCATAAACGTGATCCTGGAGGAAGAGTTCAAGATGAGGAACCAAGGTAATGGAGTGGAATAACAAAGGCTGTTAGAGTGGGAAGGGATATTGAGGAAGGAATTAAGTTACTAGAGTAGGATAACACAGGATAGCAAGGAGCAGGAATTTATTTATGGGTAATATAAGAGTGAATATTAGGAAATGTTGATATGGAGTGTTGGGTTATATGGGTGCGAAACGTTGACGATAGGAAAGGAAAAGAATAGGGTAGAAGAGAACAAAGTGGAGGACTTTGAAGGGACAGATTAGAGAAGAGGGAGAGGATGTTGGATGAAACCAGTGACGTGTGTAAAGTGGGCGACGCAGCAGATCGTAAATTCACAGAGTCGCTGTAAATATTTCGAGAGGTCGTTTAAGTGACGTCGATTATCTCCGGCAAAAGCTCGTTTCGCGGTTTCGGCTGCGGCGCTTAAGAAACTTTGCACATAAGTTGGCTTTGATAAACGCCGATGGCCAACAAACTGGAATTTATCTCAACTTTACTCCGTCGTATATTCACCACGGAAATATTTTATTTAATTTGCCTCTCAACACACTGCATACTTTAGTCCACGAAAGGAAACAACAACAAAATATAGCATCAATGTAAACTTTAATCAAATAATTATGACTCTTAGCTCATACAGGTAAATTATTGCGTTTCTCCAACTTCAAATAAGATCTATTGTTTTTTTTTTAAAAAAAACGTGATTGTTTGTCAAGAAGGAATATGGAATTATTTTCCTGTTGTTGTTGTTGTTGTATTTAGTCCTAAGACTGGTCTGATCCATGCGCTTGTCCCTCTAATACTGAGGATTCTGTTTGATCTTCCCTGTTGGCAGCAATGTAATGGTGACATCACCGGATGTTTGCCAGCAGCTGTCACTCGCTACTCAACATCATATATATCAAGATTTCTAATAGAAATTTTTAGACGGCAATGGAGGATGTATTTTTTGTTGCAGTGATATTGATGTCCTCTTTGCTGAAGGACAAAGGGAAAGCTTCTCCCCCTCGCGTACGTGTGTAAGTGCTCCTGCTGGTCCTGCCACCTTAAGTGCTGTAGTGCGACTTTCCACAAGCCTAAAGATGTTGAATTTGCGTTGTCAGATGACAGAGGCTGGCTGGTTTCAGTTCATCAGGAAGGATTTTGTACCATTTCGGCCCTTGAATATAAATAAAGACCACTAGACTATGTTTGTAACGTATTAAAAGTACGCATTTTTGGCCTTTGGGCGACGTCACTACGGAAAAGGATTTGCCTCCGTCAAGTCGGAAGTTGCGTGAATAATTTGGAATTTCTACAGGCAACGGAACTAATATGAAACATGTGCGAAATTTACAAGGTGAAATGTATTCTGTTGGGAATTGCAGCTCAGTGAGTGAATGGAGACAACATCAGCAGCTGCAGCTTCGCGGGTATCGTTGACATAAAACTACACACAGGTGACCCTCGTTTTACTGTCTCAATTTATTATTGGTAACGTTTTCCGAACAATATGGAGGATGTTGACCAAGGGAAAGGGATAGATTAATAGGCCACGAGGGTCTTAGCATTACAGGGAAGTGAACAGAAAAGGGAGGACAAGGATAGAACTCGCTAAGCAGATTAGGAAGTATGCAGCTTGTGCTAGTTATGAGGAAATGTAAAGGCTTGCGCAAGATAGGTTAGCATGGATCAGACAAGTTTTATGACCGAAGACCACAACAACAACAACGGTTTTTATTTGTGTATCTTTTAAATCAATTCTCTTGTTAAATTTTTTAATCGTTATTATATTTACAATTTTAAATGTAACCTTTTCTTTTCTATTTAGAACTTTTTGTAATTGATCCCTTACGAGTAATAAATTAAACTTTTTAAAAATTTGTTGCCCAAGTATTGAGCTCAATAATTAATATAAAATAACCCTTCGTCCCCATCCACATAAAAATAAAAGATGGTAAGGTCCAGAGCCAACATGTTTCCAGACTAAATATCCTTCCTCTGCACGTGGAGCGAAGACGTTTCTAAAATTTATATTTCATTAGTATAATAATTAATTTTTCTGTCTCTAAATCATTTCAGTACTTTTCTATTTTACATCTGTTCCTTTCTTTCATGTTTAATACATAATAGTAGTTTTTGTAATAATAATAATTTCGTGAACTGAAATACTATATATGCTATGTGTGTGTGTGTGTGTTATACGACAATACATGTATGTTATGTAGCGTTGAGACTTTTCATATCTTTACGATTTGTTAAGTATTTAATGTATTAATATGGAGGCGATTTGTTCAGCTCATTTTTAATCAAATTTTTTTATCTTCAACGAATAAACGATTCGCATTACATTAATTGACTGAAATACCTTAATACCTCAGTTATGACTCATAATGATATTTTAATTTGAATAATTACCTTTTGTTTGTGGGAACTTTCCCTCAGTCACTCTTAATGTGTTGTAATACAGCTTCTTCTTCTTCCCCCCGACGAGGGGGTGAGAGAGAGAGAGAGAGAGATTTCTATCTTAGTCCAGTGGGAAGATGGTCCATCAATAAGAGTTGTGAAGGTATAAAGAAGATTTATTAGAAGCAGGACGCGCTGACTTGAAGGCCCAAAATTGTGAACGAAACATTGTACGGCGACTGTTTGCTTTGATAAATATAGAAACGTATAGCGTCTTTCGATGCTTATTTGCGAGTTTATATTGAACTACACATGTATGTGTAGACACTCACTCATCCTGTCATCAGAGTTTCAACTCCGTCCTTCTTCATCGTTTCTCTTTTGTGTCTTTTTCCTCATTTCACCTTCCGAAAGAAAACAAACACACTGCACGCACAAGAGCCACGTCATGCGTGCTTCTTTTTATACATTATGTTGTTCCAATTTCTTTTATGAACAATAATTGATTTTCCTTTCACCGTCACAAACACTTGTCATCCATCATTCATTCATTCCTTCCTTTCTTCTCTTCACTGAGACAAGCAACACTTCGTAACGATGATTTTTTTTGTTTGTGTGAAGCTTTCATCACATGTGTTTGTTTGTTTGTTTGTCCCTTTGATGTTTCCTTCCCCTATTCCATCCACCCTCGCCTGTTATATACAGAGAGAGGAGAGAGAGAGGAGAGAGAGAGAGAGAAGAGAAGGAAGGAAGTAAACTCACCTGCAGCAGAGATCTCGCCCGACAACACCAGGCTAGCAGCGACGCCGAGGAGGTGTTCGGGCCGCAGGTGGCAAAATGGCCGACCTCCACAAATAACACGTTGAGCGCCAACAGGAAATCAATATCATCTTGTAAACATTTATTACCTGTCGACTTGCTACTTTGAAAGATATAGAACGATATGAGAGAGACAGTGTTACCAAACTCCATCCAACAGGTACATAACTTTAAACAGTGACATTTTTTATAAGCGGAGGAATTAAAAACAAAGTTGACACAAATTTTTAAGTGAAAGGTACAAACCGCTACTTGTGCCAGTCTTCTTACAAACTAGAATTTGAGAGAAAAAGTCATTTAAAGAGGCGAACGATTCTTTATCACAAGTGTGTGAAGTGACTCTCAACATGACAAACCCTTTTACAGTCTTTAAAGACGAAAGTCTTTATTATAAAATAAAGTCATATTCTATTAAAGGCCCAGAGTTATGACATTTATTTGGTAAAATCTCTAAATAATGACATTCTTTTGAATAAATAAAATGAGTACTTGCCCGTAGAAAATTGTCACAAGTCAAAATGTGACTCTTTTAACGAAAAAAATTCAAAACTGAATGAATGACACTTTGTTTCTTTTTGTGATTATTTCGTTTAAAACACCGCATCAAAATTCTGAAATCAAAATAATCTTTACTATCGATAAAACTGTCATATCTACAATTGTTTATCGACTTCCAATGCAATGCAACTAACACTTGTGACGCTTTCCTTAGTTTCCTGCTTCTCAATCAGTGAAATCCAATTTTTAATATTTTTGAGTTTTTGTCACTCTTCTTCTTCTTTTCCCAAAAGCAGCGATATAGGAAATGACACGAGAGAGAGAGAGAGAAGAGAGAGAGAGGGAGAGGGAGAGGGAGAGGGAGAGATCCTTTACATAACTTTAAACAGTGTCATTTTCTAGAAGCGGAGGAATTAAAAAACAAAGTCGACACTAACTTTTAACGTGCAGGTATTTTTTCCTCCGCATATATTTGTAATATATTTAATTTTAGGGCAGAGGCGACGGCATAACTATATTTTTCCAGTGTGATCAAAGTCTTCTTGAAATGTTACCCCTTTAAAATCAACGCAAATGCAGCATTCAAGTAACTCACCTCAAAAAATACTTATTCATTGCAAATATTATACGTTTATTTGTATTTAAATATTTGGGCCCTGGCGCGAATAACATGCGTTACATACACAACGTGCAAGATTATTTGACTCCTCTAAACCGCACATTAAAGACTGGATTCCGCCCCCCTTCACCCCCTCAAATACCCGGAGGGGTGGAAATTATACACAAACATTGTCCGGGAAAAACTATAAAAGTAATTGATCTTATATTTCTATTTTTAAGAATTTTGTATTAATTTTTCTTTATTTAGTATTTTAGTTATTTTAAGTGAATGAAGTATGTTAGTCTTCGACTTGTCGTATTTGATTGCAGATGTTGCTGCAAGGCCACTAAATTATGTTGACATGCTGAACCGTGGTCCATTACGTCGTGTCCCAAATTAGTACGAGGAACGACGACATCTGTTCAACACACACACACATTTCTCTTCCCTATTTCAACACTTGCAACGATTTTCTTGTTTTCATATCCTCATGCTCCATCCTTGGCCTGCCTCTGCTTTCCACTATTAATCTATCCCCTTCAAAGTCCTCCATATTCTCTTTTTCCGCTTAACAGTTCCTGGTTTGTAACTCTCATTCTCCTATAGCTTCTATTCTTTTCCTTTCTGCAACTCCACATAACGCCAGACTCCATTTATAGTAATTATTTCCCAATACTCATAATCGTAAGTAAAGATTTGTTCCCTGTACTATGTTAGTCCTTAACTTCCTTCACAATCTAACAGCCTTTGTCATTCCACTATTTCCCATACTAAACTATTAATCCTCATGTTGATCACTTTCATGTCTTTTATCATGGTTTCCAAGTCTCCTACTACAGTAGCATTAGGGTTTTTATTTCTTCTCCTTGCAGTATGATCCCTTTTCCATATTCCTTCATCGACTGTTAAACAGCATGGCCTGCTGCATCCTTGTCTTACTCCTTTATTGCTTTCTAATTAGTGTTGACTGTCTCCTACCTTGATATTTCATTGCTGTAGTAATAGCGTGTTCCACTTCACATCATCACAGGCCTCTTCCAAACCTACAAACGCCATGAACGTAGGCTCAGATGCAAGCAAGACTCGAGGCTTTTACGGTCTCAAAGGGGGGCGACATTAGTGACAAAGCTCGTTGCTTTATTCTCTCTTGTTGATGGACTTTCCCTCCCTCACTCCCTTTATTACATTTCACAGCAAACGCCGTCAAATTCTATTCTGGGCAGTTCCCATGTTGCATAACTTCATAAACAATACTTAATGTTCAGCATGAGGTTGAGAGGGACTGTACAAGGATACTTAAATAACAGACAGAAATGAGGAGGATTAAGGCCTCAACTATTTGACTGTGCTTTGAGTGGATTGATCGAAATTCTAAAAGGATTGAATATCCCCGGATTGTCGTCGATGACGTCAAGGTTTGATTAACTCTAGAAACATGGTGAAGAAAGATCCTCTAAAGCTTCAAACACTTCCACCTCATCAATCATCTGCACTGTTACTTATATATAATATATTTGTAAAAGGCCCAGCTATGTCCTTTTTAATAAAAAAGAATTTACTTCGTCACTCCACATACTGCACTCCATCCATCACTCATCTTGAACTCTTCCTCTCTCCAGGACCTCGTTCATGCCGTTTATTATGGTTTCCTAGTCTTCCCCTAATACTACAATATCATAGGCAAAGCGTAGCAGGATTCGTCTCCATATTCCGTTTTAAGTTTCTTCATCGCGTGTTCTATAAATAAGTTAAATAGAATGTCTTCTTCCTTCCTTTTCTCGGTCATCTATTGTCTTCTGTATAAGCCTCCTTTCTCGATATTTTATTCCCGTGGTAAGTAAAAGTGGTAAAAATAACAATTCGGATGGTGAAAAAAGAATGGTCTTTGAAAATGTTTTTTTTATTCTAGTGTTTTTCGAAATCCTCAACACTGTGTTCCATTATGAAACACTTTTCCTGGATGTAGAAATGGCACGTGTTTCCTTATCCCGTCTCTCCTGACGAGTCGCAAAGGTGGTTAGTGAGAAGAAACCAACACTGATTAAGTGCAAGCTTTTGATTGTGATTGTTTTGTCACCGCAGCTTTTCAACAAGGAAGGAGGATTTTTTCCCTTTTCTGTTGTCGCAGTGACTATTGATGAGGCGCAGAACAATGACATCGAACTCCAATCATTGCATATGTGGAAGCTGCAAAGTAGCGATGCACAATGGCGGCGTCTGTCTGTCTGTCTGCCTGCCCTAGGGAATTGCAGCCTCGTCGTGCCTTTGTCGCTCCTTCCTTCATTACCCTTCAATTTATTAACACAGTTGACGGTCCAAGGAAGAAAACAATAACACGTGGCATGTTGTTATATATTGTAAAAGCAGAACCGCCTTGTGCCAGGTGATATGAATCGACGGTAACGCCGCGTCACTTGCAGGTCATAAATCAGTCAGCCACGCCGTTATTTATAGTCCTCCAATCCTCTTCACTCGGCTAAACTCTGTCTTAACGTCACTAAGCAAGTAAACA
Organism: Eucriotettix oculatus; assembly: GCA_034510155.1. NCBI lineage: Eukaryota > Metazoa > Arthropoda > Insecta > Orthoptera > Tetrigidae > Eucriotettix > Eucriotettix oculatus. Next base: position 122,185,707 of record CM067378.1, read on the forward strand.
AACCTTGTCTGCAGTTTCAGCCTCGCCATTAATTACTTTTGGAATCGAATGAGGTTCCAATTCCCTTGCTTGCTAAAATCTTTCAAAATTCTAAGATTTGTTCCCATTGTAACACACAAAACATTCTTCGATGCTTCTATAATGTTGCATCTTGTAAATTGTAAATAAAAAAAATCCAGCCAATTTGTCAGCTACCAATATTTCTTATTTATTTATTAGACTTACAACGTTTCGTCCATATTTGTGGACTTTATCACGTAAGTAGATAAAAGTTTAACGGAATATTTTGTATTAAAAATTATAATTGCTTTTTAGACTATAAAAATACAGCTTCAATTATCTATCCCTCTATTCCTATTTAATGTAGGTAAGTTATAGATTGTAATTAAATAAAAATTAAAGTTTGTTTCATTTATTTAACATAAAGCTATACTTTTTATTTATTGACGAAATGTTGTGTGTGTAAGAAGACGTGACCAGGGACTGGAACCCAGGACACCTGCCGGGCCGGGCGGGTGCTGGAGTCCCTCAGCTTCAAGTGGAGCTTTTCCACTTCCTTAGACTGGTTTTACGTGATAAAATCCACAGAAACTGGACGAAACTTTGAAAATCCGTAATTGTTACTGGTTCCCCCCCCAAAGCAATGGGAAATGTTACTCCAGGCGCACGCCATCTTGTTGTGGTGTTGAGTGACCTTCCACTTCCCTCTAATGCCAATTAATCCTATTAATCACATTGTTCTCCGTTCCCCTAACTTCCTGGTTAGTTACCCTATCTCCTACAGCACCACATTCCAAAGGCTTCTGTTCTCTTCCTGTCTGTTGTCCAGGTTTCTCACAACGCCGCCGCCGCCAACATCTCCTAATATTCACACTTGTGTATTACATTGTCTGAGTGTAGAGTCCTTATTTAGTGACTAGTCCAGCCAGGACAGGTCCATCCTCGCTCGCTCGTACGCTTAATCAATTATGTCTGAATCGGTTCCATAATTTGGTCCAGTTGAGTGAGTCGTTGCATCTCTATCTCCATGATTTATCCCCATTAATATTTATGAATTATTTGTCATTATGGAAGGAAATTCACTGGCATCCATGTTTCAATTTTGAAGAACTTCTCTCATCCAGTTGGTTGTTATACGCGCATCTGTGAGAAGCAGAGAGATTAGGCGAGCAGGAGAGGCGAGGAGATGGCGACAGTGGCGCCGCGCGACCAATCACGGCAAGCTCGCCTCGACGGTCGACACGGCTCAGGAGGGCAGCACCGGACAGTACGTGCATTAAACAAGTAGTTAATCAATTTCTTTTTCTTTTTGGCCCATATACTGGCTTTTAATAATATATATCCTTTTTTGTAAAGTTAAGTAAAAAACTATTTCGTAAATGTGGCACATATTAAGGTAAACCTTGGTTAGGCTTTATCATAAATTACTGAAATGACGAAATTAAATTTGTTACTACTTATTAATTACAAGCAGCCAGCTAATGTAACTAACTGATATTGTTTTCTGTGAGTAATAAAAACAGCAAAACAAACGTGTCGTTCCTTTCTTTCCAACTTTTTCAGCTGCTAAAAAGTTATTTGTATCAATAATTCCTGTCATGCATTTCCAGATGATTTTTCTCAACTGCAAAGTAAGCACTTTAGAAATTGTCTTGACAAGTAACTGGACTTAAAGATGAATACATATTAATTATCCTTTGGACAATAAATTGCATTGAGGATGTTAACTTACATTGTAATTAATATCCCTTTCTTTTCGAATTTATTACTTTACGTATTGATTAATTTTTAAATAGAATAATTCTTATTCATTACTACTTTACAATAAACTGGCCGAAATTCAGAAAATAGAAATTTAATGAAAACGTCAGATAATTATTTCTGCCAAACGTTTAATTCCCAAGTTACGTCAGCTCTTTTTATTATGTGAATACTCAATTTTTACGAACATTTTAAAAGACGTCGTTGAATGAATGACGGTAATATATATCACTATTTGGTCCACGCGTGTTTATTCTCTTTAAATTCTTTATTTGCGTATGAATTTATTCACTAGTTTATTAACAATTTTTAAAAAAATTTTTTTTTGAATACAATTTGTTGCAAACAAAATACTCAGATTAATCTAAATTCTTATTGTTATAAATAATTACAATAAATGATGAAAAGTCACAAACAATTCAAAATAAGAAGTTTCATTTTACTCTATTTTTTTTAAAAATTGTAAAATATCTGTGCAGGAATTATTTTCAGTTTCAATTAAATTGGAATCTTTAATTAGTTTCCTGACGTGTAAATAATATAAAGGGACTCAAATGTCGGCCAAAATATGGAGGAAATTGATTTTCCAATGTTTTTTCCTTCATATTAATAAGCCCTATAAGCTTTAAAAATGACGAAATAGAATTAAAAGTTTTGCTGCAAAGATTCAGGAGCAATTTAAAGGGATTTGATTCTAAATTAATAAATTATTACCTTCTTCAGAAAAATGTGTTTTTTTTCTCAGTTTCGTGATTTCTGGTTCCCAAAAACTCGTCTTTGCGTGATAAATAATAACATATTCTCTTCATTCTGTTTGTAGCTAATCTACATGTTAACACCTTAAAATATACAACTATTAGTTTTCAACTTGTTCAAGTAGTTTAGGTGAAACAAATTTTCACAGGGCTGAAAAGTGCCAATTTTTAACCAACCCTATGAAGATCTGAAAAAAAAAAAGTTATTGGATTCTATTCAGCCATCCTAAATGTGATTTGAAAATTTACCTAATTTTAGAATTCAGGGAACATAAAATTATGAATTTGGAAAGAAAGGATTTACATTCTTTTATAATATGTAACGTTTTAAGGGTAATTGTTATTAAGACAGCAATGATAAATAAGAAGAAATATTAGAAAAATTTATTTAGCAAACAACAAATACAACTTGTCTTCCTGGTCTTTAAAAATATGCATTTAGATAATGAATTTAGAATGGAAAATGAAGAAACTGACAGTGGAAATGGCTGCTCTGCTACCACCAGGTGCTCACTAACCACTCTCATGCCCACTTGACAACCACCGCTTAAATTCTCAAATTTCATTCAGCCAATTCTCTGTTTGAATTCTTCGTCCCACTTGAAGCGCTTCTCAACTAACATTCCCAATACTACTGGCTGTTGTTCCTTAGCTCCTCTTCGAGTTTCGCAGCTCGGAAACTAATAATTAACATGCACACAACATTTTAATTGAAATTGGAAAAATTATCATCAGATATTTTAAACAAAGTCAGAGTAATAAGAAATTATTTATTTTGAACTGTAATCCTTCTACTTGTCACCTTTCGTCTCAGCTTGGAAACCCTTTATCTCGGTTTTATCCGCACCAAGAAATAAATAACAACTTGTCTTTTAATACATATTTTCAGCAGTTAGTAGTTTGTAGGGAAGTATTGTAAGATTCACCTCGTCATCAGTTACAAGTTTAATAAAGCATTTGTTGTTCTTCCGTCATAAAGGCAGGGAGTGGTGAGGAGGTGTTTCCATCTAGCGCCACCCGAGTGAACTACGTGGTCGGCGGTCGGCGAGGCAGTTCTCCTCTTTACCCGGCTCAATTCCCCAATAAAACTGTAACCTTTTAAATCACGTTCCTTACACACATTTTTATCGTGTTTTTTTTAGCTTTTGTGTTGAAAATTAGAAAAATAATTTAGTTTCTCATACTTTTTACAAAGTTTACCAAGCGTGTGTGTTCATGAAATCTTAAAGTAAGCAAGAGACTGTTCACAGCAATTAGATGGATAAATTTATAAGAAAAATGAAACATCAAATTATTATTATTCGACACCTTTTAAAATGAGAAAATGTGTATATAACATTGCCTAGTAATTTGTCTCTTCCTGCTCCTTTCTCGGCAGCTACTGTCGCTCAACAACCCGAATCATGTCTATTGAGGAACAAGGTTACAATGCTTTCCTGGAGCTGGCTCGGTGATATTTGCCAGCCGTCCATTCGCTGTGGCGGCGCTGCGGTCGTTTTGAAAAATACGCCTGGAAGGAAGGATGACCTGTCACATCATCTAAATAAACTCATCAACTCGAGTTAAATATTTGTAGCTTTTTTAATTTCGTCAGATGTCGTGCAATCGTGTTGTTTGTAATAAGTGAAAGCTGCCTAACCGTAACATCACTGAAGACGTTGCAGACAAGTACTGAAACGAAGCTCATTATTTTAGTTATGATAATTTCTCTGTGAAAAGTATGAAAAGAGTCGTTGAAATGAAAGGATGTTTCCAATACAAGATTAATAAAACGCCAATCAGAAGAGACGACGAATGGAAAGATTATCCAGTCTCCTTGCCCGAGCAAGCGAAGATAATTAAAGCAAATAATGGAGTTGGAGTGAGATGGGAATTGAAGGCAAACACTGCCCCGGCATTCTCTCAGTCGACAATTCTATTATTATTATTATTACAAGCGATTCATCCCAGTTTCCAAATCCAAAAGGATTTCATAACAAGCTCAATAATGCATCGACAAGAAGGGTTCATACAACTAAAGAGAAAGAAGAAGCTACATCAGGGTGACTGATTTAACAACACCCGAAAAATTATACCCCAAAACATTATATGACAGATTTTTATCTGGTATTTTATAAATATGTCTGCGTATCAAGTAATTATATATTTTATTTCTTGGCTTTTCGTTTTCAGTCCTATTACATCTCATCAAAATTAAGAATTTCAAGAAATTGCCAGAGAAACTGACGAAACTTCGGCTTAATTAAGTATAACTTTTGTCTGTAACTCGGTCGTAAATTTATTCGATTTAATTAAATTGAAAAATAGACCATAATTGACTCAAATAATAATAATTATTATTGCATAGTTTTCTGAGTTTACAATTTTAATTGAGTGTTGCACAGAAATTCCCCCTCAGTATTTGTTCCCAGGTCTGTATGTGTCCATGTCTGCCAAATATCGTGAACAACACGAGAAGACTTTGGTACCGTTTTCGTCAGTTTGTGGTGGGTTGGGGGGGAACCGCACTACAACGTTCCAAATTCAATTCCTCTGAAACTATTCGCATCAACAAATGGAAATTCATGCAAATATATACGCAAAGTGAATGATCGAGTTATTTTGAATTTTAAATTCACCCCCAGTGAAGGGAGAGAGAGAGAGTCTTCGTTAAGGAGCGATCGTCAAACTCCATTACCTCCCTCCACACACAACCCCCAAAATACAGCTGTCCGTTTGTGTTGCTTTCAGATAACTTAATTTGTAACTTACACCGCACAACGGTTATTCATGATAAACACTCTTGTCGTGATATTCAGGCCTCATGCAACATATCTTGCGCAAACCTTTTCATTTCCTCACAACCACACATCCTGTCCATTATCCTTAGCGTATTCCATCCTTGGCCTGCCTCTTCTGTTCAGTTGCAAGACCCTCATGTGACAAATACCTCCATATTATTCTCTCTTCCCCCATTCTGCTTAACACTTCCTGGTTACTTACCCATGTCATTCTCCTGTAGCAGCACCACATTTAAAAGGTTTCTATCTACGTTTCGCACCCATATAACGACACACATTTCCTAATATTCACACTTAGATCAGCCGTAAGTAAAGTCCTGTTCCTTGCTGTCCTACTCTCGTTATTAGAAGAATTCCTTAACTTTCAATCTAACAGCCTTTGTTATTCCTTCACCTTGGTTTTCCCTCTATGAATCCTCATATTGAACTCTTCCTCTCTCCAGGACCACGTTCATGCCAGTTATTATGGTTTCCTAGTTTTCTTCTTCTGACTCCCTTAACACTACAATATCGTCATGGGCAAACCATACTAGGGTTTTTATTTCGTCTTCTTGCATTGTGATTCCTTTTCCATATTCCGTTTTAACCTTCTCCCTCTATATATAAGTTAAACAGCGTATCCTTGTCTTACTCCTTTCTTGATTACTTATTTCTTTTATTGATCTTCTATTCTGGTTACTGCTGCCTGTATCTCCTGTAGAGGAGCTTCCTTTCTCGATATTTTATCCCTGTTCTGATCCTTAATAGTGTGTTCCTGTGCAAAGGCCATGAACGTAGGCCTGTTTTTTCTTATCGTGCCTTCTAAAATCTCTTGTCCCTTGACTCTTCTTGAACGTTATGGAAGAGACATTGACAAGAATAATTACAGGGCGAGGCTCACAGGACATCTTTTAAGAGACTATGAAGCGCCTAGCAGTGGAGACTTGTTCTTCCTCCTCCTCTTTTTTACAGAAATCTTTGTTATAAATTTGAATAATTGGTGTAGATTTTGTCAATGTCTCGGATCAAAAGAAAGCAATTATAATTGACCGTCGTCTTCGCCTTTCACATGGGATTTACATTTTAAGCGACTCTCTGTTAAAGGGAAAAGCCCCTTAAAGGAGCTCCAATTAATTTTGTACGTGTTGATGGATTCTTCACGCCATTCAATTTAGCTACAGAATAAAGAACTCAAGTCTCCGTTTTAATAAAAAACGAAAATTATTAATTTTATTTTACTAAAATTGAGTGCTTTAAAAGCAAGGATTATTTTCATTTACACAAGTTGAAATAAGTCATTTAATACAAAAAAATTCCTACAATATATAGATAAAATTTATTTAAAAAAATAAAAAATCTTTTTTTTACATTTTTGTGTAAGCATCACATGGAATGGTCCAATGACTTTTGGCAACAGTGTAAAAGCATTGTAGGGGCGTGGCTTTGGGCCTGTATTAGTGTTAACGTGTTTCTATACCCAATATTAATTATTTTTTAACATTTCCATAAGGGAATCTATGTCTGTCCATATGAAGATGAGAGGCTGCACTACCCCTAATGACCTCAGGGAACAGCCGAGTAAGAGGCTCAGCTTAAAATGCGGACGGATTTTCATTTATTGCAAATTCTAGAGGCTTTCCTCCTCCTCTTTTTTCCTTCTTGTCTGTGAAAGCGGTCCATCATTTCCACGGCTAAGAAAAGATTCAGCCTCATCACATATTTTCTACAGAGCCTTTTGCAGGTCAAAAACCTTGGCAGGGGAATCCGAGATAGAAAGAAAGAGTCGACGAGGAACGGGAGGAGGAGGGAACCACAAAACAGACGTTGGAAAATACTCATAGGACAAGTAATAATGACTGCAGGAGTGTTGTAGGGGAACTTCCTCTAACAGAAACGGAAAATTTCGACTTAATCTAAGAGTAGTTTAGTGCAGTGCAGTGACGTCATCAGTGCTGCTGCCAAATAATATAGTGAAATATATTTACAGTTTATTTTTTCAGTCGAAAACAATATTATTATTTTTAAGAATTCATTTCTAATAATATGATTCCTCCACACTTATTTATTTATATTGAATATAATTATACATTAACTACGGTCCTTACGACCAGATTATTAATTATAGTGTTAAGTCGTGTCTCTGCGGGCATCTCGAGATTTCATAAATACAATAGGATTCATTCCTCCTATCTACGGTAAGATCCATGAAATAACTTATAAATTTTTAAATACGGCTCTAAATGTATAAAAATTATTGTTTAAGTCGTGAAGAGAAGTTTGCCTAAAACGGAAAAAAAGGTTAAAGTTATATTAAAATGTAGACAAAATATATCTGGGTTTGAATTAGGATTCACGTTTTTCCTGTAATTGTGATATATTTCCTTGCAGCAGTTAATAATTCCAAGTAACGAATACTGTTAGTGACTTTTCTTATTTAGAAGTTGGTACAATTGTCACAAACGTTTGATGGTTTTCGGCGCCACTAAATAGACTTACATTTTCAAACCTTTTTTTCCCTATTATTTTGAAAAATATATTCAACTTATACTGAAGCCCAGAAAAATATTCGATCTACATTGAAGCTTTTTCTCTTAATTACGTGGAAATTTGATGTGACAGCTTCTCTGTGTTCCTTCTCTTGCTCTCATTCTCCTGCAGCTTCTATTCTTTTCTTGTCTGCAGCCTTACAGCGCCACGCTCTATACTACAATTATTAGTAACGATATCTAATATATCCTTCCTATTCGAGTAGCAGAATTCCTTCCCAATCTAACAGCCTTTGTTATTATTCCACCGTTTCCGTTAACTTGATCCTCCAGGACAACCTTCATGACATTTATTATGTTTCCCCAAATCTTCTTCTGACTCTCCTATTACTGCAATATCATAGGCAAAGCGTTGAGTTTTTATTTCTTCTCCTTGCAGTATGATTTACTCTCCATATTCCGTTTTAATTTTCTTCATACACTGTTCATTATACACTTGTGTTACGACTTTCTGTAGAGGTTATGGTTAAACCTCATTTCTCGATATTTTATTACAGTGCTTTTCAAAATCTTCAGAAATATATATATATATATATATATATATATATATATTGTAATGAAAAAACGCGGATTTTGGTGATATTGAGGCGCAGTTCGACCAACAACAATGTGAAGTTGGCTGAAAGCGGGTGAAACCCCCTCGGGGCGCGTGTAAAAAAATGATGGCGTGGGATCCCGTAATTTCTAAAAGAAAACCGATGGCGGGGAATTCCCGTGTGAGAATTTAAAAGGGGAGCCGATGGGAAAAGGGAGTTGCCTGCTTCAGGATCACCCTCATGTAGCCTGTTACCCCCCAAAGTGGCTCGTGATCAGATGTAATGAGAGTTGAGACGTGACCAGAGGCTTGCGGATCTGGAGGATCACGCGCTACCTTCATCCTGCAAGACGCCAGAGAGACGCGGAAACATTCGTCAAGTTGGATGTTTGTAGTAATTGGGGGTAAGTTATTAAAAAGCTGTGAAACTTGCTCATTGTCCTGGTTGAATAATATTTAATGATTTTTTTTCTGTTTTCAGTAACTGCATCCATACTCCATCTCTCGAGATTAAGCCCATGTAATCACTTTAAATTAATAAATGTAAAGTTTTCAAATTGATTATAATTTGATCAATTGATTAATTAATGTTTTATACCCTGAAAAGGATATTACTATATATCCTTCGGCTGGACACTAGAATGATGGCAGTCCTCTGGTGTTTTATTTCTGGTTGAGATGTGAGAGAGGATTTGAGCGAGTCTTTTGAATAAGTTTGGTCGGGCGGGTTCTTTGCTGTTCACGTGAGAAATTAATGAGATAGATGGAAGGAGGGTGAGGAACCTCAACCTTCTTAGTCGAGAAAAACATGAAATTGAGTGCATCTTAATGGAACGGAAAGATTTGGAAGAAGACCGACACAAGTAAAAAGAAAACTAGAATTGGGAGAAAACGAGGTGAAGGATTCTATAGATGAATACCGCAGTCACCCTAAACACTTTACAACCTTTAAAGGCTTCGACTTGTGATTCATTCCCTACAGAAGACCGATAGTTATAATATTATTTTGAATAAATACAATAACTACCTGCCTGTTCTGTTGTTTGGGAAACTTAATAGAAGATATGAAAATTAACTATTATTGATATAAAAGTGACTTCCAATAATTTAGGTTGGTAACGGGGCTAACTTGCCCTTGACATGTGGTTAGTTACTTACTAGTCACATATCACTAACTTTCAAGGGCTGTACTGAGTGTGTAGGGATCTTCTTACCCAGGCTGGCAACTGTTAGTCTACTGTAGATAGAATTCCTTTGCGAGTCTTAGTATTTCATTTCTAATCCTCCGTATGCTAATCTGTTGATATTAATTTATTTAGGGCTCAACTCATGCATTTTTTCTGTGTTTTTTGAAGGATGTCGACAGCCGTAAGTAATTATAGTTACTTTATGGAGTTTGTCCCTTAGCTGTTTTGTTAATTTGCCTCCCCATAATGCAACACTGTACACAACTGCCATCTAGTGACATCCTACTGAGTGCAATCCAATTTTTAAAACTGTTGAGTAGCGCCAGGCATAAGTAAGTCATCCGTCTGGCTCAGGCCATCCCTCTGCTCCTAGCTTAGCATGAAAGATGGAGAGAGGAGGATTTATCACGCCTCACTAGCAGATGCTCACTTCACCTCCACTTACTCGAAAAGAAAATTGCTCCCCCCATCACAACGTTCTGCTAATTGCTATAAAGACGACATCATCGAAAAAAGGTACACAAGCAAGAAAAACAATCAAGTAATTTTGCTATGCAGCAAGCGGAAACAACAACATTTTCCTCCACCATGCTGATGTTAATATTTGTTTTTTGGTTAACAGGCTACATGATCCTGAAACAGCGGAAGGTAGAGCAAGGTAGCCCCCGGGCTATGGTTTAAGGATCCTACCCTCCTCGCCGCGGTGTTTCACCTAAAGAGATGCAGGAGGGAAAACCCTAGAAAACCTGCATCAGGTAGGTCAGGGGGGGAAATTGTGTGGCTACTATTCTCCCTCGCGCCCCCTTCCCTGTGAATGACGAGAGACGGGTCTGCTGTGGGGTCGCAGCATTCCCTTCTCCGTGTCTCCACCAGTTTCAGGAGGCAGTTGATCCAATGGGATCTGCGGACAACTCTTGCCATATGCCCAAGGTCTTTGACCCCAGTACGTGTATCTCCTAAAACTGATGAAGGTGTCTCGGCATGTGTGAGAACTTTGATAAAAAATACCCAGAGAGAGTGCAGGAGGCATCCCCGACATGATCAGGTAAGCCCCGCAGTCACTCTGGCATTCTAACCTCCTATTCTGATGCTCTTTATAACAACTCACTCTCATCTAGTAGCAGAATTCCTTAATCTCTTCCCAATCTATCATTCACCTTGATTAATCCTGATATTGAACTCTTCCTCTCTCCAGGACCACCTTCATGCCATTTCATATGATTTCCAAGTTTCCTTCCGACTCCCCCTAATACTGCAATATCATTTTTTAATTTCTTCTCCTTGCAGTGTGATTCCTTTTCCATATTCCGTTTTAACATTGTCCATCGCCTGTTCTAATTAAACAGCCATGGACTGCCTGCCTCCTTGTCTTACTCCTTTCCTTGGTCTTGTATTGTAATTCCTGTATTAGAGCCTCCTTTCCAGTCCTCACTGTCAAAGGCTGTTTACTAAATGTACAAATGCCATGGACGTATAAAGTAATATACACACTCAGTGTTTGCAAGGCTTTCGCTGTCGTTCTTCCTGTAATTTTGGTGAGGTGATGCAACCAACCAACCAACCGAGGCCCGTGAATTATGGTGTCGAGACCCGCATCAAGAAGCTGTGACCCAGTTATCCTGCAACTACTTTCATCTTTAACTATCCTTTCTTTTCATCTGCCCTTTGTTTAGTCCAAGTGATTTGGATTGATGCCTTTTTAGGAAGCTAACATCTGCTAATATTATTAAACTGTGCACGTAAACGTAATGTTATGCTTCGACGAATCCTAGTTTTTGTTTGTATTCAAGTCGCATCTCTTCTACACAACTAGATGCAATCTGTGTTTGAATTTGATGAAATGAATAAAATGTTTAATTTAGAACTCAACGAATGTTACTTTACATCACGTCAACTTATTTTAAGCTGAAGCTGAAGCTGTCTGTCTCCCTACTCCATCACTGTCTGCAACTTGGAGTTTGCAAAATTAAAACAAGAAATGCTTTATATCAAATCTAACTCAATGCATCAAATAGACTCTTGTCAGTCACCTATTTGTACTTTATCCTGGCTTAAACACCAAAAGTGACGGGTCGAAACGTCTAACCTTTTTTATTGTGTCTCAAAGATTCTTTATTTAAAACCCAAATTTTTATATTTGTGGACTTTACCAGGTAAATGGATGTGTGTGTGTGTATGATATTGCGACGGTTACGGCCGAAAATGTCCACAATAGTGGATGAAACGTCGTTATATATTAATGAAAAATATATTTTCTGAAACATATCACAATGTCGGTCCTCGTTAAACTCTCGGAAGAACAATTTTTTTTATTATTTGCTTCAAAAATGTATTACTGTTGTGAATTGTGAGGTTATTATTTTTTAAAACAGCGTTGGAGTAAGTTACAATCCCCAATATTGTGTCCATCACTCATGAAAATATAATGAAAACGGGGAAAATACTATAGAGGCCAAAAGGCAGAAGCAGAGAAATAATAGAACTTATATTTAACAGTAGTTCGTTCGTAAGCGAAATTTAGTTTCTAAATTTGGAATTTCCTCTGTTGTGCTTTAAGTTACACTCAAGAAATTAGAAATGAAGTAAATTTAGACGTGAATGTCGAACGAAAGAAGAGGCCGAAAATTTTTTTGTTATTTGGGATAATTATGAATTAGTATTTTTGATATAAACCGTGACTGATAAAAGAGTGACAATTTTAATTTACTTTCTAGAAATTAATTCTACACGAGTTTTCGGTTTATTAAGACAAATCATTCCTTACATAATATTTGAAAAAAATATTTCTCAAAATATTCCTTCAAAATTATTCTCATTTTCATAAGGAAACGTACAGACAATTTGTCAGGAAATTTTGTAATTAATATGTAACGACGTTTCATCCACTATTGTGGACATTTTCGGCCGTAACCGTCGCACAGATGCAATATCATACACACTTATCCATTCACCTGGTAAAGTCCACAAATATGGACGAATATATATATAACAAATATTAATTGAAATTTTTCTGCCGAGATATTGGTTTTATTTTTAATTTGTTTATACTGAATTGTCGGATTATTAATTTATTTAGGATTATTTACACATTTTTAATAAAAATGGTGCAGCACGTAAACTTGTTGTAGAGCTGAATATAACGCGATTGGTCGGCAACGCTGCTTGTCCCGCCCTTGAAAGATTCGAGTATTAATGGCGATATTGAATTGGTGGAGTTGTTGTTATGCCATAAACCTTATACGGGGGAACTTTGCACTTTATTAGGTTTGGAGGGAGGAACTAACAGGGCCTGTGTCTGTGGCTCCACCAACAATTTGCGGCGAAGATGTCCGGAAGTTGCGCTCTCTCTCTCTCTCTCTCCTTCATCCTCTCTTCATGAGAAAGAGAACACTTGGTGGAGTCGCAGGCTAACATAACGCGTCCTACGGGAGTAGGAAATATTCATATTGCGCGTGTATTTTATATGGGGTAAAGTTTGTGTGACTGAGCATGAGACGAATAAAGTAGAATTTAATAAAATCCAAGATTCTAAATCAAATTCATAAAGTTTCGGGTAGACAATAGAGGGAGTGAGGTTCAGGTAGGACAATATTATTCCATGTCCACTTCTATGAAAATGGAAAAGAAAACTATTATTAATAAGAAAATGAAAGAACAAACCTGTTGTAACTCAAAAATATAAATAAGCGATTAAGTTTATTTATAAGCAATCAAGATGATTAACATAAGTAATGAGGAATAAAGAGGCCAGAGGTTCCAAGACTCACTGCATTTGCTATTCAAAGCTTATACGGGTTGGAATTAGCAAAGTGGGATCAGCAATTCAAAGCGAAATGAAGAATGCAAAAACAGATGTTGGCAAATTCTGATTCGTAACCTCCTGCGCCTCTTCAGGACAAGTCTCTGAAAGGATAAGTGTGAAGTGAACTCAAGTCGTTATTTATCATCAATTATATAAACACATTCTGGAATTTAGATGTGAAGTGAAGTGAAAAGTCAATATAATTCTGTTTCAGGACTATAGAAATCTTTAAGGACTACGATTAGGAGTATTTATGTTTAAGTAATTTAATTTTGTGTCTGCCACCAGAGGCATCTGTGGACAAATGAGGGAACTTGGATGATCCTGCAGACGGTAAGGGAAAGTGTCTTCCCATCCTACTCTAGCAGCCTTTGTTATCACAACTTAAAATGTTGTATTTCTTCATAGTTTGATATAAATATGACTTCTTTTTGACGAACGCCAAAAGAGAAAAGAAAAGAAACACTTGCATTCTTATTATTTATGGCGCGTTGTAATAATAATAAAAGAAATTATTATGAGAGAAGGAAAATGTGGCAAGGGATTCTCAAAACTGCGCCACTTTCCGCCTTCGTTTCGTTTCTTTCCGTAAACTGTCACGAATTATTCTGAATTTTATCTGAGAGAGACTATTGTATTAGGTGACATGAGTATCGTAATTGTTATTCCAGGCCGCCATGTTGTACGTGAGGAGAGAGAAGCCAGCAACTTCCGGGCCACGCAGTTACCGTCAAATTAGCATTGTAAATGGAGGCGCAAGTGGAATTGAGTTCGCTTTGTGACAAGAACAAAGCCAGACACCGATTTTGTGGTCCACAACTACGTGTCCGGCAGTTCCAGTCTTCTTTTACCATATATTTCACTCATTTTCTTTTTTCGAAACGATGTCAAGATGAGAAAGGACAAATGTAGTCAACGCCGACATTTTACCTAACTTCATCAGGGGAAACTTAATTTTGAAGGAATGCACTTGTACAACACAACATTAAAGATTTTGATCAAGAAAAGTAAGCCGTAATCAAGAAAGGCGTAAGACAAGGATGCAGTAGATCCTTCGTCGTTCCTCCGTATTCGAGGATTTCTCAATTCCTTTAGGGCGCCAGGTATTTTTCATAAAAATCACCAAAAATTGATTTTAATTTCCAATCAGAGCATGAAGAATGAATTTGGTGATTCTGCTTCCTTCTCCCATGACAGACCACATTGTTGTTGCGTCACTTCCTCAACAATTGCTGCCCTGCATTGTTCATAGTAACTGTTCATGTTACAATATATATAAGAAGCGATGAAGAAGGTTCAAACGGAATATGGAAAAGGAATCATACTGCAAGGAGATATTGTAGTATTAGACTTGAAAAATAGCAGACTTCAATATGAGGAAAAGCAAGGCGATGGGCTGTAGTATGGGAAACAGCGGAATACTTAATATAGGATATTATTTAAATTTTGTAATTGAACGCGTCACTTCCGTCCTTCCGTCCGTACATTCCCATATAAATGACGATGAAGTTCATCCCCCGAGGAACTTGTCAAATCGATTAACGTCTGCTGTTAAAAATCACAATTTAAATAATTAAAAACTGTCGGAAATTGTTTAATATTTACTTTTAATATAAGAGGGTTATTTTGTTTTTAAAAGAGAAAAAGATTTATTTTAATAATGAGGAGTATTTTCCAGATCCTCCGTTATTAACATTACAGCGGTTCTTCCTCTAAAAAGCGGCCCTGGAATTCCTGACGGAGGAATAAACTCACTCATCCTGATATTCCCCAATTCACGATCATCCACGTGGAAATTCAAATAACCTTCTTTTGCGTTTACTATTTGTAAGAGAGTGAACTACATGTTTTAGCTACCTTACTTCAAATTTCCTTTCTCACATTTATCACCAGCTACGGTTTCCATCTACTGCATTCATTTCCCCTTTTTCATTCAACACTATGAAATAAAAAGTTGTTTTGTTTAAATTTTAACTGGGAAACAATATGACGCGCAAAGATTGGTTTTCCTTTGATTAATCTGTTGGAAGGATAACTTTCCTCGTTATCACGTCATAATTGCCTCGTTTTTAGCGGATATCGATTCTTATTAAAATCACTTTCTGGAAATTATACAGAAAAAAGAAATGAGTATCAAGGCTTGTCGTATATAATAAAGTCGTGTACATCTTCAGGTTTAATGTCAAATTCATTCCTAAATGTAAAGGTACAAAAAAAATTGTGTGTGATGTTTTGAAGTTTAATGATGTCATGTTTTCATGTCCACTTTATTTTTGGAAATGACGTATCGAGTGTCTGTAATCGATCACGTTAACCTGCCACGAGCAATTTGTCGAATGGCAACACGATATGAAACTCTCTTCCCTCCCTCGGGACTCGGGATCAATACCACATTTATATTCTTATAGGAGATGATCAGTGTACAAGTGTACGTCACATCTCTATCATGAAGATAGATCACAGTAAAAAGAAGAGTGTTACTATGAGTAGAAAATATTTTAAGCGAACAATTTTGGGATTAAGGCGTTGTAACGCCGGGAGTTCCTCAAGGCACTGTAATAGGACCCTTACTTGAGGGGTGAGGCTGACTGACGACTGCAGAGTCATCTACAGAAGATCTCAACAGCTGGGATAGGGAAAATAAGATGAAAATTAATGGTAAGAAAAGCAGTTGAACGAAACGCACCTTCTTGTTAAATGAGGCTGAACATAGAACAGGATAACGAGACTTGGAACAGCGGGGAATTCCTTCATAATGCGGAAGTTCAAAATCAAAGGAGGTTGCACATTTATCCTTAGTTAGACCAATTTTGCTTGTTGGGATCCCTATAGGGAAAAAAAACAAATAGAATAATTGAGAAAATGGCTACTGTGAGTAGGGACACAGGACTATAGAGTAGAACTACTATGGTTGAGAGAGATTGTCACAAAGGAGGGAGAAAAAAACGTTTGGAATTAGTTAAACAGGTAGATGGGATCAGGAATTCATAGTAAAATGTAGAAATCAAAAAACAGATGTTGGCAAATTCTCATTTCTAAATGGGACCATCAAGCACTGTGTTAGGAGGAGGGAAATCCTCTTCAGGAGGAATCGCAGGGTAGGTGTGAAGTGAAGTGTTAAGTTAAGTAGTGTTCAGGGATGTATCTATGTTGCATCTATCTGCCACCAGGGACACAAAATACTATATATATATATGTCAAGTAAGAGCATAAACTAAACGGTTGATATGGGGCCAATACAAACATTTTCCCCTTGACATTTTATCGGAGACTTTTCGTTACTGCGCAATTGAAAAATAAAACAAAACTGATAAGGTAAAATAGTGAAATCAACAAACGTTCCATAAAGCAAACACATCATTGTACTTCACAAAAAAAATACACGTGTTTTTCGAATTCTATTGCTCAAAATGGCGAAACTTCGCAACCTTGTTCCCATGAAAGGAGCGTCATATAAGTGTCATATATTTGCATTTTTATAAATATATAAGAAATGAAGTCAGGCCAATGCTTTATTTATATTGGCAGTAATTTAAATTAAACAAATAGAAATTTATAAACAATAACAAAATTAACTGAGGAATTTCAAGATATGTATCTAAGAAATGAAATTCGCAGGATAAAATCGACTTTTGTAACGAAACAGACAGGATAATTTAATTATTATAATTGTGGTATTGACGGTAAAGGCATTCCACATAATCAAATTACATTCTTGGTATTAATTAGATCCATGTAAGTTAATTATTCCGCGAGCGCTTGATTAACACGCATTCACAACCTAATTAAGGTAGTGCCTGAATATTGTTGGGACAATAGGAACCACCAAATTGAACGGACGTCCTCCAACTAAATACACACATTTTTTTATGACGAATTTAGCGACAATTAGCACAAGCGTTGTGATATACTATTTATTGATAATTGCTATTTCCGACAATTAAATAGATAATAATAATTAAATCAGCCAGATTTTTAAATTTAAATATTACAACTTTTCGTCACTCATTTGAGTCTTCTTCAGGTATTATATATTTAGTTCGTGTTTCTTCTCCTAAGACTGGTCTCCATGCTAATACATTTCCGCACAGCTAGCACATTCCATATCCTCCCTAATCTGCTTAGCGTATTCCATTCTTGTCTCCCTGTTCTGTTCACTTTCCCCTAATGCACAAGATTCCTTCTCTTGGTCAACGTCCTCTCTTTCCTTATTCAGCCTAGAAACTTCGTGATTAATTTCCGATAGCACCACATGTGAAAGGCTTCTATTCTTTTCCTTTCCTATCGTCCACGTTTCACCCCCCACATAACGACACACATTTCCTAATATTCACACCTCCTATATTAGCCGTAAGTGAATTTCTGTTCCTCGCTGTCCTACTCTAGCAGCAGAATTCCTTAACTTCCCAATCTAACATCCTTGTTACTCCTCTGTTTCCCATAATACACTTCATTATGTAAAGGCTTGCGCAGGATGAGACCAGTCTCAGGTCTGAATACCACAACAACAACAACATTTAGTAGAAATTAGACGAAGAAAAAAGGACTTCATTTGGTTTTTAAGTCACTACGTTTTTATATAAATTTTAAAACTATTAACACAGATTTTTTGTGTTTTTCAAAATTTACCATGATGTTTGGGTGAGTGAGTGAGTCTCGGTAACTGCTGTGAACCACAGTCAAAAGAATCTTTTCCTAAACCAAGACGCTTTTGGTAAGTATACAGGACTCGTGTTGATGTGGAATAAGAGCGTTTAGCATATGGGTTTGATGCCTCGGACAAGAAACTAACTGTTGGGAGGAAATCAATGGCGCTCCTTGTCCGCAATTCCTCTCCCACGACTCTCCATGCCAATAAACACTATATTGTCCGACTTGACGTTCATTTCACCATCTGTTGGCTGGACTAATGACAGAACAGGAAACAACGTTCCAATCCTCTATAATTGAAGACATCAACCTTCATTGCAGAAATCTAAGTAGTCTATAAGTTCCCTCCCTTCTCTTCTCTTCTCTCCTCGCAATTTATTATTTCTTATGGTGCAGTCGCCGGGAACGTCCTCTGTTGACGTCACTATAAGAATTACTTTCATAGTTTTCGTGTGTCCTTCCCAAAGTATTGCAGCAGAAAAAAAGTTCCGATAAAAAGTTTGTAATAATGAATTGTAGTTTAGCCGTAATGTTACTAAATTGCTAAATGAAATTGCATTACATTGGCAGTACAACTGTATAAGTGTTATTATCTCCAGAAAGAAAAATAAATTTTCATAAATAAATAAATACAGATATAGTTTTGCTGTTGTACTTAATCCAGAGACTAGTCTACTGCAACTCTCCACCCTAACCTATCTTGCACAAGCCTTTTCATTTCCTCACCTCCCACATTATAACTAATATTCTTAGTCCACCTCTTTTCTTCTTACTCCACACTCTTTCGTTTAATGCTGAGAACCTCGTGGCCTGTTAATCTATCCCTTCAAAGTCCTCCATATTGTTCTCTCTTCCACTATCTATTCTGCTTCATCATTCTCCTACAGCAGCACCACACTTCAAAGGCTTCTATTCTTTTCCTTTCCCCAACTTCTATCATCCACGTTTCGCACCCCATATAACACCACGCTCAATACCTAAATTTTTAGCAACGATTTCCTGACATGGATAATTATTTTAGCCTTAAGTAAATTCCCCTTCCTTGCTATCCTACTCTAGTAGCAGAATATCCCTTCCCTTTGTTGTTCCATTCATCACCTTGGTTTCCCCTCTCTAGTGATCCTCATAGTCCAGGACCACTTCAATTTCTTCTCCGCTTGCAGTGTGAACCCTTACTTTTGGTTCCATGATATAGGAACTTTCCTTCGCAGTGATGTAATGATTCCTCTTCTCGCTAAACCACAAAAGATTCTTAATTTTACTTTTTTCAGTTCCGGTCTTTTATTTTCCAGTTGAGTGGCGTTAATTATCGGCTTTAAATTGGGAAGTGGCTGCTCTGTTTCCAGACGGATGGTTCCAACTCCCCCTTGATTTTAAAATGTCAGAAGAATGGAAATGGCGATCAACCGTTGAGACTTATTCGAGTCAATCCCCAGGGATAAAAGAACGTTGACCTTTAAAAGACGGAATAATCCGGTCCTTCGTGACATTTGCACCAGCACAATGTGAGAAGTGAGCGAGTGTCTGTCTGTCCTTAACTTGTGGTTCATCTCGCTCCTTGCACAGCAATTCCTATGGCATTTAGTGTTTCGTAGTCGCCGAGAACTTCCTCTGCAAAAAGGTACTAATATGCTAAATAAATAAATTATGTAAGTGTAAAACGTCGTAAATGACTTTATTAATTCATAAAATACGTAAAATTTAAACGTTTACATTCACGTTGGTATTATAATGTATTTGGGTAACGATATTTTGAAATTTTTGAAGCGTCATTATTTCTTTTCGCCTCAATAACTTTCCATTTTCCTTATTTTTTTTATCTGAATTTTGACTTAGAGAGCGTGGTGTGTGGGCCTTTCTTCCCCCTATTAGATGAAGATTGGTGACTGTTTTGCGTTCACTTCTCATTCTTTCGATGACAATTCCCCCCAGGTGATTACTTTCGCGTTTCTAGTTATTGCGTGGTTTCGACTTTCCCACCATTTTATTTATTTAATATTTCTTTTTCACTGTTAATTTATAACAGAGTTGGTACTAAATTTGTTTAAATTCCTTATTACAAATACTATATATGAATACATTTGTATCGTAGTTGGACAGAGAGAGAGAGAGAGAGAGAGGCAGACAATAGGTGTAAACACCCTGCATTAAGGAGGCGCCAAGGTGTCGCCTAGGAAACATGTCCGAGGGATTAGCGTTGTTATTCCAGGATTCAGGGACGTCGACCCACACTTCCCTTTCCGTCAGAGAAAAATCCTGCGCTTGGCAAAAAGTGAAAACAAGAATTGGAGGAGACACGTCACATGGGGTGGCGTTTTTCCTTGCGGAAAGAGGGGGAAATTTTTTCTGGGAAGTGAGTAGGCGAATAATGAGGCAGTGTAAGGAACAGGAAGCAGGGGGAGGAGGGAAAATCAGTGTGGCTTGGAAGTTGAAGGAAAGAAGAAGTAGGTGAGGCGAGAAGTGAATCTTACTCGGAAGTTGCAGGCAGGCGAAGTTGAAGGGAGAAAGAAGCAGGAAAGAAGAAGAAAATGAAAAAATTGAATAAGTCAGTGAAAGAGGGGAAGGGGTGTTTTAAGGGATGAGGAAGTAGGAGACGAGAGAAGGAACAGTGTGTGTTAGATTCAGGAGTAAAGAAGAAGGAAAACTGATTTTCGCCCAAAAAAACGGCAGGACCAGATCGATTTCCTCTTTAGTCGACCGAGGTTACGTTTAAAACTCAACCTGGGGGAAGGAAATAGGGACGGAATCGCATACAAGATGAAACAGGTTCGTCACGAACGTAAAATCTTCGCTGCACGATATTATCCCAATAATGAAACCTGAGAAATATAAAGAAACTGGTTTGGTACATAACTGAAATCATTATTTTTAAAATAGATTAAATAGTTGTGCCGCCATATTTAAGGTCCGTTACTGTCCATGGAGCAGGCGACAGACCTTCGTTAAGCAAGCGGCGGAGTGGATCTCTCAGCCACAGCCTCGAGTGCTCTTGCCTTGCCTTGCCTTGCCTTACCTTCCCTTCCCAGGGGATGGATGGATGGATGGTTGCAACACCTTACAAGCGGGTGACGTCATCTTCCTTTTCTTTCATTGAATCGGTTTCCGATTTCTTAATAGAGAAGAGTCCAACAACGTTTCCATGGCTGACACCGCCGTCTTCTTCAGGTGAAGTGCCTTGTCCATTCACGGCCCCTGATTGGACGAGATAATCCAACGCGACTATTTAAACTATCAATCCTGAGTTTCTATTTCTTGTTATGTGAAGCCTTGGAAACATTCTTTACCAAGTCCATCAACCGTCTTCAGATAAAATAACGGGCGTTTCAAAAGCTGCTCACACGTGCATTTTGTTCCCTTCACACAAAGATAAACAATTAAAGATCTACTGAGAAACTTTAAAAGTTCACGAGACGAAATTAATTGATGGAGAAGATAATCACGTAACAAATCGTGTTCTGTAAAAAGGCAACTTACTCTTAAAACCGTGAGTTATATAAAAGGGAAAAGAACGTAATAAAAGTGGCAAAATGAAGGGGAATCGACATTCCTTCCTCCGTGGTTCATCTCTTTCATAACTGCGTGTTTAAACTTCTCTCTCAAACATATAACTAACATAATAGGAAATAAATTGTTATTTATCTTCCATTACGCTTGGATTATATACTTTTAAATACCATTTTTATGCATGAATTGTTTTCTTAATATTTTTTAGATAAATGAAAATACCATTATCGTTACATTTTACTTCTAGAATTCATCAATGCTAACTTTTTTCAGCCCTTCAAACGTGGTGCTATAGGAGAATGAGATGATGTGGAGGATAGGGTAACTAACCACCAACAGAATAGGGGAACAGATAGTCTATGTTTTAAGACAGTAAAGGGAAGTGTGCGGGAGGCAAGGATGGAATACGCTAAGCAGATTAGGGATAACGGGGGATGTGATAGTTATGAGTCTTAGGACTGAATACCACAACAACTACTCTCCTACAATCGTTACTGTTAATAATTTTGTTTGGAATGAAAAAAATAAATTCCAGAAATTCTACTTACAATAAATCATGAGTTAATTGGGAAAATTGATAATGTAATTTTTAGAAAGTCGTATTTTGGGCAATAGAGAAGATGTCGCAGTTCATCCCTCCATTATCTGTTAAGCTTAACATCCACGGTTATTATATGAGCAGCAAGCCGCGAAGATGACATAACAGTCCAGCACGGTCAGTCCATCGTCGAGGATGCCCATCATTTCTTCATCTTGTTTTCTAATTACTGCTGCTCGTATTCTATAGAGGTTATATACAAGCCTCCTTTCTCAATACTTTATTCCTTGTTCTTCTGAATCCAATTCCAGTTCAAGTTACAAAGGCTTTTATCCCGGGTTAATTAACTTTCTAAAATATAAGGACGAGCTTCTTTTGTCGTCATTTATTTGCTTATCCGTAGTTTTTTTTTTAAATATTTAACTAATTAACCGAAGCATTCCTGTGACGCAGCAATTTTTTTTTGCGTAGGTCTGTGCTTACACCGTGTTTGTAAAATATATATATATATATATAAAGGGAAAGTCCGTAGTCCTTTGTGAGCGCCGCTGCAACTTCCTCTTCCTATTGACGATATTTCACATATAACGGTCGTCTCTCTTTTGTGCGCGTGTATTTTTTTTTTACCTTTTTCCTCGCACTCACAGTGAATGTTGTCAGTTGCTACACCCGAATATTCTACTTGTTCCCAAAGGTTATGCTTTTAACTCCTCCGCGTGAATGACGGGAAAAAATGGATTTAACAGTTTTAAGGTAGTTGTTTTTCCCATGACAAACAACTGTTGATGCCAGACAGCTTATATATACTTGAGCATCCACGTCAAAGTTCAATATAAAAACATTCCATGGCGAAATAAATTATTACAATTTTCCCGTCAGTTCTACGCTAATTTCAATATAATAACAAATATTATTTTGTTTGTTGTTGTGGTTTTCAGTCCTGATCCATGCAAGCATAGCTAACACATCCTCACTAATATCCTCCATATTGTTCTCTCTACTTTAGAACCTCATCTTATTCTCCTATATGACCACAATTCAAAGGCTTCTATTCCTATCTCCGCTCCATACCAATATTGTTACTAATAGTCAGACTTCTATTACCCGTAAGTAAATTCCTTCCTTGCCTTTGCTATCCCAAGAAGCAGAAATCATTAAATTCCGTCAAAATGTCATTAGCAAAGCGTAGCATTTTTATTTTCCTTTTAATAACTTTCTTCATCGACTGTTCTATATATAAGTTAAAGAGCATGAGCTGCATCCTTCTCTTACTCCTTTCTTGATTTCTGCTTTCTTTTCTTGTTCTTCTATTATAATTAGTTCTGCGCGTCTTTTGTACAGGTTATGTATAATAGCCGTTCTTTTTCGGTATTTTACTGCAGTGCTCTTCAAAATCCTTAATAGTGTGTTCCGGTTCACATTACCGTAGGCTTTTCCTAAATCTACAAATGCCCCTCTCATCCTGGCTTTGGTCTCACAGTCAATACAAAGAAAATAATTTTTGGTCCGATTTATGTAAATAATTGAATAAAATCGATTATCTGACTTTATTTTTCATACAATCGAAAGGAACAACGTTTAGTCCCCTTCTTCTGGTTCATCGTCACCACAAGGTATCGAGTCCTCCAGTTGATCAAAGTTGTTCTGGTCATAGTTACAATAAAAACCCTGAAGAAGCTACACATATGTTCCAAAACATTCTTCTAAAATAAACCTTGATGACGTCACATCATTTTTATGTTTATTGATTTATTTAAAGTTTAATAATTCGTTTTGCTAATGTCGAGTCTCCACATTCCATATTGGTCCAGCTGTGTTCTAACCTCCTCTAATCCTATCTCTACTTTTAGTTAATTAGTTAGTATTACTGTATAATAATAATAATAATTGAAGAATTTTTAGTAACACAGGTTTGTAAGTTTGAGAAGTTAAAGGCTAATTATGTCCTAAATAAGATAAAAGAATAACTCAAATTAATCCTTTTCCATTCTCAAAAATTCTACATTCCACTCCCTCTGGTTTACGAGTTTAAGATAAATTATCAACAATATTAAAACATACTCATGTCGAGAATCTCGAGGGTTGGGAAAGAGAGCGAGGAGAAGGAGAAGAAGAGAATGAAACAAGATTATGCAGATGGCGGCGTGACATGTGAAACATTTTATTGACAAGCCGCAGCAGCAGAACAAGGTTATGGGGAAAATGAATTACAATCACACACTTATTAACTGTAAAAGGGGTTAATACCATTATTTAAATAAATATTAATTCCTTCTTTAACATTATTATTCATGTTTAAATTTTTTTGGAAAAATAATCCAGATGTTAAGAATTATGAAGTAGAAGAGAGGTTCACAAGCAGCAAACAGTGGATTAATAAGCCATAATACACATGGGAAAACCATTATAAAGACTTCTTAAGGGAAATCAATCGAGATCTTGCATTTATTAATAAGAAAAAGGATTTCCATATCGACACATATTGATTTGTTAAGAATATCACGAAATTGTTTAATAAATAAATGTTACTAACAGGAAACAAATAGGGTTATATTATTATTTTTAGAAAAAATGATTCTAGATAATGAATTTACGAAGTGAGAATAAAAAATATATCTGTACGTAAATATTATTTTAAAAGGTTAATTCTGAAACAGGGTGAAATAATTATAAATATTGTAATTAAATACATCAAATTTCAAAAATATTTACGGCTCACGGCCATTTATGTACAATATTAAGACAAATATATATTCCATTAAAAATGAAATCATGAAATTAATGTAAGGGCAATTAATATACATCTAGCATTTATTAATTGGAAAAAAGGCGTTTCGTAAACGAGAAAAATATCAGAACCTAAAATAATTTATGAATACAATATTTTTATAACTTAACTTTTTGGAAAAGGAAAATCCAACATCGGGGGTAAAGAATGTGATTGTGTATCTGTTTATAAAACATAATATAGAGGATCAGGACTCGTTGAAAGAAGATTTTCTAAGTAAGTTTTCGTGTTTGTGTTTCTCCACAAGTTCCTGTGCGACTCTCAGTCATCTACAACACATATATATACACTAAATTCCATGAGGATGTGTACAATATTTTTAACATTAAATCATTTAACAAACAAAAATTGTTATAATTATTAGCAAATTCCATCAAAAAAAAGGATTGCAATGTTTTAAAAAAAATTGTATTTGAATTTTGTAGATGAATATGGCGGAAGTTCCTGCTCAATACATTTGAAATCACAATTAAATTATAGGTTTGGTTATTGATGCGACTGATTAACCCAGGGAAAAATTATTATCATACTACAATAAATAAAAAGACGGCCAAAAAATTCAGCATTAATTTTTTAATTATTTATTAACAAAAGCGACGTTTCATCTCCATTTTGAGACTTCTTCAAGCTTAAAATTTAGCAATACATCATATTTCTCCTTGACTCCCTTAGTCGAAAAGATTATTGAGCACACATGTGAAGGAGGAATTTGGAGCCTCTGGCTTTTTTTTTCAAAGTTCTCAGACATGCGGAGACACCTTCACCTATTTTAGGTGGTGTATGTACTGGGTTCTAAGACCTTTGGCATAGCAGTTGTCGGCCAATTGCCTCCTAAAACTGGTGGAGACACGGAGAAAGGAATGCTGCGACTCGTCTCCAGTCATTCATAGGGAAGGGCGTGAGGGAGAATAGTAGCCTACCTGATGCAGGTTACCTAGGTGTTTCCCTGCATCTCTTTAGGTGAAACACCATAGCCCGGGGGCTACCTTGCTCTACCTTCCGCATCCCCCCCGTCCTTTTCAATTCCCTTCCTGTGCTATTAAAGGGGAGGTTTCCTGTTTCAGGATCACTCTCAAGTAGCCTGTTAACCAAAAAAATAAGGAGCATCTCCTTTCCCTGACCAAAATGATGCTAACAATAGAGAAGCATATTAAAGCGTTAATTATTCGTGCAATTCTTAACATTGATTGCACAACCTGGCTGATGTACAACATTATTCTCTGCAAGTAATTATTTTCTCCATTTAAAATTTCTACATTTTTCCAATCTAAATTGTGATTATTAACAGGAGTCTGTGATGTTGTAGTTATATATATATGTAATGGAGATGGAGTTCCCCTCCATCCCCTCCATCCCCTCGCTCCCTCCCCTCCCGTCTCAGTGTGCGTCGAGTCGGAGGATCCTCAGTCAGGCGCCGAGCGCCGCGCCACGCACGCAGCGACGCCCTGTGATGCGCCATGTCGCCCCCCGACGCCCCCCTCCTGCTGCTGCTCGCCCTGTGCGTGGGTCGCGTCAGCTCCGAGGAGGACAACAGTAGCAGCGTCGCGGACTACGACTACGACGCCGACGTCTCCCACAACACCTTCTACTGGGAGGAGCTCATCCCCCCTCTCGTGGTGTACGGGGTGACGCTCGTCCTCGGCATCGCCGGCAACGTGCTCATCATCTTCACCATCAGCCGCTACCGACGCCTCAAGAGCACCACCAACGTCTTCCTCGCCAGCCTCGCCTCCGCGGACCTGCTGCTCATCATCTTCTGCATTCCCGTCAAGGTACTTACAACCACAAACGAGGGCGTTGCTGCATGCTTCCAACGGCGTACCACGGTACCAAACAGACCGTTAACCCCTATAAAAATACTGAATCGAAAAAATCACCAACCTAGAAATCGATTTATCTACTGTTGTTGTGGTAATGAGTCCTAAGACTACTCTCATACACGCTAACACATCTTTCACAAGACTTTTCATTTTCCTTAATCTCCCTAATCTATTTAGCGTATTCCATCCTTGTCTTCTCTCTCCTGCCATCTTCCCTCTGATGCTAAGACCGTCCCTGCAAAGTCCTCCATATTGTGTTCTCTATTCGCCTTATGTATTTACAAGGAGAAGTTAAATTAAATCGATATCTCGCTCGTTGCGACCGTCAAATTATTAAATACGTCATTTGTTCCAAGATGAATAAAAGCGTCGGTGAAACGTGATTCATTCATTGGCGAGACTTGAAAATTGTGACGTATTTGTGTCTATTTTGTTCATAACTAGTTTTTTTTATTAATTCATATGAGAACTTTTATCTTTAAAATTGTATGTGCTACTATAAATTATTATAGAAACTGATAGTCGTCAAATAATGAATTTAGAAAAATTAAAATGGAGACGACGGAACATCACATATTATATGTTTCTCCCCTAAAACATTCAATTATCTCTTCATCAATATTTGTTTATAAATTTCTTTTCCAATACAAGCCACAATCGTGCAGACAAGAATAATATATATTTCACATTACAGAATCCTATATTATTTCATCAACTATACAACTTCGTTATTAATCATTTAAAAATTCAATAGATTTTAAAATATACGTGGACTATTTTCCAGCCAAAAATTAATCACTTTTTTCCAATCACGAACGTTCGAGAAAATTTTTATAATAAACTGTCAAATATTATATTTTTAATGTTATTGGGGTAGGGATCTAATTTATCCAAATACATAAATATCTGTTTTATGAAATGTATTATATTTTAATGATGAGAAGGACATTTCCTTACCGTTTGTCGCACTAATGGAAAAAAGGAAATTAAAGAGGGTTGAATCACTGTCAAAGGTATTAATTGTGGGTCTAGACCCGTCCCTGGAGGCCAAATCTCATTACTCCTCAGCTAATCATAGTCCTATATATCATGTGAAACACTTCACTTCACTTCACTTTGCCACTTGTATTAGAATATGCATGGGGATAAGTATTTCACTTCACGACTATCTTCTTACTTGTCCTGAATTTATTATCCTGAAGAGGATTTCCTGCCACAGGTCCTATTTAGGAATGAGAATTTTCCAACATCTTCTTGATTTTACTATGAATTGCTGATCCCATCTAGCCTTCCTTTCCTTCCCTGCTCTACGACTCTCAGCAGCCCTTTTCTCAATTTTCTCTAATGGTTCTATTTGATTTTTTTCCCCTATAGGGATCCCAAGAAGGCGCCAAAGTTGGTCCAACTCCTTTGATTTTGAACTTCCGAGATTCAGCTGCTCTGCTGAAGGGTTGTTTATTTAATTGACGACACAGAGCAACGGGAGGGATGTTGTTCACGCTTTATTCATTCATCCCGCTGCAATATCAACAATTGACGGATTAAACCGCGGAGGACAGATAAAGGGTTTATCCATCAATCGCTACGCAAAGTAGTTTTTTTTGGCAACAGTTGTGCGATAAACAATGAAACCATTAAATATGATTGGCCTCTGATAAAAATAAAATAAAACATCATAACAACAGTTCGAGCGAATCTCTTGTCGTATTCAGTCTCATCCACGCTAACCTAGCTTCGCAAGCCTTTTCATCTCCTCTTCTCCGGCCACATACTCCACTAGCGTATTCCATCTCCACTTGCCTCTAATGATAATTTTACAAGACCCTCGTGGCCTTCAAACTCCATCATATTTTTCTTAGAACTCCTCATCTCATACGACTACAGCATCTTACGTTAGCCGTGATGAAATTCCTTCCCTAAAGTGGATCATGAAGGAGCACAAACAAGGAGGTAATGTTGCAGATGTTGAGCAATGTAATGGCAATGTTTGATTTAACGTAGGAGTAAAGTGACGCAAATAAGCGTTTAGTGCAGAGATTCGCATCAAGGGATTATCTGTTACAGACTCTATATGGCGTAAATAGGATTAGTGCACGTGCCACGAGAGAACGAACGAACGTGCTAATAATAATTTTTAAAATATACCAGAGCAGCAAGGGAGAGATTCTCATCCTCATAAACGTTTTTAATTTCAAAATGGTTTCCTAAATTAACTTACTTCAATGCACAGATTTTTTTTCTTCAAAATAATATTTTTAGGCATTTGAACATGTTTCCTGTTATGATAAATTTTTAAATTACGATGTCTTTTCCCTGTGGATGGTTTTCATGTATAAATTCCTCTCGTGTTTCCCTCCAACCGGGTCAAAGAGAGATTTCAACAGTGACGTTTCGATGGCTTGCTCTGTCTCCCATCATCTTCAGAGTGACGTCATTGCTGAAATCTTTGACCCCAGAGGAATTTATACATGATCAATTTGTTTGTATTTCTTAGTTGGATTCCTGTGGTTCTTGTAATACACGAAACGTAATTTGAAAATAAGGTAAATTTTGAGGGACTGAATATAAAAATTTCCTTTTGACTCTTCTTTTCAAAAGCCAACATTGACATAAAATGATTTTTTGTTATTCTGATCGTCTAAATTCGATTTCATTGTCCCGATTCCTAATAGAAGAAGTTGTTTCGTCTCTTAATATAATATAAAATTACAGTTCTCTATTATTATTATTATTATTATTACATCTCCACAAAACTAAAAATTACTGTTGTGATGCTGAAGGAAAATTAATGACAGATCATACACATTGAATGTGAAATTTGATTTATTCAGAGTCTATATAATAGTATTTTGTAAACTTTTTTACATAATGTTTATCCGATTTTCCTATCGAAAGTAACTTCAATCGAAGTTCAAGAAGTCGAATCAAAGTACATCGTTAAATTAGTGAGAAAAAAAATACGAATATGAGCAATGAACTTAAAAATAAGTACGGTAAGCGTCGCTCCAAGGAATTAAAATGGCAAACAAAATGTTTGTGTAATTATTCTTACGATGTTTTCTGACGACGTGCGAAACGTTAAGATTATTATATATGTAAAGAGTATTTAATTCACTGACTTTTCATTAATAAAGAGCGCCGGAAAGATTTTGGAGTAGCCTGGATAAGTTATTACAGTTCCAGCCTGTGAAAAACTGAATAGAGAAATTATAAAGGACGAGCGCAGTAAAAACTCTTTAATATGACAGACAGACACACACTGTATAGACACTGTGTATCTTCATAATCAGGAAAGAGAAAGAGAAGTCATTCATAGAGTTAAATGACGACAAATTACCAGTTAGATATGTGAAAGGACACTTTTTGTTTCTCTCCGCAACTAACTATGGTCAAACATTATAAACTGTCTTCTTTATTTGCAATCTAATTGTAAAACTTGTAAATGTTATTATTTTTGAGGTTCAGCTAACGTAATGACGTATGTAAATAAATATTACATTATATATTAGTGAGTTACAAGAGGGAATTTCATTTCTACGTTTACACATATATAATTCCAGAGTGAGTGGAAAGTTGTCCAGCCGGGCGGGTGCTCTACCACCTGAGCTAACCTCAGCTGGATTCCAGTCCCTGGGCCCTGTTGGAATTTTCCTATTCTTTTCTTTCTTCTAAAATTATCAATGCGCTTTACCGAGCTTCCATTTCCTTAGACAACTATTTCTTTTTTTTAAATACATAATATATCACGGTTTCTTAAATCAGTTAAATGAACAACCATTTTACAGAAAATTAATTAGATAATATTTTGCTAAAATATATATAATGGGTTCCAATTGTAATTCGTCGTAGGTTCGAGCATTACTTTTGGGAATGCCTCAGCTCTCTAATGTTACCACACGTAAAATATTAAATTTGATTATATCCAACCAGCATTCATTAAGTACTTCAAGAATTTTGCTTCGTAAATAAGTAAAAAATTTATGAAGCTCTGAGTAAAATTATTTATACCGTTAAAGAAATCTGTATTTTTACCGTTTGAAAGAAATGAAATCTTTTCATTCATAGAGTGATCTAAACCCTCTTAACGGTTAGGTTATATTCGCATAACTTTCATTCAAAATATATGGGTTTGTTTTTGGGTGAAAATTTGTGAATGTTTTCAAACCTAAAAAATATGAGTCAAGTTTTCATTTAATGGAAGAACGTAAAACATTGTGAATGTCTAAAAACGATCAAACCGATTATTAAATGTTCCAAAATAACTTCATATCGACCAAAGTTCTAAATGACTAATTATATGTTGTTGTTGTGTTAATCAGTCCTATACTATCGCAAGCCATAACTAGCACCTTATTACACATCATCCCTAATCTGCTTAGCGTATTCCATACTTGGGGCTCCCCATTCTCTTCCCTCTAAGGATAATTTTACAAGACCTTCACGTCTCGAAACGTGGTCTTTTTTTCTGTTATCCGTAGAACTTCCTGGTTAGTTACCCTATCCACTCGCCCATCTCATCTCATCTCATTCTCCTATCGTCAACATATCCACAGTAAGTGAATTCCTCAACTTCCGTGGAAATATCGCGTCTCATACGGTTATAAATAAAGTGAAATTTGTCTAATAAATTATTTTGAAGGTAAATGAAGCAAAGCAAGGAGATGTGATGTCGTTACCCCTCAAAATAGCCCCATTATTAGCCTAACAGGGACTAAAGTTTCCCTAATGGCGGACTAAAGTCGTGACGTTTCAGACCCACACACAAATTGTTAAGGAACGTCAGAAAAGTCACACTTTAGATGCATTACAGTGTTGCCACGTAACAACGCTCCTTTTCCTCATTGAAATTCTTAATGATTTCGCCCTTAAATTATTTTCTTTCACAAGGATTGATCTTTTTTTTAAAAAAATTACTAACCTATTACGGTCTTGAAGGGATCTACTCCAGCAACGAATTATAAACTAAATAAATTCACGACCAATTACAGACAGGACACGTTGGCCAAAATCTGAACGAAAAATTCTATTTTACTATTTCTTTTTCATATTAATATGTCTATAAATCCCGTAAACTGAAAAAAAGAAGGAAGCTGCCAAAGTGAAGCACGACTATTGTAATCACATTCTTGATTCTAATTTTATTTTTAAAAAATCCAGAAAAAATGTTGTTTACTTAACTTTACGATTCCAGGTAACAAAAATCCTTCTATGCGTCACAAATATTGTATTTTTTTTATTTTTGTAGCTAATCTAATTCCTAACACCTTCAAATACAACTATTACTTTTATAATTGTTTAAGTAGTTAAGGTTGGAAAAAAATTTTTTAAGTGCTAATTTTTTAGTAACCCTATGAAGGCTTTTGTAAAAAAAAAACCATTTTCTCCCCACAGTTTCATTCAATTTCTAAAATAATAGTAACTAATGGTGGTCAGTCCTACATGGACAGGTAAATAAAAGTTAACATATGATTAAGTAGGTAACTTTGCTGGGAACATGTTCAAAACTGCCAAATTTAGAAAATAATTTTCAAAATATCTAAATATTCTCGCTTATATTAGCTGCAAGTAAATTCCCTGTTCCTACTCTAGTAGCAGAATCTCCCTTCCCCATCTAACATACTTCACTCCATCACCTTGGTTCCTCATGCTGAACTGTTCCTCTCTCCAGGACCACGTGCATGTCATTATGGTTTCCATGTGTTCTTCCGTTTCGCCTAATATCATCAGCAAACTTTAGGGGTTTATTTCTTCTCTTTGCATTCTTCATGTTCCCTTTTAACTTTCTTCATCACCTGTTGTAAGGTAAAGTGCATGGATAACTCTTCCCTTTTAATATCTTATTTCTGTCATCTTTAAGTGATAACCTACACGTTTGTTTTTGGGTAACAGGCTACACGAGGTAACTCCCCTTTAATAGCATAGGAAGGGAATTGAAACAGAGGGGTGGGGGTTGGGGGTGAAAGGTAGCCCAGCAAGGGCATAATACACTCCGTTAACTTGGTTTTCCCTCCTCATATTGAAAAGCGAAACGTTTTTATTGATCTCCTTGCAGTTAGGTTCTGTTTCCATATTCCGTTTGAAAGTTATATTGAAAATAATTCTTAAAATTCATGTTTTAAACAATTGCAAATGTTGTCTTTACGTTGTGTTTATCCTGTAGGTGTAGTGGGATACCTATATAACAATTTGGCGAGACTCTCCCGAGGGTGGAGGATGGAGTTGTTAGGTTGGTACACTTGTTAAGTAACGGGATACTCCAGGGCACAATTTATAACTTCCTTCCGAAAGTTCCAAAGTTGGCGAAACGAACGTCGATAGCCGAGGCTCGTCTTCTTCACCCACACGAAATGTTTACCATTTCCATTTGTGTAGATGAGGAATTGACTGACTCTAATGCGCTTAGACCAGAATTCAGCCAATGAAATTGACTTTCGCAATGACAGAGAAATTAGGTGAAAATTAAAGCAACACATTTATAAATTTGGCAATGTTCCTTCTACCATTTTGCGGAGCTGAAGAGGCGAAGACCTCCCAATAATTACACTGTGCATATTAGTTACAGAGACAGACATGAGGATAATATCCTTAATGGCAACTCGCGTCCTTATTTTATCATGTGCCAATAAATATAACTTCCAAATAAATGCCCAAATTTAAGTTTTAAATACCATTTATCCTGTAATTAATAATAAATTAGTATTCTTAGAGTTTTTCTCGGTCTGTCTGAAATTTTGTCTGTAACGGGCTTGAAACCGGGTCAACGGACTTCAATGAAAATTTTAAGGGTTAAAGAAAATATTTAAACTTTGATTTTGGTGAATTTTCCATTTTTATAGTTTGTAGATACGCATATAAAATCCCGTAAATCCTGAGGGACTGGTTTAATTAACCTGGCAGCTACTGTAGGAAGATATACAATTATATATGCCAAAAAAACAGTTTTATACAAAGAATAAATATATATTTGTTTACTAGGATACGAAAAATTTATATAAAAGCTAGCGTCGATTTTATGTTGTAATATTACGGCAGAAATAATATACTTGTTTAGTTTGTTGACTATTGCTTTATTCAATAAATTCAACTTTTGTCAAGATTCTCTCTTGGTAATGATATATTTAATTTGGAAGGTTTCGTGCAACATATTCTCACCTTTACGAAGGCACGGTTTTGGCCATTTCTGATTTATTTTGAAGGGGAGGGAGATGATCCAACACTACACTACATTACACTGGACTGCGAATTGCCCAGCACGGGTTGCGACAGTCAACTAATCCCCGATAGTGTGGAGCTCACGTGACAGTCTGCTCTTGTGCTTGAGCACACACACACACATCCCGTGTAAAGTTGCTACGAATTGTCCATTTGATATTAAAATTCTCTTATTGCCGACTTTTGCGCCTCCATTGTATTTTATTGAAAATAATACAATTTATAGAATAAGAGGAAACACAAAGTTTCAGTCAACTAACCGCCTTGATATTAGTACAGACGGTAAATTAATTTAATCGAATATAATTACAGACAGACAATGTTTTATTCCATCAAACCGACGTCTCGTGACCGTGTCTGCGACTTCCTCAGATAAGTTCCAATGAAAAATATGAAGTCGGTACGTATAATTTTTTTAAAAAAATATCCGTTGTATATATGCCCTTGGAGGCAGTTCAGTTTAGATTTTTATATCATTCGACTGCTCTTTGTTCATCACATAGCTGAGGATGGTCCAATTATGGTGACGAAACGTCGGTTAAAAAAACTTTGTAATTTGGTCGCAAGTTCATTGTACTTAAAAACTGACGTTAATTGATTTACTACAATAATATAACTTGTAAGAAGGACATGTTTCTGTTTTAATATAGTGAGGTTAACTTTAAGCGTGCATGTTACGTCAGTTTTAGATTAGATGTGGAGGATTTCTCTTTCTCTTCACCTCTAAATTTGGAAAACTATCCTCTTTCAATTGTGATTGCTGTCTAAAATGTAGGAGTGCAATATCCTAAATTTGCCCTTGATGCGTTTCCTTACGTCACAGCACTGTAATTGTACGTAACCATGGCGACGGCGACGTGGGGCCAAATATACCTATTTGGTGAGAATACTAAATATCATTACATCAAATTGTTTTGTGAAGCGAGGTTATGTTGGTCACACTGACGATCCCGTTCCTATTTACGTCTATTAGGAAATTATAAAAGTACTTTTTGACCTTGTTCATTAAAATTATTATGTGTAGTAATATTGTGTAGTGACCGTCATGTGTGTGTTAGGGGTTTCCGTTGTCTTGTTTATTTTAGGCAATCTGTCTCCACATTTAATTGCCTGTAAACATCTCCTGCACAGAAAGAAAACACTATTCTCTAATTTTAATAAATAAACTTGTCTGAAAGAGGCCAAAATTACTTTATGTGAAATGGATTTCTTTAATTGCAAAGCGGATATGCTGACATTCCTATCACTATTACACATATTATATAGCAGTTACGTAACGTGTAGCCTCGTGTTACGTTGCATATATATTGTGGTCTGAGTGAAAGTCAACTTCTCTTACTCTTGTCAATCACTTATTTTAAATCTTCATGCAGGCATGAAATACACGCATTGGTTTAGTGAAAAAAGAAATTGCCGTTTTATTCAAAATATTTGCTTAAGAAAATTTTATTAAATCTAATCTAATATCAGTTCCTTGATAATTATAACATATGGAGTCTCTAATTTTTTAAACCAAACTTCAAGATCGATAAACAGTTCCACGGTCATAAAAAATATAATTATTTGACAGTGCAATTGGTTATTTATACAAATAATTATTATTGAAAAGTTAAATTATATTAGAGAAGGTAGATTTTTCCCGACGAAGACGCTCGGGGTTGGGTTATGTCGTTTCGATGGCATCTTCAGGTGTCGTCAAGCCATAGAAACGTCATCCGACTGGAATACTCTTCATCCAATTTAAATTATGTTCATAAATAATATTATTTGTATACATAATATAATCGAATAGTTACATTGTTTGTGAAATAAATACGTTAATCAGATTCTGTTTCAAAGTTCTTTGGTTTTTGACCTTGCAAATTACTCGTGTGTGTGTAAACTTTTGCACTTTTCAGAAAACCATCCTGTTTTACAAAGTATTTTTCAACTTTATTCGCAGCAATTTTTTTACCATTTGGCGTTTTGTCAATTTTCTTGTTGTTCGTATGCTGGACTATATATACTTCTATTAAATCCCTAGATAAACTATTGTTTCAGGTAATTGTTAAGAGGCACAAGTGACAGTGAAACAGACAACGTCGATCCCCTCATGGAATCCCGCACTGTAAAGTATTTTTTCAATATAATGAAATAAAAACGGACGTGTAATAATATTCTGTATTTAATGTAAAAATATTTTATTTTTTTAAGTAATGCAAAAATGAGTTACTTGGCCTAGAAGAATTAGTGGAAATGAGTTGGTGCAAGAGGAGGGAAAGGACTTGATCGACATCTTGCAAACGACCGATCGACCATCGCACATAAAAGTTTATTGCCAACGTCTGAGTCGATTCTGTTTCTTTTTAGTTTTGCAGCCTGGAGGACGGACAACAAATACACTATAACTGCATTCACCACTACTATTCAGACATCGTTACCTGCCCTGCGAAGAACTTCTCTTCACTTCCCTCCAATGCTAATTTTACAAACGTGGCTTATTAATCTATCCCTTTAAAGTCCTCCATATTGTTCTCTCTGTTTAGAACTTCCTGGTTAGTTACCCTATCCACCCTATTCTCATTCTCCTACAGCACCTCATTTGAAATGTTACTATATTTTTCCTTTCCGCAACTCCTACCGTCCACGTTTCGGACACCCATATAACGCCACTCTCCATACCAACATTTCCTACGTAAATTCCTTCCTTGCTATCCTACTCTAGTAGCAGAATATCCCTTCCCAATCTAACAGCCGTTGTTATTCCATCACCTTGGTTTCCCCCTCCATTAATTGTCATGCTGTACTCTTCTTCTCTCCAGGACCACGTTCATATAATTTATTATGGTTTCCAAGCCCCCAAATATCACAATTTCCTTTCCGTATTAATTTTTAAATTTCTTCATCCTTTCTTCTATAATATATAAATTTAAAATTTACCATAGTTTAATGACTTGCCAAAAAAGGTTTCTATTATGAAATTAAAATCATAAAATATGTTTTTGCATTATTATTATTTAAAGTAACAAAATAGAATTTTTAAAGTTTTAATTTAAATTATGACTTTTAAATTACAAAATATTAATTTCATAGCATTATGGAGTTTAAAATGAAAATAATAAATAACAATATTCAATGCGTTATTAAAACATAATATAATGTAAGGGAAATTATCCTCCATCTTCAATTTGCTGTAGTTACAAAATGAGGCCAGAAACAGACAGAAATTAGTGAACCATAAAATATTAAGGTCTGGAGTTGAGTTGAACCTGAAGAAGTCTCATGTCAGGACCGAAACATGCAGTTGCTTTTAAATTATACTTTGTTATGTTTCACTATATTTTGCCTGTTCTTGGGCTTATTTCAACAAGTATTAAATATTCTGGAGGTTCACCGCGAACTCTCGCAATATTATATATATATATATATATATAAGCTAGGCAGGAACTTTATAATTAACGTTTCGTGTGTTTAATCGTTAAAAGCAGTCAGTTGATTTTAAACCTCGCCCAAATTCCTCCTGTGGCGCAGTCAATTTTATACATTTACTATTTTACTTTCTCAATTTATTTTGCAATTATGTTGGTTAATATATATTTTAACGTGTTTATATTGTGCCTTTAAAGATTAGTAGACTTATTACGTATCCATTAAAATTCTTTACACACTTTCACAAGCTTGGAATTTATTTTAAGGCACATTTATCGTTCTAAATGTATTTATAAACACGGTTTTACCAATTACGTAAACATTATTTTCAATTTGCAGAATCTTAAAGACCTGCCGAGTCTTCAAGTCCTTACAACAAACTGTTCAACCCTCATCTAAACAATATTTTAGACATTTTCAACGTTTCGTGTACATTTGTGGTCTTCATCAAGGATAGAGACAAAACGTTGATTTTAAAAAAATAACAATTATGAATTATCGGCACGTACTTTTATAATTATTCAAAATAAATTCTGTATTTACCTGATGGAATCCACAAACACGGTTCAAACTTGTTGTTTATAACTGAAGATGACGTCATGTTCACTTGCCACTTCATATCTTACAGGTGAAGAATTGCCGTTATTTTATTTCGTGAGGTTAGTTACGAATATAAATTTAATTAAAATTCAACAAGGTGAAGTAATTTTTAATAAATTACCAACTGTTGTATTAATGAACCCTAAGACTGTCATGTGCAAGCCTTGGCTAGGTACCTCATGTGCATCCCAAATCTGTTACACTTGTTCTCTGTTCCCCTATTCTGCTTGGAACTTCCTGGTTAGTTACCCTATCCACTATCCATCTCCACATTTCCTTTCCCCAACTACCAACGTCACGCTCCATACGAACTACTTTAGTTATCATTTACTAATCATTATACTTTCACTATACATATTAACATGGGAAGACTTACTGAATACAAACTTCTTTAATCCTGCAATTTAAATAATTGGATTTTATGCAAAATATATTAATGGACTTTTGAATTGTTTGTTAGTAATGAATAAGTATATATATATGGGAATGTAAGAGTAATGTGGAGGTGGAGAGGGGGGGAGGGAATTTTCATTGGCTAGAAGGAAGGAAGGAAGGAAGGAATGCCATGGCTTGTCTTGTCTTCTTGCAGCAGATTCAACTTGGTGAGGTTTACTCCTCTCAGGAGTGATTGGATTCCAGGAGACAGGGAGGGAGACAGAGAGGGAGACAGAGAGAGAGAGAGAGAGAGAGAGAGAGAGAGAGTATCGTCTTTTTACTGTTAGAAACGTTGAAATTGAAACAATATCGTAACTTGTGTTAACTGCACAGAATAGGGATGGATTAACAGGCCACGTTTCTAAGACATGAAGGTCTTAACATTAGAGCAAAGTGAATACAAGAGGGAGGCGAAGTATGGAATACGCTAAGCATAGATGTGGGTTGTGCTAGATAAGTGGAAATGAAAAGGCTTGCTCAAGTTAGGTTCAGACCAGTCTTAGGACTGAATACGACAACAACAAGTATATAGGATTTTTGAAGAAGGGAATAACAAGTAATTCGGTTATATATTTTACATTATAATTGAAATTTAACGAGGAATGTTGTTATAAGTGATTTACTGAGGCCCGTCGAGGCTGGATGCCAAGTTCAAATATAGCCTCCATCTTGAGACTTACTCGTATTTCAAATCCTCCTTCAACGTTAATCCCCAGACAAGAAGCAGCAACTTGGGTTGTCATTCCCCAAAATTGCTTTTCAAAACAACAACCGCTGGCTATTATTAATGTCATCCGTTTCCTGTATTTCTTCTACGCGCTTCATTTAATATTCCTTGCAACTTCAAATATCTCAATAAATATTTTAAGAAGAATTTATTTTCCAACTTTTATAGTAGCATTATTTTTCCCCCTGTAATGTCACTTCTTTTATAAAAACCACGTCAGCAAGTTTGGTCTGTTTCCTTTCCTTAAGTCATCTGCAAGTTATATTTCAAGTTTCATAAATGGTAAATAGGAAAAAATGTAATATAAAGTTTGTTGACAGTAGTTATAGGAAACGATACCTTATAAGGATGTCAACAAGCATAATAACAATAGAGTAGCGGGGAAAAATAACAATTATGGTTGGGAAAAACGTACCTTTATAGTCTGGACCTAGGAGGGTTTTTAACTAAAAATAGAGGCAAAGGAACTTAAAATGGGTCGGAGCAACTTCCTTCCAGAAGTTTCTGAAATATTTCCTGGAAATGAAAGCAGAATAGGGAAAGTCAACGTAAGTCATTGATTATGTTCGTTTCCCTTCATGTTTATTTTTCACGATTGCAGCTGGAGTGAAATATGACGCTAATGACGTAGGCTCACCTTCATTGGTCTAGCAATTAAAATATTTTCAATACCTTTGTAAACATATTAATGACGGAGGTTTATTATTGTCCAAAATTGATCCCCTGAATAGACGGGCCACGAAAATAGGCGCACGTTGGGAAACATTCAGAGCAAAACTCAAATTTCATGATTTCTGCAACGAAAATCCTTGCATACGTCACAAATATTATTGTTTGTTGTACCTAATCTACAACTTTTAGTTTTCTAATTCTTCAAGTAGTTTAATGTGAATAAGATTTTGAAAGCGCTGAAAAGTGCCAATTTTTAAGTTACCGTAAGAAGCTCTTGGAAAAAAATATATTTTTTCTACCCAAAATTTTATTGAATTTCAAAAATAATGCTGACAGGGGATAACAATGTTGGTCAGCTACAAACGCTACAATATATTCAAGGAACATTCTCAAAACTGTCAAATTTTGAAAATAATTTTCTAAATATCTCAAGTAAAAACAAGTTTACAAAAAAAACGTAATTTTTTACATTGTTACACATGTGTGTGTGTGTTGTTAAAATTTCAGCTCAGTAGCAATTCATTTACAGGAGTTTCAAATTACAATCCTCCCGGGAAAATATCAATATTTCCAGGAAAGTAATTTTCCCTGTGTGTATAGAGTAGGGTTAGGCAAGGCGCAGCAGCAAAGTGCGTGGCGCTGAAAGACAAATGGCATGGCGATGATTGACCGAGCTTCACAAACAGGCAGGCAACGCTTACATATGAGAGAGCGGAGCAGAGCAACGACACTCTCACTCCCCATTTATCCCCCGAAAAATAACCATCGTCCACTGCAGACGACCAACACGTGACACAGACTCGCATTTGTTCAAAATTCACCTTTACATTCGATTATTCAATCAATCCTTGCCCTCCCCTAACTTCCTGGTTAGTTACCTACAGCACTACACTTCCTATCGCACCCATTTTTAGCAATGATTTCATAATTAACGCTGTAAAAAAACAACAATAAAATAGTTAAAGAATGAAGCCCTTACCGGATCACATGTTTCTTATAATTCGGGTAGGTTCCCTTTCTCATAAATGAAGGTATTAATTTCCCCAAGTTGGTTGAAGCTTGAGGGAGACATGTTTAATAGATGAGTTGGCTTATTCTCCTCCATCCAAATCTCATAAAAGATAATTGCCAGGGGAAAAGGAGAGTAAAAACCTCAACAAGCTTGTGCAAGATGGATTTTATTTCTTCATTTCAAAACAAGTTGAACGAGTGTTTGCTACATTCAGGAGGAAAATTCTTTAAAAACATTCAACAGAAAACCAACCAAGATTTACGTCATACATTTGGCTGTTTTCTACTAATTGTGTAAGAAAGGGGAGAGCAGCAGAGAGAAGCTGAGAGAGAGAGAGAAGCTGATAACTACGGCACTCAAAGAACCGGGCGTTGCTCCAAGTCCTTGGCTAAAAATCCTTCCTGGGAGTTTAGCAAAGAATATCGTGTTGAGCAAACGGAAATATATTTATTCTCTTTCATAAGTGTAAATTTGTAAAATATTAATTTACGGAGCAGTAAACCAAGCCAAAAGTAAATTACACACCATTGCTTTAGAACCTAACATAGGAAATTAGGAAACACAAATCTTGTGTGTATGAATAACAAAAAATAACAGAAGCCCATCGTTACTTTCACCGTGTAAGAGAATTTGTAATTTTGCGTTGTAAATGGAAATTGATAATTGATTTTGCTGCTAACTTTCAGGGAAGAATCTTTAATAAATAAACAATACAATCAGTTGGTCAGCAAACAATTTTACATTTATTTAACACGTGTACTGAGTTTCGTCCTGTCAGAAATTTCTAAATTCAACAGGTGTTTCACGGTAATGATAATACGCTTTTACTTTCCCGGATGTTTGTAGCAGCGACACGAAATTCTAATAATTAACTGAAAAGGTCCCGAAAGTTGTCCTATTTCTGACTTTTGGCCATTCTTTGTATTTAATTAGTAATATTCGGTCAGATTAATATTTCAACAAAAACACGTGAATTTCACGGCCCAAAAAGCGTGGAATTTCTTACATTTCAAAATGAAGAACTGGAAATTCAAAATGAAAGGAGGAGGCGTATTCATCCAATTTTGAAATATAGAAAAAATCAAATAGACTCCTTAGAGAAAGTTGAGGATCATAGAGTAGAACAGATAGCTCCAACAGTTATGTTCAAAGTCAAATGAAGAAAGCAAAAAGAAAAGCAGATGTTGGTAAATTCTCATTTCTAAATAGGAGCATCAACCGCTGTGGCAGGAGGAAGGAAACCCTCTTGAGAAAATAATAAATTCAGGACAAAGCTGAGGATAGTTAATGTTGGAGTTTAAATTTAGACTCACACATCGTATTAAATAAATTTCAAATTGTTTGCTGAGAAATTGGCTTTATTATTTTGAGGTTCCTTTCTTTAGAAAATTTTAGTCCAATTTCCCCCTCCTTTTTATTAATGATCGACGGTCTGTAAATATATGAAGCATTCGACTCGTACCGAAAGATTAACCCTTAATTAACTACGTTACGGACAATTCAATTAAACTCAGCCGCTTCACGTCACTAACTAAACTAAACTAAATCCTGTCAGTTTGTTCTGCAATGACGTCATCGAATAACGCCATTTTAAGATGGAAAGAGTTACGATTTAACGTCCTGCTTTCTTAAAAATAAAATTTACCTTGTAATACTTTACTTGCCACTTATTAAAAGAAAGAAGAGTGGGGGTGGAAAACCCTTGCAGTTAAATTTTCGCCTCCGTTAATGAAGTTCCACCCTCCTGACGTCATCAAGGGATTCCTAATTCAAATGCGAAGAAGGTTTCAACAATTATTCTTCTTTACTTGAATTGTGTAGCTTTAATAATAAAACAAAACCAAATTTTTTTTCCCAAGTCTTATGAGATAAGTTGTTTTATGGAATGAGACTTTGTCAGCTGCTCTTGTATCAAGTTTCACCTGTAACTTGGCAGAAACCTCTCCTTCTCTCCCCTTCTCTCCTTCTCTCTCAAACTTTTTTAATCCTAACTCAGTTCCTTGAATTTCTCCAACTGTTATTCCTCCAATTTTCTTTTTTCCATTAATTTTTTTTCCCAAGTGGTTAGTCGATATAGCATCCACACACACACAGCACTTTTAAGTGACTCAATTTGATTTAGGTCAGTTTCTCGACTTTTATTATAAAGAATTTTGATATTTTTCATTCGGTATTTAATTCAGTCTTAAGAAATTCTCAACTTCATTAACAAATTTATCTTTATCCATTCAGTTAAATTTCTTTTCAGAATCATTCGGTCTGAATATGTCTCAGTCACAAACAATTGCAATAGTAAAATCCCAATTTAAGTTAAAAAAATCAATAAAAAGGACGGTCAATGAGGAAGCAAATAAAATTTGGCCAACTCCTGATCCTCACTTGACGAAATAATTTTATGATTAATGAAATTAATTGCTGAATTATAGATTTAAACTTTAAAAGTCAGAGAATATTTTTTAAATTAAATAAATTAACAACAAATTTTACACGCACTTTTTTTTCGGACTTCTTTTCGTCGCCAACATTCTTCAGGTGTTATATATTGTAACATGAATAGTTACACTATGAACAATGCAGGGCAGCAATTGTTGAGGAAGTGACGCAATAACCCGGGGCCAACAACAATGTGGTCTGTCATGGGAGAAGGAAGCAGAATCACCAAATTCATTCTTCATGCTCTGATTGGAATTACAAACTATTAAAATCAATACCTGGCGCCCTAAAGGAATTAAGAAATCCTCTAATACGGAGGAACGACGTAGAATCCGCTACAATATATATATATATATCAGAATATGAATAACATTATGAATAACTTCGAAATTCAGACGGAAATCTGGCAAAGTGGTGACAGTTAAACCCAACTATGTGGGATGTTTACATTAAACAATGACAACCAATCAATTCAACGAAACTTTTAAAATAAGAAATTTCTAATATATTTAAAACAATAACGAAAAAAACCATATTATTTTCCCAATATTTAATACGTTGAAATACAATGA
This sequence comes from Eucriotettix oculatus, assembly GCA_034510155.1. NCBI lineage: Eukaryota > Metazoa > Arthropoda > Insecta > Orthoptera > Tetrigidae > Eucriotettix > Eucriotettix oculatus. The sequence goes on from CM067378.1 coordinate 122,229,423, forward strand.
AAATATTTTAATTAAATTGAAATAACGTCTAACTTTTCGTTACCATTTAGGTAATTGTTGTAGAGACAAGTGAGACTCGGAACCTAATTATTACCTTGCAGGATATAATTGGGCAGGTACGTGTTTTTAAGTTTCATCGTCGTTTGATGTAAAGTCTTAGTGACTTTCACTTCCTCAGCTTCAAATCCCACGGCTTCCCATTTCCCGTTTATATTTGTTATTACATTAACATTTCTTAATTAGGTGCGTGTGCACTTGGCTAACTTCATTTATCACGTAACAAGAAACTAATTTACCAACAAAAATTAATGACCGAGTCAAGTATATATTTTTTCCCAGAGCTCATATTTCATGATAAATAACTCCCATAAGCAATAATTAATTACAACGCTCCGCCTCTTTTTGTGTCACTGAAGGTAAAGGTTCCTATTTTTTGTAAAAAAAAAATACGAAAAAAAATCATGACCATTTAATTAACTGTTATTTAAAATATGTTTGATGTTGTTTGAGCAGAGCTAAATTTAGTTTGGTGAGGTTGGTATAACAGAACTATAGACGACGTAAACTAGTAATTTACTTGTTGTTTCGTTACCAAGCAATTAGGGATAATTGAACGAGTTGGAGCAACTTTCCTTCTCCACGGACCAATTATGCGGATTAACAATGAAAAGTCAATAAATTAATTACCCGACATTGTGACAAACAGCCAATGTCTCGTAATATAGTTTACAACGTTTCGTCAGGTAAATTTTGATGTTTTAAACCGAGGGAAATAATAAGCAGGGTTTTTCTATTACGCAAGCCGACGTTTCGGTACCTCTTTGTACCTTCTTCAATTAATTGCTTGTTCTGTTAGAAGATTGGCGAGTGACTTACTTATGCCTTTTCTCATCTGACAACTTTTTGAGCTTCTGTGGTCTCCTGTGGATTATTTGATTTCACAGAATCGTTACCTTGAAGAGGGTTTCAAAGAGGTACCGAAACGTCGGCTTACGTAATATAAAAAACCTGTCTATTTAAAGGTCGTCTCATTTATTATTTCCGTAACCAAGATTTTTTTCGATCCAAATAAGCTGCATTAAAGTTGGTATTTGGGGGATTCTATTGACCAACGATCCCGGGTTTGTTTTTCTCGATTCAGAAATAAAGTGTAATATGAAGCAGAGTTTTGAAGTAATATTATTTTTCCCTGTTACAGCTGACATTCTCGTCAGGATCTCTTTCCCTTCAACACGAAATAAACCTTTGCAATCTTTATAAGCGCCGGAAATATATAAATATGTCAATAGCTTGTTTCAGTGAATTTAATATTATTTTTTGGTTTACGAATGCCGACATGTGGCAGAACTCATGTCACAAGTCTTCAAAAGTAGCTTCATATTTCTACGTCAAATGAAAATATTCAAAAAATCTTCCTTGTTTAAAGAAATGTAACAGACAATGAGGGATCTGTTACAGCGCCTTGAGGTACCGGGATGAGTTTTAACTCGCGTAAGGTAAACGTGCGAGTTTTTACCTGTTTCCTGAACCTATTTATATGCGAGTAGAGGTGAATCTGATGACCCGGTAGGCCAAGACCCTCCATGCAGAGTCTAAATTCGTAATTGCTTCTTATCAATCTCTTCAATGGAGATTATGATTGAAAGAAATAGTAACTATATTTTTACTATAGACGGGGGGGAATTTGTAACTAAATAAATCCATCGTCCTCTTTTTTCCTTCCTTCCTTCCTTTTGCCTCGTCTCGACGGAAAATTCCATAAGAATAGACTTGCAAATTGGCCAATTATCGTAAGTCTTTGAATTCACCGAAAAGTTTGGAAGGACGCGAATATAATTACATTCAAATTTATTTATTGAATCACTTATTTCCTGTGTTGGGAAACAACTCAATTTAGTCCGCAACACGAACACATCAGACAAAAATTAAATTTGTACGAAAACTTGAATGTAATGAAACGGATCCTGTGCAAAATATATTTTTATTCAATCCTCTTAATATAAAATTGTTTCCAATGTCTGAGCAAAAGGTGAAATAAAGTAACGTACTTGTGTTTATTGTGAGAACTTTGCTGCCAAATTGCTTCATAGTTTAATGAGAGCAAATGTGCTTTTAATTATATCAGAAAAAATTATTTTACTGAAATGAAATGATGAACATTACTCTTAATGTTAGTTTGGAAACCTAATTTTGAGAAATTGATAGTAGTGTTGAGTCGACGACGCCTTTGATGTTGGTTGTCCAACAGATATGGGGAATAATTCAGCGCGTTGAAAATCCGCGCGGCGGATTGATATCAAAGGCAGAAGGCGGCCATGTTGTATTCAGGTGAAGTTTCGCCCCCGCCAAAGGTACAGATGTTAATCAGTCAAACAACGTTCCTCCGCGGAAAGGAGCGGCGCTCATGTCAAACATTGCACATAACAATATAAGATGCACAACAATAGTGTGACGTAAGCAACATCGGGAGATTAAGTTAACATGCCTATATGGATGATAAAGCTCCTGAGTAAAATACATGAGTACTAAATACATCATCATTGATTTCTATTGCAGATTTGATGTGGTTAATAGTCAGGTGTTGATGAGAGTATTTTCCCCATAGTAGAGTGAAGTTACTTAAATGAAAACAAATGTTGACTTACATATGTATAATTAAAACGGATGCATGTTTCCATGTCTAAATATTGTTTATGGACTGGACTGAAAAGGGTTAAAAACACCAGCCACATAAATGTAAGGAACTATAGCTATTAAGAAAATATGTGCATGTGTTTGTCTAGAGGAACAGAATCCACCATAGAACGAAGGTTTTCCCGGTGTATCCAGCCGGGTGACCACGACGTTTCGACGTGCCATCGTTTTTCAAGTTGTATTCAGGTGAATACCCCCATCCCAAAAGTACTGTAAGCCTTTGGCTTGAGAACGATGGCAGTGACCGCCGTCGAAACGTCGTGGCCAATGCCTACGTTCACCCGGCTGAAAGCCCAACAACTACTGAAGCAGAATCCACCATATTTAATTGTCTGTGATGTCGTCACTTACTATACAGTGTTGTCAATTATATCCTGTTACACCATATCAATAATAATAAATAATATACGAAAGATTTTTCAACGTGTAGAATGGGGGCGGGTCTGTAAGGGAATATAGGAACAATAAAGTATATGGTTGTATCCGCTTCAAGAGCAAAACCGTACGTTACAGGATCAGAAAATTTGGAGAGAGAAATTTTGGTGGAGTAGCGAAATTTAGATAACTAGAAACCATTATAGACAGAATGAAAGAATGGAGGAGGAGTTACAAGAAAGGCACCAAAAAACAAACAGACGTTGGACAATACTCATTCCTATTACAAATATACTACAGCACAGACAATATTATACCTTGGAATATGATTCCACTTATATTTATATTGAATATAATTTAATTATAGTTTAAATGCGGTCCTTACGACCAGAGAATTAATTATTGTTTATCTCACCATTTCTAGATTTAATAAATACACACACACACACACACATACATGATTGAGAATGAGTCTAAAATAGGTATCACAATAAAAGAGCGAATCCAAGCAGGAAATGAATCTCAAAACTGTTTAAAAGTATAACATTGCAGATATATGAAACACTAATAAGACGAGTGGACAAAAGAAGAAATTTGAACGAAATATAAATAAGAAGAATATGCGGACCCGTCAAGGAACAAGGAGAATTCGATGCAATAGAGAAAATTAACCAAATCATTGAGGGAAAAAGGTATAATGCGATACATAAAATGTTCAAGTCTGCAATGGATGGACAGAAATAGAAAACCGTCAAAGGCAATATTGGACAAGGAAGACCAATAACGAGATGTCTGGAGGTTGTGAAGATTGTGAAAGTGAAAGAATCGAGAGAAGAGATAGAGAGGCCAAGGCCCACACAGGACCGTTATATTACCATTCAGTTTAGAACCGCCTATTTTCATGGCATATTGAAAGGATCCACCAAATTATATGGAAATTGTTTTCAATGTAATCGTTTCTCGTACAAAATAATTGTCTGCGTGTTCTTTTTTCCTTTCTATTTTCCGTAATTATTTACTATATTGAGATTGAATCAATTAAAACTGTCGAGGTTGAACTTGGAAGGAAAGACGATTGAGATTCTTTTGATGTGGATGAAATTCGTTCCCCTCGATATTGGGCGAGTCACAGGGGAGAAGGAACACTTAATATTCTCAATTCGTCCCGTACGTACGCGGAAATCTTCTCAAGGGAAAAGAAATATAGCTGTACGTTGTTCTAATTTAATATTGCAACCTCGGGTACTTTCCAAATATACGCTTCTCTAGAGAGATTTTTATAAGAGTCCACTAATTAATAATATTTATTGGAAAAGTTTTAAATGGACAAATATGTATAGGTTAATGTGAATAACACTTTACCCATGTTAAATGATTAAAAACGTATATTTGATGCAATATTGCAAACGATCGTTCAAATTATAATGGATAATAAAATAAATAAAATACCACGAGTCAGAGAAATTATTTAAACAGTGTTTTACAAAAAAAATATCCAATTTCACAACGACAACGACGTTTCGTCAGCAGCTATTAGAGATTTAGGAATAAACAATATGTGTAACTTTCTAGCAAAAATATTTTCAAGTGTTTCGGCATGAAAGAAATGGAGGCGAGGTCCTACTTTGCTTCCTCTAAATTTATTTACATAATCACATGAAGGAAATGGAAGCATTTTGAATTGAAATTATTTCGTCCTCACGCCTTGGATGTATCACTTCCTAAATCTTGCCTATGGTTTTTTATAGTTTGAAGTTGGTATTGCAAGATACGGTTGGGGGAAAAGTACAGTTCCCTGAAACACGCGCTTCCAAATAAAACGTAAACTTGCCTCCTGCCTTTGACCATCAGTAGTAAACAAATAGTCGCGCCATATTGCACGCAATTAAATATGGCGGATTTTTCCTTGCTTTGTTTTTTTTGACGTCACTGACTGACACATTCACATATTTACATTGACCTTTATGTCTCTCGACCTGAATTCCCTCTTTTGCAGGCTGATTTCCTTCTGCCAAATAATGTAATTAAATTAGAGGATGAGTATATTGATAGTGATTCGAGACTTGTTGGGAAATCAGTCGGGTATGAGAGAGAGAGAGGAGGGATTGGAAATGCAATTAATGAAGAAGGGAATGTTTACTTTTAATCCAATTTCTTTACACTTGATGAACTTTTTCAGTCTGCTTATATTCGTCTTTGTTGGAAGTCAAAAGCTGTTGATTGATACTCCTGTATCTGTTTACATGTTCTCATCCAGGAGCCTTGCAGTTCCCCAACACTTTGGTTACTTTATTTTATTTTATGGTTTCGTTTTACAAAATAATTATTCAGAGATAGTAAACGGTATAGAGAAATAAATTTATTGAAACTAAAATAATTTATTTGTTATTAAGAAGGAAAGATAGGAAAGAGAAAGGCGCTAATGGCAGATAAGCAAGGAAGGAAGACGATGGGATGAAGTCGCATCCATTTTAGGATATTAAATAAGTTTGGAGGCGCGGGAGAAAGTTTCCCTTCAACTGAACGATTTTAATTCTCAATTCAATTTACAGACGTAAGATTTTCCTGGGCTCTTCTTGTGACCTATTTTATTTTCCATATCGATAATCAATGGCGTATTTGTGAAATGAATTACATCATCATGTCTCTCTCAGGGAAGGAACAGCAACAGCCGGAGATAACAATGGCTCAAAACTTTGGCCTTATCAAAGAAAAGAGAGAAGGAGGAAGATGCTCCAGTGATCAAAGGAAAAGAGACTGGATTAACAATCGGTTGCGCGCTTAATTGAAATTTTCTAATCGTGTTCGTCACTAAATTCAGATAATTTCCTAAAAGACCTGATTTTCTTATTTAATATGATAATTTTTCCTCCTTGTGTTAATGAGTCACATTAATAAGCAAAACTATGATTTATTTAGTGGTTATATGCAGAGGCCGAGGCCAACATAACTAAAGATCACTTTGTCAGACTTCTCTCTTTTAGGCAAACAAGACAACTGCAGGCTGATGGGAAACTTCATTAGTAGCTTTCTAGGGAAGAAGATGACATGTGTAGGTCTTATTGAAGGAACTTGTCAGGGTTCGCACTCTGTCCTCTTCCTCCCTTCAAGATCGTAAAAAAAGATAGAGATATATTTGGTCACAACATGCAGTTATTATTCGAATTAAGGAATATAAGTTACAAAATAAATACCTTAAACCATAGTCCGGGGGCCCTAGTCAACCCTTGCTCTACCTTCCGCATCCCCCCTTTTTCAATTCCCTTCCTATGCTATTAAAGGGGAGTTGCCTGTTTCAGGATCATGTAGCCTGTTAACTACTATCAATATTGAACATACTAACTTTAAGCTTGAATAAATTATTTTACAGAGTTGGGAAAAGTCGCTACTAGGCAAACAATTAGAGTGTTATTTAGGAAGGACTATTCACCTACCTAAGTTTTTGGGATCCTGTAACTGTGCTTCCTCCAACGTTAATCAAAAATTTTATAATATATATATGAAAGCTACAGAAATACTTTAAACAAATAATTGCACTACCTAGATAATAAATAAATAAATAATGGCCAAACAGTAAGAATATTTTAGTATTTAAGGATGTAATTAATGGAAAATACGTCTCAAAGTTTGGTCCGTAATTTCTTACTTCTTCACGTGAACGGAACAAAGATGTTACGATGTAAATTGGATATTAATATAACCTCAAATTTCTCTCAACTGTTGTGTGTGTGTGTGTTTTATGGGAAACTCCTTCCACACATAATACAGATGGGAGAAAGATCCCTCGAGTTAGACTGTGCCGCAATCCACAGTCGACCACGAGGATTCCTGAATTATATAGATGAGTAAGGCTCATCAAAGTAACACTTGTCAATCTTATTACATTCTAGAAAAAATTTTAATGTTTAAATGAACTTATGAATGCTGAATAATCAAGTAATCCAAGGAAATTAAACGTTATTTACATCCGTTAAATAAATATTACACTCGTATAAACCACGAAATATATTCATAGAAACTAAATTTAGAAATATGGAATCAATAATTATACATCTTCCCTTTGCCTTTACATCAGTCGCAAATTATGTCAATCATTAGATACGACGTTTCGACATCTATCTCCGTCATCAAGACGTCGGGAAAGTCTACATTATCCAATAATAATCTTCAGTTATAAGTCAATTTCTCACCAAATAATACTCATGATTTTTTAATAGGTTTGTGGGTTTCAGCACGTGAAGGGTTAGTAATATTTTATATATATATCCGTTTAAATTTCAGTCTGCTTTATTTATTTTCATTTCAATGGAAGCTGTTGTGGTATTTAGTCCTAAGACTGGTCTGGTCCATGTTAACCTATCTTGTGCAAGCCTCTTCATTTCCTTATAACTATAACAACCCACTTTGTCCCCAATATGCTTTGCGTATTCCATCCTTGGCCTATTCCTTCAAAGTCCTCCATATTGTTCTCTCTTCCCCTATTCTCCTTACAACCCTATCCATCTCATTCTCCTTCAGCAGCACTACATTACAAAGGCTTCTATCATTCCACGTTTCGCACGCCAACCATTTCCTAATGTTCATTCATTCATTCATTCAATTATTTGTGGATTTCATCACATGAAGGTTTAATAATATTTTATGCTATAATCCGATTGCAATGCAGTTTGCTTTATTAATTTTTATTTTAATAAATTCTATACGTTTTATATTTTAGTGACTAAATTGTAAAACATGGGCGACACGACCCAAATGTTTTAAACACATTCCCATATTGTTACGTGATAAATTGGCTCAATTATTTTCTATTTATAAATTTTTTTATATTCAATTTGAAATGACAACACGTTTTGACAAGTGCAATATGTCATTCTTGTCACGAATATTAATTATAAATTTATTTTTTAAAAAAGAGCTTTTTATACATATAAATTGATATGGCAATTTCCCCCTGAAGGTTAATTAAATTATTATAAACGATTTGTTACGTAAGTCTGGAGACAAAGGTAATTAGGCCGAGGCTTGTCATCAACACAAATCCCCCCTGAGCACGTCACACACAGCTAACACGTCATCAACACACAATCCCCCCTCAGCACGTCACAGTCACATTTCACAAAATAAAAGTTAATTTTGTTAGCAAGATGCTTATAATGGCGCAGGAAAATACACTCAAATTAAATAAATTAATTTTCAGAGTTTCGGACTCTAACCATTATTTATAAAATACTAAAATAAAGCTGTAAAAATGCAATATATAACTAATATCAACTAAATATTTTCCTTGAATCGTTCAAATTTAAATAAAAGCACTGTATTATTGAGAAAAGTGAAGATAAGAAGAGAACAGAGTCGGAGGCTGGACGTTGCAACATCTGCCATCGAAAGCACAGGATCTTATTGGATCATCCAAGAATGGCGCTGGTTGTTCATCAACACCTCAAATAATCGCCTCCTGGGCTGATTATTGCATTCGTCCTCCTTAAATTATATAAAACCTTCACTTGACAATATAAACGATATCCGAGATTTGGAATAAAAACAACCACCAAGTGACTGGACCAGCAACACCTCAGGAAAGGGCCAACAACAACAACAACAACAACAACTACTATCAAAATAACTTCACAATATTTAAAAGTTATCAATATTTTTGACTTCATGAAGGTGAAACATTTAGGCCAAAAATTGTCAGAAATAACTTTTTTTATTAATTAAATTACATCACTACGTTTCGTTCAATTATTTGGAAGCTCCTCAGGTGATTGAAAAACCATCCCAAAAAAACCAACAAAAGTCGTACAAAGATTTATCTGTAACTTTGCACTGAAGCGCGTTCAACAGCAAGCCTGGGGGTGAGCTCCTGCTTCACTACACATTTACAAATAAATACTTGTACAACTTTTGGATTGTTTTTCTATCACCTGAGGAAGTTCCAAATAATGGAAAGAAACGTAGTGATCTAATTTAATTAATAAACAATTATTTCTGACAACTTTTTTAATCGAGTTACAGTCAGAAGAATTAACGAATTTATTTTTGACTTGACTTGATTCTTAAGAGCAAGTGCTACTAAAGGCTGACTCCACTACGATTCACACATCCATGGAATATTCCAGCAAACAACATATTCTCTGGAGTCCAGAGTCTACGCCACTGCAGGTTCTCACAATACTATGTTCTTTTGGCCGCGTTAGAAAATAAATTAAACTAAAAGTAACATTACAACTGTTTGCCCTGGAACCAGAGTAGAGAATGTCAAACACACATCATACCATAGAGTAGAGTAGATTCAACTGAGAATATTTTTGGAAAAATTGAGTGAAGCGTACAGCAAAGTGGCAGAAGGAGGAGGACCTCCGTGTGAAGACGAGACAATATTTCTTATAAAACCCAACTTTAATGTTTGCAAAGCACTCTTACTGTGTACCACTCTTTATTAATATTAAATTTTATATTGTATATAATATTATTAAAAATATAGTAGCAATTCTGAAGAGAATTAATAACTACGTCGGTTCATATCACTAAAAAATAATAAGACACGAACCTCAAACTTAAGGCTCAAAAGAAATTTTTTTTTGAGAACCTTAATTTCTCTCTCTCTCTCTTTTTTTGGTAAACAGGCTACATGATCCTGAAACAGGCAACTCCCCTTTAATAGCATAGGAAGGGAATTGAAAAGGGGGGATGCGGAAGGTAGAGCAAGGGTTAACTAGACTAGGGCCCCCGGGCTATGGTTTAAGGATCCTACCCCCTCGCGGTGTTTCGCCTAAAGAGATGCAGGGAAAACCCTAGAAAACCTGCATCAGTCCCTTCCTATACTATTAAAGGGGACTTGCCTGTTTCAGGATCATGTAGCCTGTTTACCAAAAAAAAGAGAGGGGGGGAGGGAAGGAGAGAGAGAGAGAGAGAGAGAGAGAGAGAGAGAGAGATTAAGGTTCTCTAAAATATATAGTAATTATATAATTAAGTATGTCATAATTAAATACAGATGTGACGTTATATGTGAAAATATATGTTGAGATTGGATGAAACGTGAATATTTAGTATGTGTAAAGTGTCCAACACATTTAAAACAAAACTATATCCGAAACATTGTGATAATTATTGCAACTGTATCAAGTGTAATTAATTTGAGATTGTTACTTTAACAATCTGCCATTAAAAGTCTAATTGAATCAACTGTAACAAGTGGCTTAACAACATCAAATCTGCATGTGTAATATTTTTATTATTAAATTATAAAACTTGTAGCGTTGTTAGAGATGTGACATCTTCACCTCAAAACACTAATTTGGCTGTCAGGGGTATTAATTGATTAGGTCGGCTTCCCCCCATATATTAACTTCAATTAGACTCTTTCATCAAGTTGATTACGATCCCGAGTGGATTAGCTAAAACCCTGATGGATCACAAAGCTAATGAATGCCCATGACCAAAAAAAAATTATTTATCTCTTACAAAAGTTGAATCGCTAATAAAATTTTTAATATCATGTTTCATTCAGTTAGTGTCCTAATTAGTAATGTTTATAGAAAATGTCACTGAAGCTTGGCAAACTAAGGAATTTCGTTTTGGTGTTTCATTTGAAATTCTTCGTCGCTTTAAAACTACAGTCACGTGGAGAAGTGAAGCCACAAACAGTCGGAATAATTCTACTTCACTTAATATGGCGCAACGTTTCCCAGAAAATAAATGTAATTTGAGAGTTTACATTGAATCTTTTCTTTTATTAGTGTAGACGTTTACAGGAGAAAACTAAACGTAATGTGAATAGCAGATGATGACCATTAATATTTACACATTTTCCGTCTGTGGATCTCCATGAATTTAATTACTTATTTCCTAGATCACAAAATAAATAATAGAGTAAAGCATCCTGTTTCAATTACACGCAACTCGGTCATGATTAGTTGACTTACCGTAGTAGCTGCAAACCAAATTTAAAACCAATTAAATGCAACTATATTCCCTTCCTCAAACTGTTGAACAAACATCGTCAAGTATATTCAGGATCCGCCCTTCCAGGAATATATATATATATATATTAATCAATGAATCTGTATAATGTGACTTTTCTTCAATTATAAATAAAAAAGACGAATATTCATACTCAATCTGAAAACGTTTCATCCACACGCGTGGAGTTCATCAGGTGAAGGTTGTATAAATATGAAGAAGGGGAAATTCATACGTTTTTCATAATTAAAAAGTAGTCTTGACGTAAGATGTCAAGCGTCCAACAACCCTTATTATAAAATACTATGACACAAGTCTTATAACATTCCACTGTCTTAATTATAATACGGTCTAAACATTACAATGCCTTTACTTGTTCTCATACTAAACATGATAACAGGGCAATTACTGTCTTAATAACATTAGAGGGGGAAATATTTTGGATACATTTCCTTTCATAAAATAATATTAATAAGTTAAATACTGCAAGGTTTGTTGGGAATATGTAAAGGAATATTACCAAACTAAAATTCATTTTCAGTTTCTCGGACAAGTAAAATGGAAACAAAATAATTTATAAATGAATATATAAAGAAGTGTCATACGTACCAAGCAGTGTGTGTGTTACGGTCTCTCAAGCATCACAGTCATGGAAACTAATATTAGGCCAAACACTTGAACACTAAAGCACAGGAGGATCACTCCAACTAAAACTACGCTGCCTGAACAAACAGCACTGTGCGATGTAACACAAGTTAAATAGGCTGCTGCTTTACAGCGGCCTAATGTTGACATGACCGTCTCAGCACTAAGCACATTAGGGCTGTACCTATATACAATTACCAAAAGTTTACACTAAGGAAGAATTTTGAAGTGTAGTTTTTTTATCTGAAAAAAAAGAAAACAAAGGAGCCACACAAAAATCACTTCACTACTATTATCATTTCACTCATTCTAAAAAATAAAACTCCTCACTTAAGTTTCCTTATCCTATTCCTAAACTGCTTTACGCTGTCCCCAGGGGGGAAACGTCCTGAGTATTCCTGCAGGAGGCAAGGAAGGAATTAGAATCGCCTATTATGATCTATTTTACAAATGAAAATTTTCCTACGTCTGTACGTTGTTGTTGTTGCCGCCCTTTTTCTTTAATTTTAAACGAGTGGTCATTTTTTTTAGGAAATATAATTTGGCGCCGCTGTAGTAGTGAGATGATGGTTTGTTATTTCTTTTCCAGGCTCCTCTGTGTGTGTGTGTGTGTGGTTGTCACCCCCTTATAAGGCTTTATATATTGCCTCGCATGTTGTTTCCTTCTATTACTACTGAGACCTTCTAAATTCTCGTGAGGAGGATTCATGGCGGATCACCTGACCCCCGAACATATGGGAAAGATATGTCAGCAGACTTAGGACTGCATAACATGTGATGCCTGAGGCTGGTTTCCGTTACTAATTACAATACAACTTGATTCAATGTAAAGCTTCAACAGTTGTACAAGGATGTAAGATAAAGGTGTGAGAGACACGAGTCAGGCTTATTTACAAGAGGAGATGAAACAGTTTCGCATGTTAATTACACACATCATCTAATATATGACACGCGTGACTTTCGTCAAACAAATTAAATTAAAAACATTTTGAAACTGGAATTGAGATTGCGAATGGAAAATAATGGATAGTTTTTATCAGCCGCAATTTTATAATTATAGACCTTCATATAATTCTATTTAAGAAGATAGTTCAGTACACACGATTAATTATTCTGTTTACATACGACAAAATTCTCAATAATTCAATTACCAACTTAAAATAAACGAGACGACCAAAACCTCCATTACCAAATTTATTTAAAGAAGTGCTAGTCAAAAATATTGAGGAAAAGAACACAGGATGTTTCGACTAATATGAACATCAGTATTTGAAGGGAAAATTTTTTTTAACTACATTTACCGTATTTGCAAACAAAAAGTTACTTGAATAGAATTTTCACCAGAAAATTTCTAATTTCCCTAATTGAAAGACTGTTAGATCAAAGTATTCAGCAAGACAGCGTATGCCAGGGAATTGACACGTCACAATGCGCAGGTCAACGTCACCTTTTAAAGGGGGCGGGGGGAGGGAAACCTTCTCTGGGGCGATCACCTATGAACGCTAAGGATTGACACAAGGTGAGAGATCATCTGTAGACAACGTTTTCTATTTATGTTTCACTTGTCGCTGGCCAGTCTATATATATATATATATATAATTACAGGTGAAAATTATTTTGAAACACACAAAAAAAGTTCATATTAAACCTCAGATTCTTAAAGTCTTCGTTTTATTTAATTTGAAATAAATTAAATGATAGAGAATGCTCGGTTTTTAAAACATTTGCATAAAACTTTACATTAATACAAAACCATTTCGCCAACTGAATGATAATAAAATTGTTGTATTTATATTAGTTATTATCTATAATTATAATTTCACAGCTTTCACCGTTGTTTATCTTTACGATCGCAATATTGCAATTTTTATTTTATGACGTCACAGTCCCGTGCGTGAAAGGCAATTTTGAAGGTGGCAATTAGCAGTGAGCTCTGTCCGTCGCATGGCCACCTGTTTTAATCAAGTGCAACTAAGCGGGTAATGAAATTTTGCGGTTCCTCAAAGGGCCTGGATGGTTGGACCGTCGCATCCTCTCACCATTCCTGCCAACTGTGCGCACACACTCAAACAGGACAAGATTATTTATTATTTACAACAGCAATCCATCATACAGTGTTAAAGTTCAATTGAGCCGCGCCAAATGTTTGGCCTAATATTTTCATCTACTATGAATTATCAGTTGCAAGATTTTTTTTAAAAATATTAACAGTTCTGTATCCTTAAGCGAACGCAAAACTGTACTCATACAAGTAAAAATGTCGGTCCAAATCTACTGTTGGTCGGACTTTTGGCGGTGCGGAGTCTAAAGAAAGGAGAGAGGGAGGGGAGGTAATAAAACATGGCGGCGCCTGTGCTGCGAGTCCCAGACACAAGTAACCATAAATGCTGTCATATGAGCCAAACAACTGGGGAGTTGAGACGGATTGCAAGAGAGATTTCGTGTGTGATTTAGAGCAGATGATGGGACAAGGAGACAGGACGACCGTCACTTTAGGGATACAGGAGACGATTCTTAGTTTCAAGGAATTCATTTGTATAATTTTTTAGTGTTAGTTAAGGAAGAAAATTTCCGGCTTCGAGGTTGAAAGCAACAGCTATGTAATATTAATGTAAGTTTGTTTCGTATCCAGTAAATTGTAATTATTATTATTATTATTATTAATATTGCAGTAAAAATAATTAATATCCCCTTAAACATTTCTCTGCGTCAATTGTGTTAAAAGTGTTTTTCCTGTCCATACTACACGACGTTTCCTTCCTAAATTAGCAACTTCACCTCGTCGTCGCTTCTAAACTGGATGGGCCAAAATTTAGACGTGAACGTCTCACAAGCGTAACCCCCCCACCCCCCCAAAAAAAGTTTTATAAATAACCCAGCTCATGAACCTCAAATATTATAAATTTGTAAGCGTTCTTAGCGTACACAAATTGCTGTATTTAATGTTGTTGTTGTGGTATTCAGGCCTAAGACTGGTCGGATCCATGCTAACCTACCTTGCGCAAGCCTCTTCATTCCCTCATATCCAGCACATCTCACTAATCTCCTCACTAATCTGCTTGGCATAATCCATCTTCGTCTTCTTACCACACACAGTTCCTTCTAATGCTAAGATCTTCGTGTCTATTAATCTATTCCCTTCAAAGTCCTCATCAATGTTATCTCTGTCCCTATTCAGCTTAGAACTTCCTGGTTAGTTACCCTATCCACTACTCACCCATCTCACTCGCCTGTAGCATCATATTTCAAAGGCTTCTATCCTTTTCCTTTTCCCCAACTCCTATCGTCCACGTTACGCAACACGCTCCATACCAACATCACATCACAATATTCACACCTCCTATATTAGCCGTAAGTGTATTCTATCCTCCTCTAGTAGTATGAGGAAGCGACACAAATCGTTGTATTTTTCCGGATGACTTTAGTCTTTCTTTCCCTAGATTACGCCATGTGATCATCAGCATTGCATTTCACTTTTGGAGACTTTCACGTCCCTGGTAACGTAACTCAGGCCTGCCAACAACATTAATCCATCTATAAAATAGTTGAGGGATAAACCTTTAGATTTAGACGTCCCCATTAAAGCAACTTTGCTTGACAACCGCTTAATGAAATTACCTTTTCTCCGTTTTGACTTTACGGCCTGTAATTTGTGGCGTACGGTTACATACATTTCTCCAGCTCAAAGGGAAATTAAGGGCTCGGGACGTAATTACAGACGGTCTTTACGATCCTCATTCCTTCAACTAACACGTTTTAATCAACAAATATTGTACTGCGCAATATTGCACGACATTCACAGGAACCACAGGACACGAAAATGACAATTACTGTCATTGTAAAAGTTAATTTCATTCGCGAAAAGATTAACCACGATTAAATATCAAATTATTTTATAACATAAAACAAAAATTATTTTAAATTTATCTAGCGTGATTTTTTCTTAGATTGTTTTCTATTTTACACTGATCTAAATTAGTAGTAGTAGTAGTAGTAGTATAGCGGGAACGAGACAGTTAACATTAAGGAGATTCAGCTCCTGAGTAAAATACACGGTCGAAAAAACCAAGACTCTTTAATATCAACTCATTAAATTCAGTCATTATAATTATCTAAAGATTATTTCTCCTTCGTCTCACTTCAAAATCTAGTTTAAAATTATTCCAAAATGTCTCGTTCAGTGCGTTGTTACGTGGTTTTTATTAATCTTAAGTTTGAATAATTTTCTACAACAGCCTTCCTTCCTTCCTTCCTTCCTTCCTCCAGAGGTTAAAAGAGTAACTACAAAAGAAAGCTTCGTGGTGAAGCAGAGAGTAAAACTATTCTTTATAAATGGCGGCGCTGCTGCTGCTGTTGTTTTACTCTGCTGTGCTACAGGATTTTCTTAATCGTCCCTCTTCTAGTATTTAAATCAAGGTTCCTGCTGCTGCTGCTGCCAACCTTGGAAAATAACACACATCACATATCTTTAAAATTTCTATTCAGTTTTATTTTCTGCTCTTTAGTTTGTTTGTGTTCCTGTATGGCGCTGCTGCTGCTGGAGCAAGGACAGTTTCCTTCCTGGTCTAAACTCCTCCATTGCTGTGTTCCTCAGTGTGTGTGTGTGTGTTGTGTTTATATTGCCTTTTGTCTATATACATTTTCTTTTATTAATTTATTTTAAGTTTATTTGTCTTTAATTATGTACTTTATTATGTACATTTTTAATCTTTAATGTATGACGTATCCTCCTATTTCCTCAATCGAGGTGGACTAATGGAAACAACAATCAATCTAAATTTAATAATCATTATCCCACATTGATGAGCAAAAATGTTTTGAATTTAAGGAAACAGGCCTGAAATTTTGGCCAAAAACTGGGGAAAAAAATCAATTACCTAATTATTTAATATTAATGTGGCTATAAATTCACTAAACTGAAAAATGGAAGCTGCCAAATAAAATAAGGAAACAGTCTGTAACACATGCTGCAGGACAATTTCAATTAATATTTTTCATTCTAAAATTTTATTTTACAAAAAATGTTTTTTTCTCAGCTTTATGATTTCTGGTAGTAAAAACCTTATAATCGGCATAAATATTAAAATATTGTACCTAATATAAATGCTAACACCTTCAAATACAAGTATTAGTTTTCTAATTGTTTAAGTAGGTTAAGGGAAAACTTTTTTTCAAAATGCTGCAAAGTGCTAATTTTTATGAAGCTCAATAAAAAAATTGTTTAATGTGCACAATTTTAATCAATATAAAAAAATAATAGTGAGAGTCGATGTGAACAACAATGGTCAGTGCTACATGCGTAACATTGCTAGGATAATTTTAAAAACTACTAAAATGAAGAAAATAGTTTTCAAAGTAACTCAACAAAAAAAAATTAATTATGTACTTTATTTTGTTCATGTATAATGTATGACTGACGTATCCTCCTAATCGAGGAGGATTAATGGAAACAACAATAAATCTTCGACGATCACGTCATCAGCCACTACGTAATAGTACAGTCATTAATAAAAATGACTTCTATTTATAACAAGTACGGTGTTAATATTAACTTACTTTTGGCAAATAAGTGCAGTAAACATTATTTTACAGTTAGTAACAAAAGAGAAGTTTTCGTGAGGTTAATAAAGATCTCGTGTTGTCTATAATAAACCCATGGGAATTCTGTCACGTGAATTACTTACAATATAACTTTATTGTGATTATTTTTTTTGTTATTTTGTACAAAAGGAAAAATATTTTCGTTCTTAAAAACTCCTCTCTTTATAAAAAATTGGTTTACTTAGAAATGTGCGGTTGTTAAGGAATATATTGTGTAATTTTCCTTAGTTGAAGACATGTTTATTATTGTTTTCAGGTGGCGAAGCTGTTTTCGTACACGTGGGGGTTGGGATTCTTCCTGTGCAAACTCGTGCACTACATGCAGAACGTGTCGACCATCTGTTCTGTTCTCACCCTCACGGCGATGAGCATCGAAAGGTAAGGCATGACCTAGTCCACATCCTGTGCTATTAAAGGGGAGAGAGTCACCCTCGTGAGATGACACAAATAACATATCATCTGTCGCCCGTACATATATATATATACAACACGTGATGAAGGGGACATGCAAGAAATAAACCCCTCAAGTTTGCTGACGCTACTGTACTATATTAGGCGAATCGGAAGGAGACTTGGAAAACAAAATAAATGTCATGAACGTGGTCCTCGACGATTAATAGAGAGAGAAAACCAAGATAATGGAGTGTAGTAGATTCGGAAGGGATATTTTGAAGGAAGTTAAGCAATTGTGCTACTAGAGTAGGATAACACAGGACAGCAAGGAACAGGAAGTTACTTACGAGTAATACCAGTGTGAATATTAGGAGATGTTGGCATGGAGTATGGCGTTATATGGGGTGCGAAACGTGAACGATAGGAGTTGGGGAAAGGAAAATAATATAAGCCTTTGAAATGTGATGTTATAGGAGGGTGAGGTGGATAGTGGATGGACAGGGTAACTAGGCTGGAAGTTCTAGGGGAAGAGAGAAGTATATGGTGGACTTTGAAGGGATAGATCAATAATGGCCGTTTTAAGACAAGAGGGGAGTGAAGAGAAGAGGTAGGTGCTGGTTGAGGTTGATTTTTAGGAATGTAAAGGCTTGCGAAAGATAGGTTAGCATGTCTTAGGAGTTTTTACTACAGCAAGAGATTACAAGTCCTTGATATGTTCATAGCTCTTGGCTTTTTATTTCTAAGAGATTTTCCACATTTCTTTGGCGTCTTCTAAAATCTTGTGATCCGTAAAAGGAACTTTACAAATATTTATTTCCGTTGGTTTTTAATCCTGCAATTAGCGTCTCCTTCACTTGAAGGACCTCAACCAACCATTTCCCTCGGACGACGGATTTCATTTACTCGGCAAGCATTTTAAAAACGTTCAAAGCAATCTCTGTGACTCAGGGAGGAGGAACTTGTTACGTTGGCACAACTGCCAAATGTCCATATTTAACATCAAGAAGGTGATTATTATTTTTCAGATCAATTATTATTATTATTATTTTATTTATTAGTATGAACGCTTTCTATTATTCAATTATGCAATATTTTTTGTATTAATTTTTGATGCTTACACTGTGCTTACAGTTGTTGTTGTTCAGTCCTAAGACAAGTCTGACCTATATTGCGCAAGCCTTTTCATTTCCTCATAACTAACACATCCTTGGCCTCATCATTTCTTGGCCTATTCTGTACGGTTGTAATGTGATTGCGCCACGCAAATACTGTGTCTTTCTCTCGTCAAGGGCTTTGATGAATTCTTGTGTATCCATTATCTTCTTATTAGCCCTTATTATTTTTAGAAGGTGTCCTTTGAAGCGTGCAGGAATCTCGCTATTGAATAAAGCAGCCTAATTTACTGTCGTCGCCTTCTGAGAAGCTGCTTCTTGCTGCTTCTTGCTGCTGGCTGCAAAAGTAATTTTGTTTGCGGAAAGAGGGATCATACATTACAATCAATTACGTCACAGTCAACTCAATTAAACCTGCCCTCAATAATCCACCATGGTTTTCTAAGTCAAATAATTACTTTGTTAAGGGTCGTTAAATATGACTAAAACACTGAATTAATAAAAAAAAGGTTTTAATTAATGACCGATATTGGTAAATATTTATGATTTCATATTATTTCTGTTTTTCATAATATTATTTATCTAAGACTTCCTCAGGTAAATGTTACTGCAAAAATTGTACAGAATCTTCATAACATTAATAATAATATGTTTGAATATCGTCATCCGACTGTAAAGTTTGTTCCTGAATAATATGAATAACACTTCACATAACGTCTGTTTTTTTTATAAAAATAAGTTAAATGTCACATATGATCGTTTAATTTATGCCTGTAGTAAATTTTATGATTAATTATTTTATTTTATGGAACTTCTGCTAAAGGGAAAACAAAGTAATAGGATTAATTAAATTTTATATTCATCCATAATGTTTACATTATACGTTAATTCGTCAATTATTTTATTTAAGACTTCAAAAAATATAAACACGAATCGTTTTGCTTTATTTTTATTGTAATACCTTGTAAGGTAAATTTAATTTAATTTAATGATTTTTTGGAAATAATTAATTATATTTTCTAAAGAGTTTAATTTTGTCAACGTATCAAGATGAGAGTATTTCAATAGTACTGAAGGAGGAGGCTTTAATTAAGCTTAGAGTTGACAAAGTCACGTTAATCGCAGGAAGGCGTAATTACGTCAGAGGCTTGCTCTATCATCTCTGCAAGCAACTGCTGCATTAATAATAACTCTGGATAATCCTATTTCACGCCAAAGACGTCTTATTTATTTAATATGTACTCTGGTGAGAACTCAACAACAAACTCTCATAAGGGAAATTTTACTTTCTCTGTTTTAGCAAATAATCTACGCAACAAAAAACATCCAATAAACCGACTATGAAGTATAAACAGTATTTGTCACCAAAGAATATTTATTTACACATGTTATCCACTAAAACTTTACCTTACAGCGGGACGAAACGTGATGAAATACTGTCTTCTGGCGTTTATAAGGAACGTGGACTTTCCCGGATGAAATCTTCACGGTTAAGGAACCGGGTCAGGTATTTAAAAGAACACAACGTTTCAGCGGCCATCTGCAAGGAAAATATCATCAAAAATCAGTAGAGCATAACGTAAGAACAGTTTTCCGTCGCTTCTGGGCTCCGTTAAACATGACATTGGTTTGAAAACTGCAAATTCCACGTGACTGAGCAACGTAGTAGGTTGGCAGATCTGCTGTTGCTGAGCAACGAGACAAGTAAATTAAAACACGCTCATAAATGCCGTCATATTGGAAGCCATAGAAATTAAGACAGAGGCTCTGCTGAGTTGAGACGCACAAGGACCAATCGGATCGCCGGATTCAACGCATGACGACAGAAACGTTGTGTTCTTTTAAATACTTGACCCGGTTGCTTAACCGTCAACATTTCATCCGTAGTAATTACACATTTATTTACTATTTCCTATTATTTTTTCGGTATTATGTTACTCAGGGTTATAGATCTTCCTTCGATTGGAAAACTTTAATAATTTATTTTAACTTCATATTACTAGAGTTCCTTGAACCTCCTTTTACAATTTTGGAGTGACGCATTCAAGAAATTATTATTATTATTATTATTCAATCCTCGGTTGAGGAAACAAGATACGTCAAATATAATATTACAAGAAATATACAAAATTTTACAACTAAGAATTGACAAGAAAGGAAAGATAAAATTTAAATTTAAATTTTGAGTCGACGGAGAAGGAAGAAGGGAGAAGGATAAGATGGCGCACAGCAGGTGAAAATGAAAATAAGTCAGCAGTTAAATTCTAGTAGAGTTTAGTTGTAAAGTATAATAATAGGAGAATTTGATAGGACAGCAGCAGCAGAACTTCCCTGTCTTTAAGACGCTCCTCCATTCATTAACAAATCCCAAACATAGTGACGTCACCTCGGATGAATTGTTTAAAACGTTTATGATCCGCAGACTGAACAAAAAAAAACACATTACATTTGTACCTTTTTCCTGTTGTCAACATTGACCTGACGAGATTCCCAAATGGGAGGGCGAAACGTCGTGTGAATAATAATATGAAACTGTGAATTGTTATTTAATTTAAAATCCGGTATGATTTGCAAAATTCTTCTCCTTATCGTCATCGTATTCCACGCGTCGGAATCCAGAAGCGAAGTCTAAAAATAAGAAGGTGTATAGCGACATTGTCCCTGTCTACAGTTCTCTTACTTGTCAAGTGCAAAACTCTGCCATTTAGACGTCCGTCATCCCTCTTCTTGCCATTTACATTACCATGCTCTCCCTAATATACTTAACGTATTCCATCCTTGGCCTCTAATTATAATTTTACAAGACCCTCATGTCACTCTACTCGTGGCCTATTAATCTATCCCTTCAAAGTCCTCCATATTGCTCTCTCTTCCCCTATTCTGTATAGAACTTCCTAGTCTCAACTCATTCTCCTATAGCAGCACATTTCAAAGGCTTCTATTCTTTTCCTTTCCCCAACTCCTATCGTCCACGTTTCGCATCCCATGTAAAGGCAACGTTCCATATCAACATCTCCTAATATTCACACTTATATTAGATCCTAGCCTTTGTACTACGCTCCATCAGCTTGGTTTTCCTTCTATTAATCTTCATATTGAATGCGCAAAAAAAGGAATTTCATCTCTTCCTACTAGGAATAAGGTCAGAAATGAGCAAATCATCACACGACATTCGTCCTTTACATGATGTTAGTTTAGTGGGACGCCGCTTACCATGGTAATGCACCTTTATAGAGAGAGACTGAGCTAAACCCCATTATAATTACAAGGCGACCTCATGCATGATTTTAGCATTAATTTACAGCAAGCATTTGACCTTTAAGTTAGCCTCAGTCACCGAAATCGATGATTTTAGGGTTTTAACTGCATTCAGCTCCTGTGTCTGTCGTTGTGTTACATGTTGTTGCTGTTGCAGATATTACGCGATCGTGCATCCAATGCGCGCCAAATACGTGTGTACCATAAGCCAGGCTCGCAGGATCATCATCTGCATCTGGTTCGCGTCCTTCATCCTGGCTGTGCCGATTCTCGTCGTCCAGGTAAGTCCAACACGATTACTTCATTTAAGGTTTAAACTATTAATTTCTACGTTTTTCTTGTCAGAAACGACGAAAATACACTTAATAGCGTGAAAACGTCGACGAGTCAAAGTCACGTCCCGTATAACTCTCATATACTCCATAACAGAAGAGTCAAGTCTAAAGAAATACCGGCAAGATGAGCGCCGCGCCAATGTACGTTGTTGTTGTTTCGCGTTCACGTGTCTTGTGATTACGTTTCCCTTTTGCGCGTCCAGTATGTGGAGCCATTCCAGCACGTGGTGGCGCTTTATTGCGGAAGCTTCTCTCCAGACTCGAGTGAATCCACTTCCCGTCCCTCTGTCTGTCTGGGGACCATTTCTTCTTCTTCCTTTTTTCGGTTTGCTCTCTTTCTCCCCCTTGCCTGAGACAATGGTGTGTGGGATTGCACAGGAACCTCTGATGGCAGGTTTAAAGTAATTAAGCTCTTTGTTGGAACTCTCGGGTTAAGAGCCCTTCACTCCGATTCCAAACTTCTAGGCCATGGTAAAAGGACCATTTAACAGATACCTACACTCGATTTAGAAGCTGCCTCTCTACTATATATATATAATATATAATGTATGGAGATTGACATTTGGGGAAAAAATGACGATGTTATGAACTGACTCTGCAGGGAACAACTCCAGCCACACACACATACTTAATTACTATATTTCTTTCACATCTCTTTCTTTGTTGTTGTTGTTGTGGTATTTACTCGCTAACCTATCTTGAGCAAGCCTTTTCATTTCAGCATAACTAGCACAACCCACATCCTCCCTAATCTGCTTAGCGTACTCTATCCTTCGCCTCCCTTTTCTCATCACTTCCCTCTAATGCTAATTTTACAAGACCCTCGTGTCTTACAACGTTGCCTATTAATCTATCCCTTCAAAGTCCTATATATTATTCTCCCTTTCCCCTATTCTGCTTATAAATTCCTGGTTAGTTACCCTATCCACTATCCATCTCATTCTCCTATAGCACAATATTTCCTCAGCCTTCTATCCTTTTGCTTTCCCAAAAACTCCTATCGTCCACGTTTCGCACCCCACATAAATAACGCCACGCTCCATACCAACATCTCGTAATATTTACACTTAAATTAGCAATAAGCAAATTCCTGTTCCTTGTGCTATTCTACTCTAGTAGCAGAATTCCATAACGTTCCCCATAATATCCTTTCCCAATCTAACAGCCTTTGTTATTCCACTGTTTCCCCATACTACACTCCGTTACCTTGGTTTCCCCTCTATTAATCCACATATTGAACTCTTCCTCCAAATTTATTATGGTTTCCAAGTCTTCTTCTGACTCGCCTAATGCTACAATATCGTCGTCAAAGCGTAGGGTTTTTATTTTTTTCTCCTTGCAGTATGTTTCCTTTTCCATGTTCCACTTTAACTTTCTTCATCACCTGTTCTATGTATAAGTTAAACAGCATGGTCTTACTCCTCTCTTGATTACTGCTCGTTTTTCTTGATCTTCTATTCTGATTCCTGCTGCCTGTCTTCTGTAGAGGTTATGTATAAGAGCCTCCTTTCTCGGTATTTTATTCCAGTGCTCTTCATAACCCTTAATAGTGTGTTCCTAAAACTGTCATAAACGTACATATATATGTATGTTCCTGTATGTGTAATTGTATGAGAGGATAATTTATTAAAAATCATCTTCTTTGTGCTTTCGAGTAGAGAATCTCTGCCTGCGATGCTATGAAGGGATCCCTGATTATTGGCAACACTGTACACAAAACCAGTTTTTGTTTTTTTGATGATTTGCACGTTTGCATAACTGTGGGGATTACGGCGCTGCCAACATGCCACGGTAAATCCCTTCATTCGCTTGTTAAAACGGAATATTTCACTGCGAAAAGTACTTTTCCTCTTCGACAACTTTCCTCACCAAACTTTATAAATAATAGGATGTAATTGTTTTAGTTTAAATAAATAAAATACAAATAGTGGTCAAAAGTCAAAAATAGAATAATTTAATTTGATTTAAATCGTTTCGGGACCTGTTCAGTTCCTTGTATAATAAAAACATGTGATTGAATGTAATTACGTACATGATGAACATGACTTGGCGTTGCTATGGCAACAAACCGAAGACACGGGGCGAAAAAAAAGTTACGTCGTTGTTGTTGTTGTTGTAACCGGATATTTTTTTTAAAAAAAATACAAGAGTTAAATTAAAAGTTTCAAGATTTTACCTTTAAATCATTATAATAATAGTGACTATTTAAAGTTTGTCTATCTTGTTTTGAGGGACTGACGCGGAATGAAATTTTAAATTCCTGTAAATGAACTGCAACTGAGCTGAAATTTTGACTGTGTCCTAACAACACACACATGTGTAGCAATGGAAAAAACTTTTGTTTTTGAAAATTAGTTTTTTGTTGAGTTATTTTGAAAACTGTTTTCTAAATTTTAGTAATTTTTAAAAATTATCCTAGCAATGTTACGCACTTCAATGTATTTTAGTTCCCTCACATGTAGCACTGACCATTGTTGTTCACATCGACTCTCACTATTATTAAAATTGTGCACAATAAACAATGTTTTTTTACTGAACTTCTTAAAAATTAGCACTTTGCAGCATTTTGAATTTTTTTTTCCCTTAACCTACTTGAACAATTAGAAAACTTATAGTTGTATTTGAAGGTGTTAGCATTTATATTAGGTACGAAAAGAATAAAGACAATATCTTAATGTTTGAGTACCAGAAATCATAAAGCTGAGAAAAACACATTTTTTCCTTATTATTTTGTTTGGCAGCTTCCATTTTTCAGTTTAGTGAATCGATTTTCCCCCCAGTTTTTGGCCAAAATTTCAACGTGAAATAATGATAACTAGTGTTGCAGAGTTATAATAAATGAGTAAATGTGTGTGTGGAGGTGCTGATGCCCGTGGGAATGAAGATCCCGGCCTTCTGGTGCGTGCGAGACTGGGAAAGCGGCGCTCTGTGGCGCTACCACGAGCTTTACATGCTGCTGCTCATCCTCGTCGTCCCCACACTCGTCATGGCCGGAACCTACAGCGCCATCTGCTGGGAGGTGTGGCACGTCATGCAGAGGCGCTACGACATGACCGGAGGACACGCGTCAGTATAACACGTCCTCTGTATCTCTGTATAATTCCTTTAGGGCGACAGGTATTTTGCATAAAAATCACCAAAAATTCATTTTAATTTCAATCAGAGCATGAAGAATGAATTTGGTGATTCTGCTTCCTTCTCCCATGACAGACCACATTGTTGTTGCGTCACTTCCTCAACAATTGGCCTGCATTGTTCATAGAGTAACTTGTCATGTTACAATAATTATTATCTTTGCTTTTGTGTTTAATATACTTTAGTGTTTTGGTTCTTTATTTGCTGTATTCTTTGGCTCTTCTGCAATATCTTTGAGTAGTTCTAATTGCGTGTATTTTTATTGAGTTGAACCTGAAGAGGACCGAAACGTGGAGTTATTTACAAATAATTTTTATTTTAAATAAATAAACTGGGCATAACGTTATTGAGCCAGTTGAAGAATATCTAATTCCACAAAGCTTCGTCCATGATTTACAATAAAATTTCCTTGTTTGTTGGTTGAGAATGATAATCTTAATGTCTGCCCAAAAGTTACATAAATATATGATATTGTAGAAATAAATGTAAAGGCACGGTTGTCGTTGAAAATAAATATTTTTATATAAATAGTGTGAGATAGATAGTGACTTGAGTGATTTGTGTGCAGAAGAACGTCGGGAACGTGCCGCAGAATTGAAAGCATGCCTCTGAGATACAAACGCAACAGCTCGGGGGCCATGAGGGAGTCCGTCAAGAAGGCCAACGCCATCAAGGCGGAGGAGGACTCGAGGACAGTCAAGCAGGTAACACTAACAACAAGCTGCGATATGTGCAATCTAATAATAAAATAAATTGAGTTTCCATCAATGGAGGCAATAAAAGGCGAAATACATCAAATTAAGTAAATTTTCCCACAATTTTCAACACTTCATTTCAACAAAATCAAAGAACATATAAAGCGATAACTCGGCCGTCGCTTCAGAAAACTGTTTAACGCAGAAGCTCCTCAAGTATCGTACAAGCAACGTTTCTAACGTCTTTTAGGTAACTTTCAGACTCGACTACACGTACAATATTTGGACTTGCCCTGGAAATTTCTCCACCTTCTCAGTTTCCCATTAATATCTTTCCCGCTGCTTTCCTTTGTTCTTCCTCTCTTTTTTTTTAATATTTGCTTCCTCTTTACTCAGATAATTGAATACGCGAAAAATATTTATAACGATAAATAAAAATAATTAAGTTCCGTCAAGGACTTTTTCTTAGTTACTGTCGAGTTTGAAGCCTCACTATTGTTCACATTCAGGCAGAATGTATTTCCACTTAATGGCACGTACATTAAATTTTTGTATATAATATTTTGTACCTCCGTTTTGGCTCCATTTTCACAACTCATACATTTCAAACTATTGCTTTAAATGGTCTGAAAATTTATAATTAGGCAGCTAAAACCCTTCCAAATCTATCCTAAAAGTTGAAATAATCTGTTTTTAATTAATTAGTGGACCCGCACTAAGTGTTGGGCTGTCGCCCTACTTTACCCTCCCGTGACAATAAATTTTCCATTCTTTCTCCTCCGCCAGATTTTTAAAAAATCGTACACAATTATCTTGCCTTGATATTTTAATGAAGCTTATATTTTATATTCATGGCTTTGAACCGCTGCAAGAAAAGCTCTGTCCCACTCTCTTGGCGATGCGCTGAGAGTTACCACAATATAAGAAAATGTAAAACACACACAAGTTGCAAACTTTGTGGATACATTTGGAAGGGCTTCAAATGTCTTCTATTCAAAGCAAGAGTTAGGAATATATGACTTGTCAAAGTCTAACTGTATGAAAGAAAGACAAAGAAAACTAACTTTTTCCAGTTTTTCTTTCGCCAAAACGCATACATGAAATTTTTTTTAAAAAAATTTCATTTTCATATCATAAAATGGCATTAAATTCCGCGTAAAACGAGGCATTTTACAATAACGGAGGTCAATGCACAGTGAGGCTTGAAACTCGGGTGACGTCAGAGCGGTTCAAATTACTTTCACACCTTAAACTATTGTAATGATTTATTATTTCACAACCAGTTAAAATCACTCAAATGTGAAGAAGGAGCAGAATACTGTAAATATATACATTCTTATGGATTTTTTTAAAAAAAACTTCCTGTAAGTAAATTTAACTAAATTAATCAATAATATTTTATTACAATGTTTAATTACCTAATTACATAATTCTGAAATTTAAAATAATTTATAATACAGTTTTTTTCTTTGAACACTAATTTTTAAATACTTGAACGATATTCTACTTTACAAAAAAAATTATATTGTAATCCATTTTTTAAATAGTTTCAAATACTCCTGTAATTAAGATCAATAAAGTTTAGTTAAATAAATTAAAATACAACGTACAAGAAACTGCTTATAATGGTTAAATAAACAATTTCATAGGAAACATCTGTTGTTTAAATAAACATCTATCCTCATATTTTTAAATTCGTAATACTCGACTTATTTTAAGCAATATTATTAGAGTCCAGAAACAGTTTTATTGTATTAATTAAGAAGTTTTAGTTTATTATCAGAGGAAAATAAATGCAGCAAAGATTCGTTTTTTTTGTCACCTGCTTGGAGGGAAATATGCTCCTAAATAACGTCAAAGAGCTTGTGTTTAGGTGATCAAGATGCTGGTGGCTGTGGTGGTCCTGTTCGTCATCTGCTGGGCGCCCATGCTCATCGACAACGTCCTCACCGCCTTCCAAATTCTGCCACACCTGCGACTCAACGGACTCAAGCACATGGCGACGGCTTTCCACCTCATGGCTTACTTCAACAGGTATATATATACTCCCCTAGCTCATGTCAGGAAAGGTAAAGAATCATTCTGCAATGGTATTGTAGTATTGGGGGAGTCTGAATAAATGTCATGAACGTGTTCCTGGAGGAAGACTACAACATAAGGATTGAAAACCAAGGTAATGGAGTGTAACAAAGGCTGTTAGATTGGTAATACTAGAGTAGGATAGCAAGGAAGTGTGAGCTTTCATTTCTTCTTCTTGCCGTATGATTGCTTTTCCATATTTCGTTTTAACTTTCTTCATCGCCTCTTAAATAGCATGAACTGCTGCATCCTTGTCTTACTCCATTCTTGATTTCGGCTTTAGTTTCTTGATTTTCTACTCTAATTCCTTCCGTCTGTGTTCTGTAGAGGTTATGTATAAGAACCTTCTTTCTAGATATTTTATTGCCGTGTCCACTTCGAAATCCTTAAAGAGTGTGTTGTAGTTCACATTATCAGACGCCTTTTTCTAAATCTACAAATGCCATGAACGTAGGCCGGTTTTTTTTATTATCCTGTCTTATAAAATTAGTCGCAAAGTCAATATTTCTTGTGTTGTCCCTGCATCCGTCCTAAAGGGAAACTTAATCTCCTCCCAACTGGAAATGTATTTGAGGTTCCATCCTACTATATTCTCTTTTTTGATGCACGCGATACTCTAAACAAGGGATTGACATGTTTGTGTTTAGCTGCATCAATCCGATCGTGTACGGGTTCATGTCGAGGAATTTCCGCGACAGTTTCTACAAGGCCCTGTGCAGATGTTGCTACCGCAGCTCCTCCATCATGAAGCGGCAGCCATCAGTGTCCCACACCAGGACCACGTCCGTCAGATACACCATCGACACCAGGTAACCACTGACGTCATGATGCTCATGCTCGTGATGCTCATGCTCATGCTCATGCTCATGTCATTGCAGCTTTGGGCGTCGCGTGTCCATCTCGACGAGCGCGTACTGATGGTTGCTCTCCTGGTGTTGCTCCAAGACGACGCCAGCCCCGAGGACCAGCCTCGAACTCGACGATCTCTAAAGACACAACTGTGCATGTGTGTGTGTGTATGATATGTGTGTCGTTTAAGTGTTACTAGAAATGTCGATCTCTGTCTGTTTCATGTTGATGTGACAATAAATGTATTTACGTGAAGCTCGTATTGTAATCCCCTGGACCTGTTACGTCAAAAAGGCATGTCCATTCACAAGATCCTGACCAATTTTAATGGAATTATAAATGATATAAATTTTGACGACAGGCAGGCAGGTAAGGAGGTTTATAACGTTAAGCATCAAATATTCCGGACACTGCGGCATGGAAAATATTCCCGGAAGACTCACGAGGGGATTTACAGAAAAACGTCCCTTTACTGGATGGATATACGGAGTTGATCTGCGAAGGAGAGGAGGCAGAGTAGCAGAGTGTGTGAGACGTTGACGAGCTCAAGACTTGATCAGGTCGTGCAAGTGAGGTGAAAGATAGACAGTCGAACAGATTGTAGCCTGGAAGGTGCAACAAGAGTCGTGTTAATAACGAGGAATGCTAGAGGGAAGAAGGAGGAAAAACCTAATTTCCCTGTGGGAATGGTCTACAATTTATCCAGAAGGAAGAAGGAAATTCCGGTCGCATAATAACCTGCATCAAGTCGTCACCCAATGACATTAACCCTTGAATTTATTTTTTTATTAGTAATAGCGCGCAGAACCCTTTATAAATACATCATACCCTTAAAGTTTCATTAAATAATTTAAGTAATACTGCCCCATAATCATTCACATAGTACACCATGAACTTGTCCCTGTTACGTCACAGCAATTCTGCTATTAAAATGCAACTCAATTGAAAAAAAGACGAACACAGTTGTATTTAACGCGTCGCTGTAATCTTTGGATGTCGATATCTTAAATACTATTTCCGTATTCCTTTTTAATTGATTTAGTGTCGGGTGACGGACCTTAACAGTTGTTGTTTTTTAAAAAATTTCAAAATACTGCGTTTCGTCCTCAACTTACGCAACATCTTCCGTTCGAAAGCACAAAAATTTTATTATACTACATCCGCAACATACAGACCCCAAAATATAAATTTTAAAATTAAAAAATTCTATTTTTGACTTTTGGTCATGGTTATTACACGTTAATTATTTACTTTTTCCTTCCTTGATCGTGGTTTTCTATGAGTGAGTAACCTTCAACCAAGCTGTCCTTTCCAAAGATTCTCATTAGCAGATGTTTGAATCCTTTCCGAGTCGCAGAGTCGTTTCTGCCCAATCGCATATATATTATTATGTGGAGGTAGGAAATGAAAGCCTACATCAAAGACTGGCGGGAGAATGTAAATACCCCGGGACACCAGCAGGACGCTGTTTAAAATTACCTTCCTGCACTGCAAGAGCTTTTCACAGAAAACAATATTCAGCTTCCTTGCGTCGCAATTAAGAGGATTCTGGAGAAAGGCCAATGTTGCAATAAGGAACTTCCCCCTCTCCCCTCCCCCAGGAATAACAAAATAAATTATTAGTCGTGTAAAATATTACATAAGAAACAAGCCTTGTCATTAGTGACACTTTGTGACAATATAAACTTTATTAACATATAGCTGTTAGATGACGTTGGATATTTTATTTCATTTATCTAAATCACCTTATAATATTAGTCATTCTGTACGAGGTTTCGGAAGAGAAGAGAATGTTCAATGCAGTTGTTGATAGGGATGGTTCCTCCTAAAAATTAAATTTCGGAGGGGTGAGGAACGGACGCCAACCCGCGGAAAGAAACGTGGTCGGACGAATGAAGTTTTAGGAGAGGTGATGTGAAGGACATCGAGAGGCGAGAGAAAGCAAGCGGAACGGAAAGTCGGGCTGACTGGCTTCCTCAACCACATCAGAGGGTGTGTCTGCCTGCTTCACATGCCGACCCGTTGAATCCAGAATTTCTGGTCAACCAGAATACCAAAAAACAAATAAGGTGTAATAAACACGTCATAAAGTCCTGAGTAAAGTAGAGAAAATTTATTAAATTCTCTTTCTATGTTATTTCTTATGGTTGGAGCTCAGCTGGGCAAAAAAAATCATTAAAATTAATCAATTTATAAATATTTGTAAATTGTTGAATCTCTTACATTCGTTAATAATAAAACTGTTTTAAATGCCACAGTTGAGATTTATTCCATATCAATATATACTCTAAAGTCTTTCATATATTTATAATTTTTTTAAAAGAATAATAAAAAGCTTTGCACAACGTTTCTCTCCTAAATCAGCAACGTCATATCTGGTGAATTTTAAAGAATTAATCAATTGTGGAAGATGAAAATTTAGAAGTGCCTGTACGAAGAGGCCGAAAAAAGTTTCAAAAAATAAAATAAGAAAGACTAGGGTGTTGTATATACGGGGTGGTCTTACTTCCCTTTACCATTCTCCTGGGAGGATGAAGCTTTGACGCACATGCTCAATTTACCTGAAACACTTCATCCCTATAGCAACGTTTTTCAGGGAATAATTAGGAAGGACAAGGAACATCTCAACAATGGCTACTTTTTATCTTTTTTCTTTAAGATGTTATTTATATTATTATTTGTATCTATTCACATGAGGTTATTTCTTGTAACTGCGACCGATTGTTACTAAATTACTGTATCAATAAATTCATCCTTGTTCCTTCTTCTTCAGGTATTTAGGTCCGCGTTAACTGTTAAGGGTTTCATTCGTATAAGTTATATTTTGTATTTCTCATTCTTCCTGCAAGTTTAAATTGTCGATACATAAAAGTCAGTATTGCTCCGGGTTGTATTTTCTGTTTGGTATAGTGGCAACCCTTGGCAATCGTCACGTTACTCGTACAAGGTACAATATTTGCTTTTGATTGTGTACCACGACAGTAATGACGAAATTGTTTTTCATATTAATTTTGTATATAGAGGATGAGACGCTTCTCAGGCCAACGGATCGCCATTTCTTAATATTAAATAATTAATATCCGTTTGAGATGACATGGTCAGGCCTCAGTTTGGGAATCGCAAAAACATCCCGTTGGTAGGTAAACACGTGTTGGTCATGCCACATCCTCATTAACCCTCCAAGAATCAGTTGACTGCTTGTCAATCCTCACACACACACACACAATTAACCCTAACCTGGTCGGATAATCAAACATTAACCTAACCTCATGTAAACATGTACATTATATACAATATTTTATTTTCATGTTTTTTTTTTCATATTGTATATAATCTATCGAAATTGGCACAACTGAGAATCTGTAAAGATAATAGTTCTTATATAGAAATAAGAAAAACACGTGTTGCAACAAGTGAAGAAGGTCACACGAGCCATGAAAACACAACGCCAAGGCAAAACAAGTTAACATAAGGTGGGGAACAGAGTTTCTGAAATTAAATCAGACTTTCAGGAGAAGACAGCGAGACCAAAACCTGTTCCTCGCCCCTGGCTTATTTGGCTGCCAACCTCTCTTTATATACCCTCCTAAGCTCTTTGCTCTCCTGTGACTTTAGCAAGCAGCCGTTTACTTCTATTTCTAATTCATCTTGTGGGAAAATGAAAATAATAAAATTGCTCGTTTTCTATATTAAAATTTCAATTTTTATCATTAATAATTCATTCACCCAGTTACCACACGATGTATATATATATATATTGTAACATGAATAGTTACTATGAACAATGCAGGGCAGCAATTGTTGAGGAAGTGACGCAATAACCCGGGGCCAACAACAATGTGGTCTGTCATGGGAGAAGGAAGCAGAATCACCAAATTCATTCTTCATGCTATGATTGGAATTACAAACTATTAAAATCAATTTTTGGTATTTTTATGAAAAATACCTGGCGCCCTAAAGGAATTAAGAAATCCTCGAATACAGAGGAACGACGTAGAATCCGCTACAATATATATATATAGCATTTTTGAATAAAGTTCACCTCTGTGGCTCATAGGTAATGGTCATATAAAAGGGTGGTCCAGGGTTCCTTACATTTGCTGTAATCTAATATTTCAATGGCGCATCTGCGTGTAAAGATTTCTTTTTTCGTTTTGATATAGTGACGTCACGCGCGTGGAGATGAGAAACAACCTACACTGAAACTCGCTTTAATTTCACAGAAAGGCAACAACGCCATTGTAATCTCAGCAAATCTCGGCAAAAAATCATCCACCCATATAAGTGAACAATCAGCCGAGTGAAGACGGAGACGAAACAATATATATATATAACAATTCCGCATAGTGGCATCCGTCTCTCTCTCTCTCTCTCGTCCTCACATGCCGAGACATGCTCCATTACTAGGGCAACAGTTGTCAGCCGATTCCATTGGATCAGGCGGTCAACTGCTGGTGACACGGGGGAGAAGGGAATGCTGCGTCCCCAACAGCAAACTCGTCTCCCGTCATTCCCCTGACCTACCTGATGCAGGTTTCCCAGGGTTTTCCCTGCATCTCTTTAGGTGGTGAAACACCGCGGTCAGGGTAGGATCCTTAAATTAGTCAACACTTGCTATGCTATTAAAGGGGAGGTTGCCTGTTTCAGGATCATGTAGCCTCTTAACTCTCCCCTGCCCTCCCCCCAAAAAATAGACGCTGAGCAAATATCTACTGGAAGTATATAACGGAGAAAAATATTTGGAAACCCTTCAAATATTTGACAGTGAAAGAAAATGTGATAATGAATAAGAGAAACAGTTACTCACAATATATATATATATAGGAACAACATTGTATCGGTAAAAGTTGCAGATTAAAAGGCAATTAAAATTGCAACTTGTTAAAAAGTGTGACAGAAATTAAATAATCCGTCAAGTGGATAACAGCCTTACATTTAATCCACACAATTATTTTACGTGACACTTTGTGACGTGTATAACTAATTAACATCACACACTGACCTCAACATGTAAATTCAATTAACATCTGTTTTTGAGAAAAATACCAATAAATAAAATGGAAGTCTGTGTCTGTTTGTGATTGGCTCAGAAACGGATTTCAATGTAAATTTGAGGGTTTAAAAAAGAGGAGATTTAATATAAATATTCGTGCGTGTTTAATTCCAATATATTGCAGAAGTTTTTTGTGTTGTTGTGGTGTTGAGTCCTAAGACTAGTCTGATTCATGCTAACCTATCTTCCGCAAGCCTTTTCATTTATGTATAAGTTACACATCCCATATCCTTGTCCTCACTCTTCCGTTCACTTCCCTGTGTTGCTAATTTCGTGTGTTGAGACGTGGCACATTGTTCCCCTTTCCACCCATCAGATTTCCTGACGAGGGAGTCAAGGAGGAGACGAAACGTCGCATTTACATCAATTAAATAGCAATGAAACTATATATGTGACCGTCATGTGTAACAAGTGATGACTTGCTGCTGCATCTGGCAACATCCAAAATTTTAATAATTTCACAACCGATTTGTATTTAAATATTTGAAAAGACTGAATAATTCCTGCGCATTAAATTATTTTTTTTTTCAAATAAGCAGTTCGTTTGGTACACAACGTAAATCATCGATTCCTTCTTTAGTATTTTTACCAAAGGTTTAACTTTGACGTCTGTTAATTTTCTGTACATTTTCCTCTGCAGGCAGGAAAAAACCTGAAGAAGGCATAAAAACATCCCGAAACGTTGTTACAAGTAAATTTATATAATAAAGTATGTACATCAATTTGTTTAATTATTTTTACCAAAGTTTAAATTATTGCTAGGATAACAAAATTTTTTATAGATGTGAATAACTTTGCACCAAAAATTTTTTTTTCGATAAAATTAGGACGCAAATAAATTTGTTAAAGTGTAATTGGACATATTTTCATATTAGTAAAGGGAATGTTGGTAGGACTGTACACCTGGCGGCAGGATATGGAGCAAGTGTAAGGAAGCGAAGCTTGCAAATCGCCTTATCTACGGTAGCGCAGGCGGCGGCGAAACTCAAGCTCCATTATAAATCTGCTTGCCTGTCATCCTAATGTAAAACAATTTTGATCAAATGGCCCTTGTGACCCAGAAAATAAGCAAAAAAAAAATGGCCAATGTCTCTATCATATAAATGCAGTAATTAGAATACAACATCAAGGAAAGAAATCCGGATGCAGTCCATGCCTATATATAGAACAGGCGATGAGGAATGTTAAAAGGCAATATGGGAAAGGAATCACACTGCAATGAGATATTGTAGTGTTAGGGGAGTCACGAGAAGGAGACTTGGAAAACCATAGTAAATGGCATGAACGTGGTCCTGGAGAGAGGAAGAGTTCAATATGAGGATTAATAGAGGGAAAACCAAGGTGATGGAGTGGAATAACAAAGGCTGTTAGATTGGGAAGGGACGAGATTAGGATAGCATAGGATAGCAACGAACATAAGGGTGAATAATAGGAGATGTTGGTTTGGAGCGTGGCGCTATTTGGGTGCGAAACGTGGACGATAGGAGTTGCGGAAAAGAAAAGAACAGAATCTTTCGAAATGTGGTGCTGCTATAGGAGAATGAGATGGATAGGGTAACTAACCAGGAAGGGGAATAGGGGAAGAGGGAACAATATGGAAGGCATTGAAGGTGTAATAGAGGGTCTTGTAAAATTAGCATTAGAGAGAATTGAACGGTGGAAGTAAACCAACGCTAGGCATGATATGGAGGATGTGCTAGTTATGAGGTAATGAATATGCTTGCGCAAAGATAGTTTAGCATGGATGAGACGAGTCTCAGCACTATATTATTTATTTATGGTGAATGTTAATAGCTGCTTGACGATTGTAGTTTGGTGAAGGATGACTATGGCTTCAATCATCCTACTTTCGGAAATATTTCATAAACAGTTGTTTCGAATAAATTAATTTTAAATTATCTAAATATTATACAATTAGTCCATTAACAGAAAAAAAGCAGAATTAAAAATTTAGACTATTAAATTGAAACGGACCAGTCTTTACTGCGTTTCAATTTTCCTGTAATAAAGTTTAATTTTCTTTATTATTCTTGATTTACTGTTGCTACAATTTACTTTTCTATCTCTATATTCCAATATTTTACTCTTTGTTTTCCGAAATTATTATTTTTTCAAAAATTTAGAGAGAGAAAAATTCTCCTTATTTTTTAACTACCTTCTCCTGTTTATCGCATCTTTTTGTCCCGCAAATTACTTTCATTTTCCATTGCACCTACGTATTTCCGTTGTTTCCAACGATAAACATATGGTGAGCTCGTCTTGATGTTTTTCACATTGTCCAGACTTGTATCCCTAAGAATGGACCTGCAGAGTAGTTTTCTGTTTAAAGACTCTACCTCTTCAAAACTCCAGCCATCAGCTGATTGTGTTACAATTAGTGTAATGGAGTGTTCCTGACCCTTGCAATCCGCAAGCCGTCGTGATAACATTACACTGTAATATTGTGTTTGTAGTACGCCTGAAGAAGTCTCAAAATGGAGATGAAACGTCGTTTCTGTGAATAAATTCCGATATATATTTATATGCTGACTTCTTGGCCGTCTTTTTATTTATTATAAATTTTACAGCCAGAAAGCTATTTTTGTAATTTTTTGAAGTACAAAGAATCATTTCTCAAATAAAAATGTAAAATATAAGCATTATTTGACGCTTAACAGCAACTTAACCATCTCGTTTGACAGGCTTGTCACTCACTAGCTATTGGCTAGCCTGATTGTCACACAACATCAAGTCTGCGTCTTGAGAAGATAACAATGGTCCGAGTATATATTTGACATTCAAATTCAGAATAATAATAATAATGATGATGATACTGGATAAAATAATTTTATATTGATTGTAAATTTTCTGTAGACAGAGGGTCAAAGCGGCTATAAAAGCGTGGAGGGAATAGTAGGACGTAAAAGCCGAATCTTTTTTAGTAGGGAGGAGAGGAGAGGAGAGGAGAGGAGAGGGGGAACAACTTTATCGACTAAGTTTTACGATTGGTCCGGTAGCCATTTGCCAGTTCACAGCGTCTCTGATTGATGAAATCCTCCACTTTTAGCCACAAACTTCATATCCAAACTTTAATATCATTCGCCATTTCTTTCCATTTTTTATAGTTATGATGCTGAATCGTAATGGCGCCATGTTGCTTCAAATAAATAATACTTTTATTTATACGCCAACCGTTGTGAAATTAATTTCCGATTTCCGACTTTAAATTATTCTTCATTTTTCTGTATTTTTAGGCTCCAAAAAACATTCCAGACGTATATTTCGATGTTTCCCACTATTTTATTGTATTTACAATATCAAGTCAGATAAATGTAATTATTTTATACTACATATATAGTCGTATTGAAGTATTTTGAAGTGCCGCAGTCCTGTTGATATTCGACTGTAACAACAACAACAGCTGTGACCCTCGTCTTATCTAGCGGCCATCTTGTCGTACACGGCTCTGGCGTCGTAAATGGCGGCCGTGAGTGACGGGCGACCGACGTTTTACACGCGTCCCGCGACCATAAACCTCCTACGACGAAGCAAGCAGCTGATCGCATCGTCCGGCCGTCCGTCGAAAGAGGTAGGCACTTCTCTTCTCTCTGTCACCCCTCACTTATCTTCAGCCATTGAACATCCGGGTTTAGGGAAAAATATTGCCCTTTTATTCCTAATATTTGCTGAATAAATTTTACTTAATCAAATCTCGTTGTGTAATATTATTATTTCCTTTATAATTATAAGACACTGAGTTCCATGACAGATCGGTAAACAGTTCCAGGCTCCTTCAAATATAGTTATTTCAAAGTGTAGTTAGTTATTTATATAAATTATTTTTATTGTAGCAGATCCCGTTTACCCCGACTTTGGATTTTAGGAATTTTAGGGCACCAGGTAATTTTTTTGTTCATAAAAACACCAAAAGATTTAATTGAGATTCATAACGCAAAGTGATTCGCGCAATCCTCCTTTCATACGACTCTGCATGAAGCTGGGTTCTTTTTTCCCACTTGGCCTTTATACGACTTGTGGCTGCTGCAGAACTACCCTGTACGCTTCCGCTTACGTCAGCCAGACGACAATACACGTCTCTCCCTCCCCCATCAACCCTGCCGAAAATCCCGTCTCGGGGTTGGTTTGGTACCAACTTGAAGCTTGCCACATTCCCGGCTTGCCGCTTCTTTTGGCTGAGGCTGTAACTTTACATGTTACATGTCATAATTGTATAATCCAATACTTACATTGTTTGTAAAAGAAATACATTAAACATTCTTTCAGTTTTTGACTAGGCATTTTTTGTGTAAAGAAGAAAGTCTCGCGCTTTTCACAACACAGTTGTGTTTTACAAAGTACTTTCTATCCCTCAAACATGGTTTGGAATACTTTCTTCTACCATTTGGCGTTTGACAATTAGCTTGTAGTTCGTATGCTGGACTATATATATATATTTCTCTAAATGAATTATTAAATCACCAGATAAACTATTGTTTACCACAATTGTTAACAA
This sequence comes from Eucriotettix oculatus, assembly GCA_034510155.1. Classification (NCBI taxonomy): domain Eukaryota; kingdom Metazoa; phylum Arthropoda; class Insecta; order Orthoptera; family Tetrigidae; genus Eucriotettix; species Eucriotettix oculatus. The sequence goes on from CM067378.1 coordinate 122,268,101, forward strand.
ACAGAAACACGTATAGTTTGGAATAAAAAGGCACAAGTATAATATAGACTCGTGACAATAACAAAATTAAATGCCAAGAGATATGAAGATACCGAGGTGATGCGTCACTTCCTCAGTGATACGTTATATTGGGAGAAACTGTGGCTTCTTTTGTAACGTCCTGGAGCAGAGTTGATCAGCGTGTGACGTGATACAGTTGCAGACGCCGCCATGTCCGCGACGCTGCTGCTGTTGCTGCTGCTGCTGACGACGCTGGCGCCGCCGCCCCCCGTGGCCCCCTGTCCCATCCTCCAAAACTGGATCACCGTATTCTGTCAGCTCTTCTGCTGCTGTGACGCGCCGCTCACGACGCCCGAGGAGACCACGACGCCGCCGCCCACCACGACGCCGCCGCCCACGACGCCGTCACCCGAGCCTACTCCCGAGGAGACCACGACGCCCACGCCCACGACGCCGTCACCCGAGCCTACTCCTGAGGAGACCACGACACCGCCGCCCACCACGACGCCGATGCCGCCCACCACCACCATTAGGGATGAAGACGAGGACGAGGACGGGGAAGTGTTGTTGATTCACAGGACATGACGCTCGCTCAAGGTCACAACTTACTCCACACAACATGAAACATCGTATTCATCAAGACAGACGCTTAAGCCCAGACTCTTCCCATAACAATTTCTGTAAAATTATGGAAAAATAAAATAAAACATAACCTAAGTGAAAACACCTCGAATATCTTATTTACTCCATATAAGTGTTGTTGTTGTTGTGGTATTCGGTCCTCAATGCTAATCTATCTTGCGCTAGCCTTTTCATTTCCACATCCTCCCAAATCCGCTTTGCGTTTTCCATCCTCTTCAATTATTACCGCACACACTTCCCTCTTATGATAATTTTACAAGACCCTCGTGTCTCAAAACGTTGTTCTGTTAATCTATCCCTTCACAGCCCTCCTCATTTTTCTTCCTTTCCCCTATTCTGTTTAGAACTTCCTGGTTAGTCACCCTATCCACTCACCCATCTCATTCTCCTACAGCAGCACCACATTTCAAAGGCTTCTATTCTTTTCTTTTCCGCAACTCTCGCCGTCCACGTTTCGCACCCCATATAACGCCGCCACACTCCATACCAACATCTCCTAATATTCACACTTGTATTGCTCATAAGTAAATTTCTGTTCCTCGCTATCCTGAGCTATCCAACTTCAGTTAGCAGAATTGCTGAATTTCCTTCAAAATACCCCTTCCCAATCTAGCAGCCTTTGTTATTCTACTGTTTCCCATACCTACTATCTATCGCCCTGGTTTCACTCCATTAATCCTCTTATTAAACTCTTTCTCCAGGACCATGTTCATGTCATTTATTATGGTTTCATAGTCTTCTTCTGACTTCCACATACTACAATATCGTCGGCAAACCGTAAGGTTTTCATTTCTTCTCCTTGCAGTATGATTCCTTGTCCATATTTCGTTTTAACATTGTTCATCTCCTTTTCTAGATATACGTTATATATATATATATATATATATATATATTTATATATATATATTGTAACATGAATAGTTACTATGAACAATGCAGGCCAATTGTTGAGGAAGTGACGCAATAACCCGGGACCAACAACAATGTGGTCTGTCATGGGAGAAGGAAGCAGAGAGAATTACCACGACCTAAAGATATAATTCATTCTTCATGCTCTGATTGAACTTAAAAACTATTAAAATCAATTTTTGGTGTTTTTATATGAAAAATATCTGGCGCCCTAAAGGAATTAAGAAATCCTCGAATACGGAGGAACGACGACGGATCCGCTACAATATATATATATATTAAATGCAGCAAAAATGCATAATGAATAGCAGTTGTAGTCGAGTAGAAATTAATGTATAAGTTTCGTCCCCGCAAGTTCTGATCCAACTTGCCACGTGTCAAACGATGTAATTAAATTTCCGTTCAGCGCAAAACAAGTAACGTTTTCAAGTAATGATATTTTAAAATGAGTTAATGGATATGCAAAACGTCCCCAGAGCTTTGTTGAGATCAATTTGGTTGCAATTTATCGGGTTAACGACACGCACGTAGTTACGGTATCTGTGATTCGTCGCGTGGCCCGTGTAATGCGATTTGACTCTCAACTCTGACTGCACCCTAATTAATTAAATCTTGCCTGGCTCCAGCCTCAAAACTACATTAACTTCATAATTTTTGTCTGCCAATGATCAATACAATAGGTCTGCTTCATACACATTAAAACAATAATATGGATAATATGGATGTTAGTATATCAAGTGAAGCACAGCGTTGTTGCTCAACCACTGATGCGAGGAGAGGAGAGGAGAGGAGAGGAGAGGAGAGCAAGGCAGGGAAAAAACAAGTTCAACTGCCAGTCAATAAAAGGGCTTCATTTCAGTCCTAATATGCACGATTAATTATATATAGTCCAGAGTGAAGCATTTGTCGTTTATCAATATTAAAACACGGAAACTTGATTAGATAACCAGTTTAAGATCACAGTCTGTTAAAAAGCTAGGAAGTTGTTTTTATAAAGATGTCATCATAATTATTTTAAGTTTAATAAGGCCAAAAACAATCTAGTGAAACGTAACGAATTATAAATAAAATAATTCCCGACCTGTTTTTTCAGACAGTTTTTATTTTTTTCATTGAAACAACGTTTCGGCGAATTATTAACAATAACCATAAAAATGTTCTAAACGACGTTTCCTTCATACCAAAGAGAGGCAGCCACTACCTAAGGAGGTAAACCTGAAAAAGGTGCGAATGTGCGCCGAAACTGTTTCAATAAAAAAATAATAAAAACTGTCCGAAAAAACCAGTCGTAAATTATTTAAATTTTAATTCTTAATACGAGGCGTTAATTGATTTAATAACAACATATAATTTTTTTTAAAAAAACTACTCCATGTTTCTGTCTTCTTCAGGTTGAACTCAATAACAATGCACAGACTCATAACATTCCAAAGATATTACAGTGGAGCCAAAGAATAAGATCCAAGCGACAAATATATTTTGAACCAAAAAAGCAAAGATAATAATTACACATATGATACATTACAGTTTATATTTGTCCCTTGGTTCTTTGTCTCCACTGTAATATCTTTGGCATGGTATATATTTTGTGTATTTTTAATTGAGTTGAAGCTGATGAAACGTGTAGTTGTTTATAAATTATAGTTTGTTGTTATGTTTCTCTAAATTGTTTTCTCTTTTTCGGCCTTATTTAAAGTTATATTAAAGTTCATAACTATTGTATGCATAATTGATTTTACTGTAGTTGCTGCACAAGGGAACTTACAGAAATCAATTTTTGTTAAAATTGGTACAAAAATAAGATAGTTATTTCAATCGTTGTTTGAGTAAAGCAAAATATCGGGAGCTATGTTTCCCTATGTCACCTCACAGGGTTGATCCCTAACTACGTAGTTTTTACTTTGCTATCTACGAAGCTATTATTAATTAAGGACGAGACCGAATTCTCCAGTTTCCTGGATTGCCAGCCAGACTCTGTAGTGAAGCAGCAGGAGGATAATTCCCTCTCATACTACAGACTCGACTAAAACTAGGAATTTTAAGGACACTTCCAAATAATTCTTTTTTAAAGTGAACAAAAACAATGAGTGTTTGGCGAACATTGACCCTGGCCTAGGTCCTTCCTCTAATAATTAATATTTTACATCATATATATGTATATATATATTGTAACATGAACAGTTACGATGCAGGGCAGCTTGCGAGTTGCAATTGTTGAGGAAGTGGCGCAATAACCCGGGGCCAACAACAATGTGGTCTGTCATGGGAGAAGGAAGCAGAATCACCAAATTCATTCTTCATGCTCTGATTGGAAATTAAAAACTATTAAAATCAATTTTTGGTGTTTTTATGAAAAATACCTGGCGCCCTAAAGGAATTAAGAAATCCTCCAATACACAGGGACGACGAAGGATCCGCTACAATATATATATATTAGATTTATTAAAGATGTTATCCGTTCATTGCAAAGTGAGGGGATGAATTTGGTCTGGAGGCGGCTGAGAGGCACTCGCACTAATACGCAATCCATCAGGGGAGAAATTGGTCCAGAGGACTCCGGGACTTGATACAACTTCCAGCATCCAATTCAACGTTTGTCTGCTAATGCACTTTATTACTAGCCTTGTTCCTGTCACCCCATAACAGGACTTAGCCTCTTTATTTTGAAATACCATGATCTGGTTGTCGTTTTCATTAACTTCATTCCATACAATGGATTTAAATAATGCGACGACGAAGACAAAGACAGCTGAGGTATATTTAAGGCAGAGTGGACCACACACTCTCCATGTCCCAATAAAACCATCCGCTTCCAATTCGTCACTCATCCTCCAATTCAAACAAACTTCCTCCTACCTGCGTCAATAGGACGACGGAATCTCTCAACAACTTTAATACTACTTTAAATAATTTTTAATTAAGGACATCAATTATCCTAATCTAGATTCGTTTATGCAACAAAAAATAAAAAAAACCAAATGGCTAGTCTGACATTTTCAACTAGGAAAAGAAAAACCGATTCAATTTTGCACTAAAAAATCGTCAAAATTACACGTGGATAAAAATGGAAACATTTACTCAGTTGGTAGCGGATAAAGCGGAAGTAGGGAGCGCGACGGTCGTCACAAGAGGGAAAACTGCCAACACCAAGTAAACTTGTCCATCTGTTCCCTCTTATATATTTTTTACAAATTATTACTGACACAGAAAAAATACTTATTCTACGCAAATATCAGCAATTCATTTCTGTACGAGGTCTTTCCCGGTGAATGGCATGTATAAATTCTTCTCGAGTTTCCAACCGGGTCAAAGATTTTAACAGTGACGTTTCGATGGCTTGCTCTGCCATCATCTTCAGTCTTCAGAGCAAGCCATCGAAACGTCACTGTTAAAATCTTTGACCCGGTTGGAAACTCGAGAAGAATTTATACAATTCATTTCTGATTTTAAATATTTCAACACCTCTGTCAGCTGTCTGTTACCCCTACAGTGTTTGTTTTCGTGTGGTGGAGTCACGGAGAACACACACGAGCAGTATATATATATATAACAACTGCAAATTTATCGACCAGAAACAATTTTTTTAAGTTTTATCTGAAGCCTCGGAAGGTATTTAATATAATTTTTCTTAAATAAAAAGTGAAATTTAGTGCATCAGACTTTTTTAAAAAAACATAATACAGTAATTAAACAGAGATGTTATATATAGCAAGATGTAAAGTTAAAATTTTAAAAAGGAAATCTTTGGCTTAGATTAAGGCCTACAAGTTAATTTGTATCCTTTGTTTCAAAGACATCCAACACATCAAAAAAATTAAAATAATAATATATTTATCGAATTGTATTCAATTACAGAATAAAAAACGGGCAAAAATGTTTTTCGAAACAATAACAATATTAGAAAATATTAATGACATTTCGGGTGCAAATATAATTTTTGGCCCAGAGTTCGTTCTGAACAAGAGTTTATCACCTGAGGCCCAGAGTTAATCAGGACCATTGACCCAGGGCTGTTAGAACACAACAACTCTTTTCTCGAGTATTTTTAAGTAAAATAATAATTGACTTACACATCTGAATTAAAAGTTTTAAAATTATTATTTTCAATGAATTAAATTGAATGTAAACGTAATTAATTTTGGTGATGAATTGTGAGTGTCGGAGAATCACTTTGAAGGCCGTGATGGAGTACGTAATTATAAATCGCTTAAGAAAAACGATTTGCATGAAAGTAGCCGCCATGTTGATCGATCCCTTCAACCATCACGGCATATCCTGAGCTGCAATAGGAAGTGGATGATGAAGTGAGACTTTGTCAGGGCCTTGGCTGTTCAGGAGAGTTTCTCACAGGAACAGAAACACGAGAGAGTACAATATGTATGGAGGGTCTTTGCTTTAGAGGGAGGCCAATGATGGAATACTCTGACATAATCCTCGGCCTGCTTACAGCGTTGTTCGTGCGTGTTTGCCACATTTACCATGAACCTTACCTTGCCTTGCCTCACAACTCACAAGAGGACAACTCATCTTAACAGGCGTTTCTACTACCAACAAAATTATTATTAACTGTTAATATATCCCAAGTCAGAAGTGAATAGCAATACGTTATTTACGTCGGTCGGGTCTCTGTTGAGAATAGAGACACATTATTGTAATTGTGGAGGAAGAGGTTATGTAACAGACAGTAACGGATATGTTCACAGACAGACATGTTAAAATTAGCAGCATATTCGATTTTTATTAAACATGTCGATAGAAGCACTCCCAGAATTCTTTATATATATTGTAACATGAATAGTTACTATGAACAATGCAGGGCAGCAATTGTTGAGGAAGTGACGCAACAATGTGGTCTGTCATGGGAGAAGGAAGCAGAATCACCAAATTCATTCTTCATGCTCTGATTGGAATTAAAAAATTTAAAATCAATTTTTGGTGTTTTTATGAAAAATACCTGGCGCCCTAAAGGAATTGAGAAATCGTCGAATACGAACGAACGTAGAATCTGCTACAAAATAAGGTTCATGGTAAATGTGTGTGGGTGTTTTATATTTTTAAAAACTGAAGTGTGAGGACTCCATTGCCTTTAGAAAAACAACAAGGATGATTTAGTCACTAGTAACCTTGTGGCATGGTATTTTATTGTTTGATGGAAGAAACTCAGACATGTGTAATTAAATAACTGCTTCGTTAGACACGTTTTCCACTTTCTACAAAACATTTTGCAGCAAAAAAAGAAACACTGAATACACTTTGCTTGTCTCATTATTATTCCTTCCATTTCTTTTGTATAAGACTTGTAGAGAGAATCTTCCTAGTCACGTACTACCTTAAGGTTTCCTCTCATCCCCTGAATCTATGGTAACATTACAGCAAGAATACTGCGCCGGAAAATCCTTCCACCTTTAATAATAAGAATAATAATGTCGTCACGTTTCTTGAGATACAGTATTTCAAGGCGACGTGCATCGGGATCCAGTGCAATTTATACAGACTTGGACACAAATAATACTAGCAATGAAAGGTGAACAAAGTAAACAGATCATAATTGTTGCATCGAGTGGGACTCGAACCCGAGTCTAGCCACCAATGCAGGTTTTCTAAAATTCGTACCAAATAACAGCATGGACGATTATTAGTTGAGATAATATAATAGTTTTGAGTTTAAAATGTAAGCCTTAAAGGTTTAAATGTAACGTCAGTTGTATATAATTACACAAATTGATGTCGTTATATATAAATTAAATCGTAACAACGTTTCGGCATGTTTCTAAGCCTTCTTCAGGTTAACAAAGAATAAGAGTCTGGTTGTTGCCTCTGACCTCAACCACTCTTGTCGGACTTTTGATATAATTCTTTGTTCTGTTTTCGCACTTTTGTGGGAGGAAAATATCTGAAGAAGGAACAAAAACATGCCGAAACGTTGTTACGATTAAATTTATATAATAAAGTTTGTACAAGGTCATCAATTTGTTTACTGTAAGCTTTAATTTTAATCCAGGGTAAATTAGGACTACACTTATTATTATGTAATAAGTAAATTGTTTACAGAAATAAAAAGTGTACGACATGTTTGTTGCTCTGCATGTCATGAAGATGTACGGACAATGATTTTACTTTATCAAATTCCAGGAAATGATTTCCCAAATCAGTTGTAATTATCCACGTACCTTGATGATGTTGGCGGTGAAGCAAATATCGACCAATAAGATGTAATTCGATGTTAACCGGAAATAGAATTGCCAGACTATATTGATATTTATTTAATACATTTGAAATTCATCGGGTAATTAGATAAAAAAAATTAGAAAGCAATTATGATTTCTAATTTCGTTGTCGTATAAAAAGTTAACCTTTCAATTAAGTAAAACGAAATAAATGTAGAAGATGGACAAGAATGGAAAAAGTGGGTTATTTAATGAGAATCGTTACCTTCCCTTCCCCATCCCCATCCCCTTGGAAGCAAGAGCGAGCGCCATATTGCGCGTAACAATGAAAAGTCGTCGATAACTCTGAGATGCAAATGGAAAGTAAAAATAAAAATGCACGTCCTACTACAAGTTGCGCCTCGAGGAAGTTGGCCGAAGAAAGCTTTGCTCTGGCAGTAATTACACCCAAAATAATACTACTACTGTTTAGAAACATTAACAAGTTGGTCCTTTTAATTTATTTACTAATAATTCAACTATATTTTATACGTTTCTTTGAAGAAAATCGCATATGAAATAAAAATTTATTAATTAATGCACAACAGTTGTGGCTCTTTAATTTCCTCTAATGAGGTCCTTACAGTACGACGTTTCGCCTCTACTTTTATTATTATCCTTCTAGGTTCTCGTTATGCCGGATTTGAGGACTTTGTTGTTGTTGTTGTTGTTCCTCCTTCTCATTGTCCAACTACAACAACAACAACAACATTCTCATATTGTTTTGGTATTTTCCCGTCGTAGAGTAATAACATTCTATATTGGGTCATGAATCCATAAATAATTCTTTTTTGCTGTAAGTCCGCTTTGTCATTTCTGAGAGACGAAATTCAATGGCCACAGGTTCCTCCTAAAATCCCTCATCAGTGGAATTAGTTTTCCTTTTGCAGGAGGATCTCGTCCACGATGGGAAAAATCTCTTCCTTCTAGAGGATTCATAATTCCTTGTAGAAAGGTAAACAGTCTACTTAGCGAAACATAATATAATAAAATTGTAGTCCTTTCCTTTTTTTAGGTTCAATGGTAAAGTAAATTCAATTCAAAGGATTATAATCTGAAATATTTTTTTTAATTGCTGAAGAAACCAACATTGCAAACTTTATTTCATGTTTTCTTACTAACTAAAGTCTGTATTCTTTTAGTTGAAATCAAAACAGATTAGAATAGCTATTAATATAAATATACGTCTTAATTCGGTCAATTTCGGCAAACTCCGGTAAATAGACGGAGAATATTCATTTCTAGATGTTAAGATGTAATGCTCAAAGTGGTTGAGGAGGTCCTCCATATGTTATATATATAATATTTTAGTCATTACAGAGAAGTTCACTAGTTGTAATACTGTTTATTTTTATTCTTCCTTGTGCCCTGTTGTCTCCTCTTTATTGGGTTGTTAAAAGTCGCGTCAACAATAAACATATTAGTGTTAGGAACCGCCTTCAACCAAAATACTCCAAATAATAAAGTCACCGAGACGTTTACACTGGCTTCTGTTAGCATCCAACTAGCCATGGCCGTGTTAAATCCTCTTTCACGTTAATTACTGCTGCTCCTGGAAGCTGCCAACTTAACGACAGGAAAAGAAAACAGTACAGTGGCGAACGAATTTGCTAAAATAGGCTCTTCAGTCAATCAAATAAATAACACAATTAAATTATAATTGAAATTAAAATTTTGTAATGCAAAGAAAATATAAACATAATAATAAAGGTTTAACTTTAACGTCAAACAAATTGATGACATTGTACAGACTTTATTATATTAACGTTTCAGTCTGGTGGGAAAGGATCTCTATCGCTAGTGTTGCACTTCTGACGTAATTTTTGTCAGAGGAAAAAACCTGAAGAAGGCATAAAAACACGCCGAAACGTTGTTACGATTAAATTAATATAATAAAGTCTGTACAAGGCCATCAACTTGTTTAATTAAACTTAATGAAACTTGAAAATAATATATATTTTTTCTACTGATCTATAATTTCACGAGATAAATTATTATAACTGATTTTTGCACGATAAGAGGTTCCAATGAAAGAAACGAAACTTATTACTATTTTTAGCGTGTCCGAAAAAAAATTATTTTTATTAGAATTTAATTTTCGCCGAGTTCCTTACATTATCTTTAAACAAATATTTAATTGGTATATTTTTATACGGTGAGAAGCTGTAACAACTGTCCCTCGTTACCAAAAATACAATTTAAAACAACCTCAATTACCAGTGAATTGCATGGAAATATTAGACTTCAGTGGACAAATCATTAATTCCCCACAGTGAGGTATTTGGTTACCAGGTAAACAATTAGAACGTCATTAGGGAGTGTAATTGATATTTAGGGAATATTATATGTCAGCGATGGCAACACTGATACCAACCTCGTAACTGGAATCAAGTTGGTTATACTGTGTCCCTAAAATCAACGTCAGTATCTCTGGACTCTTGTGTGCTGATTATCTCTGGAATTCATTTCAAAGATAGCCAATGTAGGTGTTTATATCTGTGGCGGTGTTTCCCTAGATCTGTGATTATATTCTCTGATTGGGCAATTTGGAGAATGTTTTAAGTAACAAGGTAAGTTGTACTTTTACTTACATAATCCTGTACTCTAGTGTAAATGCAAAGCAATGTGTATTAAAATCGTATATTATCAAATCAATGAGGAATATTCAAGTAAGTAAAGCTGAGTGAGTGTCAACTCGTCTGTTGTTTGCGGACGTTAGTTCTTCTATTCGTGACGTCATCGGTTGTGACGTCACCGGTGTTGATTAAACCCGACCGTTGACAATCTGGAACCAATTTTGGAACGCACGGACTCCCTCCAGTGACGTCGAATATATTAATTGCGTCATTTGCCGGGAACGTTTTATCGCAAAATAGATGCTTTTCCTTCATTTGTAATTTCCACTCATTTCATACAGATTAGAAGATGTTGTAATTTGAGTTTAAGGACGATGACGACTCCGGCGCTGTCGACGTCGTCGACGTCGCTGTACCTGGCGCTGCAGGTGGCGAAGAACGCGTCGGGGGAGGAGATGAAGAAGTCGTACCGGAGGCTGGCGCTGCTGTACCACCCTGACAAGAACAGCGACGACGCGGAGGCGACGGAGAAGTTCAAGAGGATCAACTACGCGTACTCGGTGCTGAGCAACCCCGTCAAGAGGAACATCTACGACAAGTACGGCAAGTTCGGCCTGCACCTGGGCGAGCAGTTCGGCGACGAGAACGTGAACCGCATCCTGTGCTTCGCCTCGTCGTGGTTCCTGGTCCTGGCCACGGCCTGCGGAGTAGCCACCTGCTGCTACTGCTGCTGCTGCTGCTTCTGCTGCTGCAACTTCTGCTGCGGCAAGTACAAGAGACCCGCCGCGGGGCGCAGCAGCGGCGAGTACGAGAGGCTGAGGGACGCGCCCGTCCTCCAGCAGCCGCAACCCTCTCAATAAACACACGCGACCCTCATCTGCACTCTTCTCGACATTAAACTTGCTCAAAAATAAATAACACAAGGACGATGGATTCTATAAAAGTCCTTCCACTTTACGGCTCGTAAAATGGCGTCACGCTAAGCGCAACTTGTCATTCCTTTCCCTCCACAGTGTTGGTCTCCGGGTCGTTTACAACATATCCTAAACATAGTTAGATAAAGAAACGAAACCTCCTGACACATGTGTAAATTTACATTTAACGCTTCTTTAGTCGATATTAAAAATTATTTATAATTAGATACATGTTTACATTTTTAGGTGCGCAAAGTGAAGAGCGCCATCTCTTAAATTATTATTATTATTAAGTCCATTAGTCGTCCTCGGTTGAGGATACAAGAAATATACAAAAAACTTTACAAGTAAGAATTGAATGACAAAAAAGAGGAAAGATAAAATTCAATCTTCAATCAGAACTGAAATTGATTTATAAAGATCGATCGGCACTACATTTATCAATAATTATAGATTACAATTGAAATAGGTTTAATTAGAAACTACAAATGCAAAATAAAAAATATATTTATGAAATAAGGTTAGTGATGGAGAATGCCAAGGGAATAGAGGACTTGCCACATGACGGAAGTAGAACAGTACAGGGATGAAATACGCTAAGATGTGGTAGGTATGAAAAGGCTTGCGCAAGGTAGATATGAATTCAGTAAAGTGAAAAACGAAACTGCAAAGCTAAAGAAGGAAGGAAGGTGCAGGACAATTTTAATTTGCAAGTTTGATTCTAAATGAATAAATTATTACTATTTTTGAGAGAAATGAGTTGTTGTGAGCTTCGTGATTCCCTTGTCTTCATTCTATTCTACTTGCTAATAAAACTATTAGTTTGTTAATTGTTAGGTTAGGGCTGAAAAGTGCCAAATTTTAAAGTAACCCTGTGAAGGCCCAAGTAAAATGTTCTTTCCTCCCCCACAATTTCAAATTTCAGTCCCCTAAATATTAACATTTCCATGTTAACACGTGCTTTATCAACCTGAAGAAGGTGCAAATAAGTACCGAAACGTTGTTTAAAATAACGTTTGCAATTGCTTGAAATTATTATTACTAAATCAGACGATGAAATGGAAGCTCGGGCTGCGTCCTCAACCATTTGATATCGTATTTTCCTCCATCCAATCTGACTGCATTAGTCCATAAAGTTCAATTCCCACCCTCGATTCCCTAAAGTGAACGTTGATGAGCGTCACATAGAGGTTCATCTTGCCATGTTTCTCTTTTTTGTTCATGTGTTTGCTAGATCCAATCAGATCAAGTAACTTGGTAAAGTAATGATGAGTGTCTGTTAAGTTGGCAGCGAGATCTCCTCCTTGCCTCTGCTCAACACTGAGGAACATGAGGTAAGGGGGGGAGAGAGAGAGAGTAAAGATGAACAACCGAAGAAGCAGCAGGAGGAAACAGTGAAATAAATTGAAACGACGTGTGACGAATGCAGATGTAATTCCTCACACACAAACTTAATTTATTTGCAAAACGGATGATGTTTCAGGTAAACTTGTTTAAAATTGTAATAATATAATATATCTATATATATGAAGCACGTTAACCGGAAAAGAAATGAATTAAGACAATAATACGAATACAAACAAATTTGGAGTTTTAGCTACTTGGCCATGGAGCAAAAGATCATCATAAACTTCACAAGGTTTCTCGTGTTTCACTAATATAGGAATCCTTTACAATTGAATTTAAGGGCCAGGGCGAACTGAAATTTTGGGCCAAATTCTGAAAGGAAAAAAATCGCATTTCTAATTTACATGTAAACAAAAATGCTGAAATATATTGAACATTTTGCCAAATTTTGAAAATAATTAATATTTGAATAAAGAGTTGATATGCTACCAACTGTGGAAACAGTGAACCAAGAAATGCCAACTGTTTGTTCCCTTCTAATAACAATCAAACATTTATCATCACTTTGTTTTTTTAAATTTTAGTTATTCATGTATATTAAAATTTAAAACTCAGGTAATTATTATTATCACATTACAATTTTCCGTCCTGAAGCCATTTTTCCTAAGGTTGTTATTATTAGAACGAAAATATATATTTACTGTATTACAGATGGAAGGTTTTCCCGGTGCATATTCTGAATAAACAATTCTTGGGTTGGTTAAATGGAGTTCACTTTCATGATGGCAGAGTACAGCATCGAAACGTCGTGGGCTTAAACTCCTTTTTACAACCCCTCGGGGTGGAAACCAACACAAGAATTGTTTATTCTTATATTTACTTTATTTTCCTTGTTTGTTGTGTAGCTGAAGGTACGAATCCTTAATATTTTTTGTCTCCCTTTAGTTTAATTGTGGATAGAGAGAGAGAGAGAGAGAGAAATTAGTTATTTTGTTGATGTAGCGTATAATATTTTTGTAGTGTAAAGTAAAGTGAGGCGAGACGAGACGGTCTTAGACGATGGCGTCGGGCCATGAAATAAGCCATAATAAGCTCGTAACGTGGCACGTTTATGGTTTCGTCTCTTCACACATGGAATCTATCACATTGACGACAAGCATCAGTCATAATTTCCTAACCTTAATCAAAGTTAACGTTGTCTTCTTTGACTAACGCATTAACTGTTGTTATTTAGAAGCACCTAATGGAAGATGTGTTTGTATGGCACCATCTGTCGTAATCACTAAATATATGTGTATTATATTGTCACGAGTTTGCCATTTCCATGAAATCTTAAATCGGAACATAAATTTGGATCAATGACGAATTTCACGGATGCGCCAATAGAAACATTCTACATATAAATACTTTTATTCAACAGAGGCTAACAACAGTAATGACTACAGTGAATGGCGCCTACAGGAGATTCTTGATTCGTTCCTCCAATTAAGGTGCTGATTGTGATGCTCCTCTCCTCTCCTCCTCCTCACAGCTCCAAGAAGTGAAATCTCCTTTGCTTACGCGCGTTATTCATGATTTCAGGCTGTTCCTACCGCTAGTCTCGTCCACGCTAACCTATCTTGCGCAAGCCTTTTCATTTCCACATAACTTGTATAACCCACATCCTCCCTAATCTGCTTAGCGCAATCCATCCTCGGCCTCCCTCTTTCTCTCCATATTTTACAAGAGCCTCCCTCGTGTCTTAAAACGTGACCTGTTAATCTATTCCCTTCAAAGTCCTGCTAACTTCCTGGTTAGTTACCTTATCCATCTCATTCTCCTACATTTCAAAGGCTTCCGTTTCACGTTTCGCACCCCATATAACGCCACGCTGCTCCATACCAACATTTCCTAATATTCACTCCAACTATTATGAGCCGTAAGTGTATTCCTTGCCTGTCCTACTCTCGTTATCAGCAGAATTCCTTAACTTCCCTCAAAATATCCCTTCTCTATTGTACGCTGCTTATTTATGTAATGATTGTGTTGTTCTTATAATTATCCTCAATCGAGAATTAATGGAAACGACGGTAAATCTAAATCTTGGATCGGGAGACTGTAAAAGGGGGCCAAAAGTGAATGACAAAGAGAAGGAGAGTAACAATGAAACAGTACAGTGCTGCCAATGTTCCTGTTGTTGTGACTTCTCCTAATTGATGAGAATAATCAATGATGATAATATAGGAGTTCCTCTTCAACATTAGTTATCTCATCCTGATTGTCTTGAAGAGGAATTCCCTTGTCTTACTTTATGGTCCAATTATCCGCGCCTTTAACAAGATGCATCATCGCCCCCAACTTGGCAAACTAATCTATCAGGTAGCATTTCTAAGTGGGATCGACCAGACCTCAAGAGTGTTCTCGGGTACATTATTTAACCTCAGTCTTCCTCCCGTGAAGAAGTGTGAGCAGGTTCCATATCCCTTATCCCTTCCCTCTATATGCGCTGGGACAGCGAAAATCCCTTCAGATAAGGAGATTAAAACCTCAAAATAGATCCGATTTACGCAGCCGATATTACTTTTCCCATCCGCGCCTTCCTTTTCTCTCTCTCTCTCCTTCTCCCTCGCCCTACGGACAGAATATTTCTGATTAAGGATTTCATTAAATCGCAGCTTGAATTTCCTGTTAATTTCTAAACATTAGCATCGGGAACTTAATATTTTGGTTATTAAAACAGGGTGGGGTTTGATCCTCGTCCGTCACGTTCAACAGCTCTGTGGGTGGGTGCCCGGCGTTGCCCGTGACGTCGCAAACTATCAACACGCGCACGACTTATTACTTTATTAAATTACAATTATAAAAGAATTTAAATTATGGTTGTTTATCACGCGCTTGAATATTATAATCTAACTCCTTAACAACTTATAGTCGCTGCAGCTCACATCTTCCTCGATATTGGATTTTAAGAAGTTGCAGGGCGCCAGGTATTTTTTTGTTCATCAAAACAGCAAAAGATTTAATTCAGAGTTTTAATTAAATTTCAGAGCACAAAGTTGGTAACCCAGCAGGGCGTCGTCACTTTCTCATCCTGCGTTAACAACTTCGGAGACGTAACCTAACCTAACCACCAAAGTCGGGGTTGATTTCATATCCGCACACGCGTTCCCTCTGTTTCCTCCAATAACGCACTTGTACGCTTCCGCTTACGTCAGCCAAACGACAATGCGTGTGGCGCGCCAACAAGTAGCAACTTGAAAGCTGCATCCCGGCTGTAACTTTACATGTTACAATATATATCAATTAAATATATATATATATATATTAGTTTATGAAACTTTAAAGATGGTCACCAGGTTGCATGTGTAATGTTTTCCATCGCCACAGTTTTGTTGTAATCTGTTCACAGGTTTAAATAATTCCAAATAAACGTACATTATTTTTGTAACTATAGTAGATAATTGAAGAGACGCCATTGCGAGGTTAGGTCCATCCTCTCAGTAAATTATAACAGGGTGAAGGAAGGCAGAGGGAAAAGTTGACCTGAAAAGTGGATTAGGTTTGATTTTATACGATTACTACTCAAGTGAGGTTATATTACGTCATCACAGAGTAATTATTAAAACGTTAAAGTTGCCGTGTACAGTTGTAAACACATTAATGTGCAGCACAATAATAAATATTCTTTGATTTATAAATTAGTTGTTTTAAGCTTGAGTAAATAATAGAGTAAACTAATGTTGTATACTTTTATCAAGTCATTTTTGTTTATCCATAATTTTACTAAATATATTTAATAATGAGTGACTACGCCTATAGATATTTAAAAAAATAAATTAAATTTTGACATCTTAAAACATTCCAAGTAGTGCCAAATTTTTAGTTTATTAAAATGTATTTGTGGTGTTTCTTGAGGTTGTGGATGTTTTGCCACATCATCCCTATTTCTCTCGTCACTATAATGTTGTTCCGCTTAATAGATGTATAAATATTTTAGCACCACTTTTATTTATTTCCACTTGCAGAGGAGAATCCAAATAAGAAATAAATTTATGTACTCAATTAATTGATGTTGTTTGACACATTTTCCTCCATCTTTGCTCTCGATTGAATTTTCTCGCCAGCCATGAAAGTTACTGCTTTAGGGTGACGTCAGCTTTTAATGGGTAAAGCGTGATGCTTTTTAAGGTTATCCACTTACCAATTTTCCTCTTCCACGTGTCTAATAGAAACAAGTTTATCAAATTCCCCGCTAATTAAAGTTTCCAGGCTTCAGCGCCGCAAACGCGTAATCCTTGCATTATTATTATTATTTTTCCCTCTTTTTGTGAGTTTCTGTATTTATTAAGTCTACGTCACTAGTAAATAAATATATAATCTTCTTCTTCCAATGGCTCAACAGCCATGTTGAGGGCCTAGGCCTACCGAGGCGGCTGCGGACTCTCATCTGGCGTGACGCATTCAGAATTTGGGGTGATACGAAATATATATATACATATATATTGTAGCGGATCCGTCGTTCCTCTGTATTTGAGGATTTCTTAATTCCTTTAGGGCGCCAGGTATTTTTCATAAAAACACCAAAAATTGATTTCAGTAGTTTTAATTTCAATCAGAGCATGAAGAATGAATTTGGTCATTCTGCTTCCTTCTCCCATGACAGACCACATTGTTGGCCCCGGGTTGCGTCACTTCCTCAACAATTGGCCTGCATTGTTAAGTGTAACTGTTCATGTTACAATATATATATATTAATGAATCCGTATTTCCGTGGGTGACGCCATAACTTGAGAACGACTTTATCGATTTCATTGTAAGTTTAATAATACTTTGTACAAGGTTCTTACGGAAAGAAAAATTAAGAAAAATTCCGCATAAAATTGGAAAATTTTGTGCAAACCTAATTACGAGAAGGTTCCTTTATTTCCGTGCATTTTAATTTGCAATGTGAAGGTGTGTTTGCCATCTCCCCCTCCAGCGCCATATCGATTTTCAGGCAAGTTTTGATAGGGTAACGCGTGGGGTAACTACCCCTAGGGGCGGGGGTGAGGTGGGAAGTTTCAAATAACCACAAACGGCCAATGTTTTTTATCATATGAATACAGTCTTGGGTCAATTATTTTGCTAGTGTCAACCCCATACATAATCAAAGGGGAGTTTTTTAGGGGTGGAAGAGGAGGGGCAACATAAAAATAACTAATCGAGATTGAGCACGTATGTAATTATGAAGTGACGAGACCGTATGCTTAGCGTATTCCATCCTGGGGACAATCCCAATTAAGGTTGACCGTAGCATTGCGAGTCGCTCTATAATAAAGTTTTCAATTGGTTTACTAGAGGAAGGTGAAACACCAAACTGAATTCTCCTATGTATTTTTTTTTCGTGCAAATAACCGATGGAAACGAAAATAAATATTTGATGGGTTGAAAGTGAATTTAGCTGAGAGATGGAATTGATGACGCTCGGCAAACAAACTGACGCTGTTTGTAAACAACGCCGATAGAAATTCATCTTCCACTGCAAAATAAATAAATGTTTTTGTGTATTTATTAATTAACAATCTCATGCCGCGTTTCTAAAAAAAAGGACATGAAGAGGCAAATAAAAGTTTAACATGTAAAAAGTGGTTGATTTATTACGCGACGAACTTCCGCCATCGGTTTTTGAATGAAGTAAACAGAGCGTCTAATTGGTTGTGGAGGATATTTTTAGTGGACTTTATGAAATTGTCCCCACGTGGAACACCCTCCAACCCCCTTCACTCTTACCTTCAGAAATGCTACGAAAGAATAAATATATATAATCCGCGGAAGCAATTCCGTCTCGTTAAACTCTCCTCTTCCCTCTTCCCTCTCTGTGGCTTATTAAAGAAGAGCGAAAAAGGCCGAATTGCCCCCGGGAGGTAATTTAATAGAGCGCAGAAAAAGAAAACACAACTTTAATGAGATGCGTTGTTAAATCTTTCTGACATTCATTTCTATAAATCTTGTTTACAAGGATTGTTAGAGTCCAGGCTGACGGAGTCACAAATTACACCAAACAGGACACACAAATAAAGCTTAGACTTTTGGTAAATTCCCTCGCAGTTGCATGTTGATATGAAAGAGAGAATAACACACATGTAACACCCTCATGTAGCCTGTTAACCCACCCCGAAAAAAAAAGAAATGCCCTTGGAGAGTACAAGCCCATAGTGACTGCGGGGCTCACCTCATCATGTCGGGGATGCCTCCTGCACTCTCTCTCTCTCTCTCTCTCTCTCTCTCTGGGCACTTTTTATCAAAGTTCATTTATTTTAGGAGGTATTTGTACCGGGGTCAAAGACCTTGGGCATATGGCAAGAGTTGTCCTCTGCCGGCCAACTGCCTCCTGAAACTGGTGGAGACACGGAGAAGGGAATGCTGCGACCCCCCCACAGCAGACTCGTCTCCCCGCGTCATTCACAGGGAATGGCGTGAGGGAGAATAGTAGCCACCCAATGCCCCCCCCCTGACCTACCTGATGCAGGTTTTCTAGGGTTCTCTTTAGGTGAAACACCGCGAGGAGGGTAGGATCCTGGGGACTACCTTGCTCTACCTCCCGCATCCTATGCTATTAAAGGGGAGTTGCCTGTTTCAGGATCATGCAGCCTGTTAACCAAAAAAAAGGTCCAAAGTAGAAAAAGCAGTAAGAAAAATATTTTCGACTTAAGAACATGTATCACGGATAAATGTTTTATAATTCATTTATAAAGTCAAATTCTATATTTCTTGGTGCGGATGAAACCATTTTGAAATGTATAAGGGGAAGCTGGGAAAAATTATCCCTTGATTACTCCAAAGCATTGTTTTGGCCTTTGGATCACACAGCTGCGGCAAATACATAGTGATATAAATTGCGTAGATAATAACATATGTGGAGCATATTCATTCACTTCAACTTCCAGTAAGTTTTAATTGTGACGTAGAGTAGAACATGGAAATCATCATAGGAAACCAGGATAAGGACAACCTACGTTCAAAGGATACTTTCATTTTGAATTAATATATATATATATTTCATTCAGTGACGAGTGTAGATTATTTTTAAATCAACCTTTGAGTTGCTGGAGAAGAATTCTCCTCAAATACTTGCTGTTGATGATCTTTTTAAGAATTAGTGGATTGGCCCAGCCACGCCTCTGTCCTCCTAATTGAATATCCGGACACAAGATCCGAGAAACGCGCCCATTAAGTGAAAGGTAATCCTTTAATGGCAACTTCCTTACGGCCGCCATTAGGAAAGACAAATATATTTATTAAAATAGCAATAAGAATAAGAGATTAACAGTTTGAGGTCGATCCTTGTAGTGGTTGTGAAGTGTCCGCGGGATAAAGGGATAAAGGGAGGGAACTCTACATGGCATATGGGAAGAATTAGGAAGTGTAAGTGACATCTCAACCATGGCTACTTTAACATGTAAAATACGGTATACTACGTTTCTTTATATCATTTCACATTCCTCATTGTAAGGTTATCCTTTGTTGGTGTAAGTCAAGAAATTAATTCATAAATAAGAGGATTCCTCTCTTCAATAACTTGAAACTATTTCCCGTGAAACTACGAGCAGGAAAAATAATAGATACAAGTATCATATGAAAATAATATTCTTCCTCAACCACTAGACATACGACGACCATATGTTAAAACCACAAGCTCAAGGACAAGAAAAGTTGCAACTAGTAAATAGTTAATAGAATGTATGGTGCGCAGTATTAATACAATGAAGTTCATTAATGAATTTTTGCAGTTGATAAATCAACAGTTTGAAGATTTTTTTTAAAAATTCTTAATAAGAGGGTAAGAAGCGCGCGCCTTAAAGGACAACATTAGTGAACAAATGCCGGAGTCTTTGTGCGGTTTAATGACTGTGAAAGGATTACAGCGTCGAGGCGCAATGCAAAGGGAAAGAGAGGTAAATGTGTCTCCACTTTGCGCCGCCATTACATGGAGACGACGGGAGAACAACATTCATTTCAATTATTCCCTATTTGTTGTTGTTGTTGTGGTATTGGTCTGATCCATGATCTTGTGCAAGCCTTTTCAATTACTCATAACTTAATATGCTCAGCGTATCCCATCCTTCTCTTCACTTCCCTGTCTCTATCCCTTCAAAGTCATCCATAATGTTGTTCTCTCTCCTCCCCTCACTTCCTGGTTAGTTACCTTATCCACTATCCATCTTATTCTCCTACAGCAGCACCACATATCAAAGGCTTCTGTTCAACTCCTATCGTCCACGTTTCCCATCCCCACTTAACGCTATACTTCATAACATTTCCTACTATATATTAGCCGTAAGTAAATTCCCGTATACTTACTATACTTCTGTCATCCCTACGCTACTCATATACTTATTTCCTACATAGACTGCGGCGCGGACACTTAAAACATACGAAAGATTGAAGAATATTAAAATAAACTAATTAATAATAACAATTTGTTTGTCTTCTTATTGTTTATTAATAGTAACGGCCGTTTCTTCATCAACTTTCTATAAATCACATACAAAAAAATTACAATAAAGCTCCTGTTGTTGTTAATTAAAATACTTCTCTTTGCGATTGTGTTTTGGTTAGCATATATATATATATATATATATATATATAAATTTAATACTTTCTTGTGCAATAATACAGCGTAGAGTATGGTTTATAGTTTATTGCACACATGTTTGCATGTGAACAAAACAAAATTGGGTTCGGAAGAAATAATATATTTTGAAATTGGGAAAAAAAGCAATGAAGTTATTTAAATTTGTATCAGACTCATATTAATTATTTTTAGTATTATAAATGTTATTAAATTGGCCAGCCTGGATCTGTATAAACATTTCAAACTAAACTATAACAGTTATTTTATGCTGAGGTCCGTAAAGTTGAGTGCAATGAAGTCGTGAGCCATTTACATGTTTTTCATTTAAAATGAATGTGACGTAGAGTGGATTAAAAAACCTAACTCATGTTATATAATAATAATAATAATATAGATAGAATAAGAAAGACTTTTCATAAAATAAAATTGTATGCAGATGTAGCAATAAAGGCGTTACAAGGCAACTCCTCCCCTTTAATAGCAAGGGAAGAGGAACTGAAAAGGGGGGATGCGG
The DNA here is from genome assembly GCA_034510155.1 of Eucriotettix oculatus. Classification (NCBI taxonomy): domain Eukaryota; kingdom Metazoa; phylum Arthropoda; class Insecta; order Orthoptera; family Tetrigidae; genus Eucriotettix; species Eucriotettix oculatus. The sequence continues at coordinate 122,289,802 of CM067378.1, forward strand.
AAGGTAGAGCAAGGTAGCCTAGCAAGGGCTACTCGCCGCCTAAAGAGATGCTGCAGGGAAAACCTGCATCAGGTAGGTCGGGCATGGGCTACTATTCTCCCTCACGCCCCCTTCCCTGTGAATGACGGGAGAGACGAGTTTGCTGTGGGGTCGCAGCATTCCCTTCTCCATGTCTCTACGAGTTTCAGGAGGCAGTTGGCCGGCAGAGGACAACTCTTGCCAAATGCCCAAGGTCTTTGACCCCAGTACTACATATACCAGAGAGAGAGTGCAGGAGGCATCCCCGACATGCATGATCAGTCACTCTGAGGATGTATTATGGGATCAAGGTCACCTAAGACGTATGAGGAGGCAGAAGGGAAATCCAAAATCAGCTTCCTAAGATTTTGGAATTGGTTAAATAATTTCATTATTAAATAAAAGAACAAATTGAGGAAGTCTCCTTCAAGGTATTATATGGGATTTTTTTTCATAAAGTATAAAAAGTTTCAATAGAGAAACGAATCCAAAGTAAAGATAAATGATGTACGCATTGTAATTAGTATTAAGAGAAGAGAAGAAGAGACTTTGGAGAGTTTCTCAACGTCAATACTTTCCCAATAAGGACATCAAGGACATTCGCCTCAAACAAATAAAAAACTTCTCCTCGGTCCAATAACTTGTTGTTATTCGCTTCTACTCTTAAAAGATAAATGAAATCGCGTAGTGAGGAATTTAATTGGTAAAAGGAGAAGAGAGGAAGAAAAGTTGCAGCACAAGAGGAAGGAAACAGACAGACAGACAGCGGGGGATAATAATTCTTATTACAAAACCCAATTTAATATTTCCAGGCGGACTTCTTCTAAATTGCTACACGGAAAATTAAACTCAATCATTTGATGGATGGATGAATGAAGATGAGCCGAGTCAAAAGACAAGTCAATTGCTCCGGGTGTAAGGATAAATTCCTAGCAAGGATTCATCCTGAAGACGTTTCCCACAGTTTACGGGGTTTTAAGCTCTAATTTCTCAATTTTATCATAAAATAACCATCATGTATTTAAAAAATTGTTACAGTAAAGTTTGAAGATTTTCTACAGGCAGAATCTTGACACTTCACTACATGAAATAATATTAAGGTATTATATTTGAGGTGAATAAGGTCCTCAAATAATTATAACAGAGGCTGCTTTACAATTTGCGGTTTTTTCAATACGTCTAAAGTTTCTTTGATTATTTGTTTTGAAAAGCTTATATTGAAAATAGCATATGAAAAAGTCCCAGAGTGTGGGAATGAAACGTTTTCCTATTAATCGTTTCTTAAATGAGGAAAGATAATAATTTGTAAATCTCTTTTACTCAACTCTGTTTTTTTTCCTGATTATCGTTGACGGTTTTTGGGCCTCAAAGTCGCCGAATATTTAATTTCTTCTCATTTGGCTAATCGCGTAGTTGACCTCTTCCTCTAACTCGTCAAAAAAAACTCACAATTTTTAAGGAATCTGTATTACAACATGGTTTTTCCTTTTTATTCATCCAACGACTAAGCTAAATATAAAATATTGATATCAGTGTAAGAACAAAGGCGGTGATTGGAGGAGGAGGAGACGGCCCCCTCTCCCCCTCCTTCCCCCCCAATTTCCATTCCAATATCTGTCTAATTTCCTATTCCCTGGAGACGCTAATTGCTGGCTGGAGCTAATCTCCTTCTTATTAATACTATGCGCAATGCAGCTCAGTGAGGCTCTGACGTCATTCCACCAAGAAGACCTGCCGGGCGCTCTACCAACTCAGCTAATCCCAGTTCACGACTCTGCTCCATCTTGGATAATCTGACTGACGATATTTGGCTAAAGCTCTGGGTTCGAGTCTCGGCTATTCCTCTCTGCGCTGATCATCACAGCTTGTGACTTAGATGCGAATTTCCCAGCCTATCCAAATATACTATATATAATAGAGGCGTGCATCGTCCCGTCTGATTCTGACGTCATTAGATGAAAAATCAAACAACGTCTTCCGTTTAATATTGGTTGACTGCACGACGTTTCGTTCGTAAATTTCGAACCTCATCTAACCAAAATATAAGAACATTTAAATTGTTACAGTATAGATTTATATTTATTGTTGTTTCCTCGATTGAGGAAGTGGGAGGATACGTCACACATGAAAAATTAACAAAATGAGGTACATAATTAAAGAGAATTAATCTTAAAATAAATTACTAAAAGAAAATGTGTATAGACAAAAGGCAATATAAACACAACACACAAACACACTGAGGAACACGCAATGAACTACTTGGACCAGGAAGGAAACTGTCCTTGCTCCAGCAGCAGCAGCAGCGCCATACAGGAACACAAGCAAACTAAAGAGCAGAAAAAACTGAATAGAGATTTTAAATATATGTGATGTGTGTTATTTTTTACAAGGTTGGCAGCAGCAGCTCATTCAACACTTGCAGGAACCTTGATTTAAATACTAGAAGAGGGACGATTAAGAAAACTCTGTACCACAGCAGAGTAAAACTACAGCAGCGCCGCCATTTAAAAGAATAGTTTTACTCAGCTTGTATTAATAGATACAATTACTATAGTGATTTTCCCTTCCTCAATGCATAATCAGAAGTTATTAGACAAGTCAGTAATTTTTCTGCCTCAGAGTTGAAATATAATAAACATCCCTCAAATATATATATTGTAACATGAATAGTTACTATGAACAATGCAGGCCAATTGTTGAGGAAGTGACGCAATAACCCGGGGCCAACAACAATGTGGTCTGTCATGGGAGAAGGAAGCAGAATCACCAAATTCATTCTTCATGCTCTGATTGAAATTACAAACTATTAAAATCAATTTTTGGTGTTTTTTATGAAAAATACCTGGCGCCCTAAAGGAATTAAGGAATCCTCGAATACGGACGAACGACGAAGGATCGGCTACAAAATACACACACATATATATATATATATATATATATATATATAAGATGTGAGTTAGTATGAAGCAAGTGGTCGGCCCCTAACTAACTATTTATAATCCGATTGGTTGGTTTAGTAGGAACAAGTCCGAGTGGATGAGAAATCTTCTTCACAAAGTGAGTTTCCTCTAAACTCCTTTTCCCGAAAACAAACTCGCAAGTTTTCAGCACTTTAATTATATTAAAAATATGCGGTGGATGTCGCGTGGCTCCCACGCCCCTAATTTAATTACTTATTTTGAGTGTAGCGAATGGCGCCTCCCACTAATAATTCAGTATTGGATCCAATTTCGTTCATCCCCCTAAATAACTCCCACCACTCAATCTATTAAACCTTTACATGATCAATTTTAATCCAGGGCGAAGAGTTGATGACTACATATTATTATTATTATTATTATTGCATCTCCTCATTATGGCGTAATACTTGTTATGCAATATAATTAAATATTTAATTTATTTCCGGTGAATGTTAATTTAAATAATTAAAAATGTAATTGTGCGTGGAAAACGACCATCAAGCTATGGTGGTGAAATTTGGGAGCTATTGCAATGGCCTGCTCCTAATATTATCCCTCACTGCCCGTCCTTTTTAAGAAGGAGAAACTTGTCAAGACAAGGATTTCCTTCCCCTCGCAGCTGCGGGTGACACGTCATCGCCGTGACGTCATCGCATTACGTCCTTCCTCTCCCGCACAATTTTATACATTTGTTTGCATTTATTAATCCTTTACTGCATGATTTTTTTTAATATTTTTGAAAACAAAATTTTTTAAAATTATTTTGATGCGTACATTACGGTAAAAGTAATTTTTTTTTAAATCTCAATCTAATTTTTATTACAGTAAATCAATATTTTTATTATGTTTCATATATGCAACACCATACATTTAACTGATATATAGTCATTAATTTAGAACTTTGTGTTTCCAGCCAGTGTTTCCCATACTCCATCACTCCCCTCTATTAACCCTTAATACTAGAATATCATGGGCAAAGAGTATTGCAGTGTTTTAACTGTCTTCATCGCCTGTCATGGGCTACAGACTGCATCCTTGTTCATGATATGAGGTAAATATTTAACTCAATTTTTCTCCCTTCAACATTTTTGTCGAAATCTAACTCGCAGAGTTTGTAAATTCATTAAAATTTGTAACAAAGTGAAGGAGGATAAAGCAAGGGACAGTGAACCTGACGTGAATGAGACAAACAAAGCAGATGTTCGGGACGAATAAACAATTCCCCGTAAGGACTTGCTGTATGTTAAGGACACCCGCGGCGACGTCGACAACGTCCTTCCAATAAAACTTGTCAACTTCATTCTCTCTCTACTCATGCTCAAACAATTTATAAATAACACAATCAAGCCTAAACTAAGATAGTGTAAAGGATTTTAATAATTGGGTTTAAATATATACATTTATTAATTGTAACACACAATAATTTTAATATATGGGTTGTGCGTGTATAATATATTATGTACAAAAATGATTAATTAAAATGGGATTGTATTAAAGATGTGAGGGTATTAATGGTTTGGGTGTGGCAGAGCCTGAGTTGTTAAGATTAACCTTGTTCCCTGCCTTCAATCTCCTCTCTCCACCTCCTTGTATCACCTTTAACTCAATAGTTACTTAATTCACAATTTTCTCTGCTCATAAGTCGTCCAACCCGCTCCACCATGTCCTTCGTCCTTCACTGGATCTCATCCTATCTCCCTCAACCATCCAACTCGCTCTCCCCAAGTACCCTAAGAACTGTACATCTTTTCAAAAATTTCGGTATAAAGTATTGTAACATGAAGTTACTCCTCTTGTTGTCGGCTTCTTTTGAGATTTGCCGACAGGAAGGAAGGTATTGTTGTTGTTGATGGCGCGCAACAACAGAGTTGATAATCTCCTTAAATAATAATAAAAAGAATTGGACGCGGGTTTCTACTGTCAGTACTGTAATGAAGATAAATAATTAACTAGTGGTTGACCAACAGAAAAATGGACAGTGTCTTATTTCTGTAAATGTATAATTGTATAATAATTGTCAGTGGCAAAGTCGACGCGAACTGCAAAGAAGAAGAATAACCAAAGATGTGACTAACAAAGATATTATACATTTAATTGAACTGAAAGATCATCACTGGATTTGATGTAAAACGAATCTCTTGTTTATAATTTACTTCCTGAATGTAAGGTAACAGGATCGATCATGTCTAGTCATAGGAGAATATTTACAACTTGCTGACAGTCAATTATTACAACAACATCATCTTGACATGTTTCAAAATCACAGAGATGTCGTGTTATTTTTTTGTGAATAACGTTTCAAATGTAGTAGAGAGAGTTTCGTCATCTTCACGTATAACAGTGGAATTAGGTGAAGTAGAATTTTCATGAACAACGTGTTTTTTGTATTCAAATAAACGTAATCAATTCAAGTATAGGTGACTTTTACAATAACGTCAATTTCTCAAGTGTTGTGACTCACTCATGGTCCACAGCTGCATTGAACCTGTAAAACAAAAATAATTGAGTTGTTGTTATTCCCGTGCAGCAGGACGAAATACGAGGGTGGTTTTGGTGAAGGCCGAGTAGGCGGGAAACGTCGCCGTTTACAACATTATTTATTGTCTGGAGTGCAGTGTATTGGGACAGTAGGTACCGGGAGCTGAGAGAGAGAGAGAGAGAGAGAAGTGTGGCTGAGGAAACAACACGCGTAAAAGTTAAATTCGGCATGTGACGAGAAAGAAGATTCATTTGATGTGAGTACGGAAAACAAAAAGATAACATTTGATGGAGATTTAAGCTGAAGAAGAGGAGACGTGATCCAGCAAAGGAATGACGTCACGAGGCCCTTGTTAACATCTGGTAAGGGCAGGCAGCCATCTTTACCCGGCTTTTCCAAATAAAACCATTCTCGTTGATTCGCGATTGTGTTTTTATTACAATTATATATGCAGCCGTAGTTTAGGAGCTGCATAGATTCTCTCTCTCTTTTTGCTTTACCGACTGAGACAATTTGATATTCGTAAATTTATATTTTTTACTAAAACTTAATTTGAGTTATATTTCCTTTGGAAATTTTATAATGTAATATCATCATAATTAAATGGAATATATTCAAATTAAATATACTCTTTTTATTATTTAACAATTCCTTGTTATAATAATATTTTTGCGGTTGTAAACAAAGCCTAAACAGCACACAAGGAAATTGCCTCCTAATACCGCCCCCGATGCTGTTGTATAATAAGGGTAGAGGGGGGGACTAATTTCCCCCTCCGCCGTTCCAGCGAGGTGTAAAACATGGAGCGTGCAACAGCGGCTTAATTCCTTGTTTAACAAATTAGCTTCGTTTATTGGAAACGTAATATCGCTGGTTCCCTGTCAAACAAAAAACACACACACGGCACATGGCACATAGATATTCTACACTCAACCAAAACTGCAAACAGGAGTTCACCAAAAATATAAATTAGTCAGGCATATCAGATATTTAATCATTCACAAAGGCTGCGGCTCTTGGCTTCATTTTCTGCCCTGATCCCAGTAGATTTTGGTGTAAGTCCCATAAATGCGACCCTCAGGCTACACTTAAAATTGCTACTACTTAAGAATTTAATATAAATCATTTTTGTAATTATATATGTAGTTTTTTTATTGACGAAAGAATTGCCGCCATAAATATCTAAACGTTACAAATTGTAATTATTACTGTAAATATGCATTTTTTGTTAAAGTAAATTGTTTTATTGTTTTTATTACAAAATATTATCATTTATTTAATTATTAATTAATATCCCCCTGTATTAATTATAAATACAAGCAATAAAGAATAAGACCTGCACCTGTGGCAATGATGAATAACTACTACGTGGATTTAGGAAACAGAAAAGTAAATAAAGGAGCAAATAGAGACACAAAAATGGCTACTTAACATAATTGTATTTAACAGACTAAATATCATGAAAGAAACACAACGTTTTATTCAAAACTGTGTCCTGCGTCTGGAAATATTTTAAAATACGAAGGAAACCTGAATTAATCCGCCCACAATTTTCATAATGCAGATAAACGAAATACTAAATTAAAAAAACGCAGCCAGAGGAAAACTGTCACAAGTAGCAAGACTAATAATATTAATTGGAAGGAAGGAGATAATTACCTTCATGACTGTAACATAATTACCCAAAACACAAAAATTAACTGCACACTAAAAATATTTAATTTGTCTGTTACTTTCAGTAACAAATACGTTTAATACATTAAGTTGGTAATTACTGTCAAAACTGGAAAATATTACAATAAATTCCTTTTAATGAAACCAGATTTATTATTATTTGGCAACAGTGTTAACCTCCCCTAATAAATATATTAAGGAATAAGTAGAAAAACTCTTGTCATGATTCTCTTACAAATTGTTAATTATGATTTTTTTTGCAAAATTTTTTCATTATTTCCTGAAAAATAGAAATAATTTTCCCAGCAAGAATAAAATTATTTTCCCTGTTTCTAAAAGAACGAACAAGACCGTAGCTAAGCTGACGTCACTTTCAGGAAAACAAATGAAAGTTCGCGAGCTGAAAACTGCAAGTGACGTCACGGGACCTTGAATTAACGCCATTCAAAAGCTATAATTATAATTTTCAAGATGAACTTTAAGTGGTGTGCGTGAGTTCAAGAGAGGGTCGACTTTCCTAGAAAAGAGAAGGCGGAGAGAGAATCAAGATGAACAGCCGAAGGAAGCAGCAGCAGGAGGAAACAGTGAAATAAATTGAAACGACGTGAGACGAATGCAGATGTAATTCCTCCCACACAAACTTAATTTATTTTCAAAGCAGACTCCGGGTAGTGATGACGCTTCAGGTACTATAACAACGGCACTAGATATATTGTAACATGAATAGTTACTATGAACAATGCAGGCCAATTGTTGAGGAAGTGACGCAATAACCCGGGGCCAACAACAATGTGGTCTGTCATGGGAGAAGGAAGCAGAATCACCAAATTCATTCTTCATGCTCTGATTGAAATTACAAACTATTAAAATCTATTTTTGTGAAAAATACCTGGCGCCCTAAAAGGAATAAGAAATCATATAATACGGAGGAACGTCGTATCTGCTACTATATATATATATATGAAGAACGTTAACTGGAAAAGAAATGAACTAAGACATTAATACGAATACAAACAGTATTATTCGTATGCAGGAGAATGAATGACCACGACTCGCAGCTGATCAGCTCAGACGGTAGAGCGCCCCCGCGTGTCTGTTTCCATGGCCTAATTCTTCTGCCCCAAGGGGGAAAAAATTTCTACTGTAAATCATAAAATATTACCTTTTTTAACAAGTCAACTAAGACTAACAAGACGATTCAAAAATTCATTTAAAACCGAGAAATAAAGCTAGTCTAATAAGATGCTATGAATTGAAACATGGCAATACAAGTTTATTTATTACGACAGAAAGAGGATCATCTAACAGGTTTTAACTAAACGTTGAAATGAAAGCGGATTCATAAATTAATCTCGTCATCAAGAGACAGAAAGGAAATAAAGGCAAACACTGTAATTATTACTTTATCTCACGAACCTACTGCATGTTAATATTTATCTTCAGACCAAACACAAACATTACTCCTTAATATAATTCAATGAACTGAACCCTTATTTGAATATTATTGCACACTTGTCTCTTGTAATTGGTTCAACATGCAATGCAATACCTGAATTTATTGTTAGATTTTTCGGGAGAAGAAAACTATTTAATCACGTTTTACACAGTTTGTTTGTTTATTCAGGTTTAAGAGATTTAATTGGTTGTTGTTGTTGTTATTAATTCCTCTCGGAATCGTTTATTTTAAATGGAAGAGGATTACAGGAATCAGAATTTACTACAAAAACAACAAACTCAATTCTGTGTAATTGGTTTACATATTGTCATTCACTGGATTATCAGGAGCCGGTTTTTCATTGCGAAATTTTAATTTACGCCCTTTATTAATTATGTTTTTAATAATAATATTTCAATCTGATTAGAAACAAGTCGTGATTATATTTTTTATTTATTCATCATCATTACATTAAGGTTACGTTTATAAAAGAAATTATTTAATTTTAATTTCAAATGAAGATAAACAAGATTATTATTGTGATATATATATATCTATATTTAGTTTTGAAGAGGATCAAAGTACAGTTATTTTTCCCAGTGACGATTCATTTTCCCTTTCACGAGTTGTTTGAATCACAGCAAAAATAACCTCTTTTGTTGAAATCCGTTCACATGTTGTTTCCAATCAAAGTAAATATCGCCGCCATACATCAACCATACACACACACACATATATAGGGAGAGCCGTACAGAGCATTAGTGATTTACGTCCGCATCACTGGCTGTTATAAAGGCTATTTCGTGAAGTAAAAGAGGGAGGACCTCCTCTGTAAGGCAGGGAAACGATTAAAAACAATGCAGGAAATTAGCTACAGGATCCGTCCTCAGAAAAATTATTAATATTAACAAAAAATAATGAGACGACAGACATGCGTTTCTTTTATCATTGCATAAGACAACGTTTCGGTACCTCTTTGTACCCTCTTCAAAGTAATAATTCTGTGAAACAATATTATACATGACACCATACAAGACCAAACACAATAATAATAATAACCAACATGTAAGTCACTCGCCAATCTTTCAAGCTTCTATAATAATAATAACCTGTTTGTTTTTGGTCGTCTCATTATTTCCTTTAATTTAAACAGACGTAAAACTTTTAGTAAAATTATTAATAATTATGAAGTGTAAAGGGCGAAACAACCCAACTGATGACAGATACACACAGAAAAAGAAATTACTAAATAATGATTAATACCGGAAGTATAATAAAATAAACAGATGGAACAGAACAACATCAATAAAACAATGTACAAAAAAAATTGTTGTTGAATAAAGTGAAGCAATCAATTTGTCATTCAAACGTTGTAATTGCTTCCAATTAGGGATAATTATACTAATTATTACGCGTTCATTATTAAATTTAACAGGAAGTGAAGCCAACCTTCAGTTTTAAAATAGAAATCAATTTAGAAATGGCGATACGTTACTTTTATTTCCATAATTATAAATGCCGAATCGTAAATTTAATACACATTTTAAAAATACGAGTAACTCTTAAAAAGCTGTTACTCAATAAAATAAAATATAATTAGTAATTTTTGTGTAGACAAGAATATTGTAAACATCAAAGTGTAACTTCAGTCATCAAGTTCCTGTTTCCATATATATTTTTAATGCTTTTATATAAAGTTATATATTACAGAAGCAGAAATTGTTTGATATAAGTTTAAGTAGGGTGTGAGGAGAATTCGTGGGCGACCCACAGGTGTGATGACGATCTCTTCAGTAGACAGTCTTACTCCATGTAAAGGAGCTGCCTGTGGATAAATTTAAAATAATTGGACTCTAAAAGTTTAGTTATTATTGTACTTTCGGTTGTTTTATATATAAAAAAATTCAATTTGTTTTTATTTAAAGAAATCCGATACTTCATTTTTATTTGAAATTAAAATCCAAGTCAGCCTCTGCTCATAACATAATATTCCTTATTACGATTTTCAAATTACTGTTATGTCGACGTAAACCATATTAACCTGTCTAGTCACGACACGCTTTCCTACATGTAAGTGTTGTTTATACTGATAAACACTGGAATAAGATTTCCCAAGCAAGTAAGGAAGTGTTTAGACGGTCTCAACAAGGTCCTGCACGATTCTAATACAAACGCAACGTGAAGTGAAGGCAATGCATGATGATACGGGACTGCGAAGTGTCAAACACTTGGGAACTGATCTGAAGCTGCGCTGTGACGTGAGCAACGCTCACAACTACTTGTCCAGTGAACCACAGTCATGCGAGCGAGTGAAGGTTATGCAGCCGACGGCTTGCTCACGAAACACCTTCTAACTTTGTACTTAACACTATAATTAATAATCAGGACCATATCTAACCTCTATAGTTGAATGTATAAATAACCAAGTGTGGAGGAATCATATTATTAGAAGATGAATTTTTTTTAAAAAAAGAATAGTATTGTTTTCCCTGAAAAAAAATGGAAATACAATTCACTGTAGTAGTATATTATTTGGCAGCAGCGCTGATGACGTCACTGCACTGCACTAAACTACTTAGATTAAGTCGAAATTAGTTCCAGTCCTATTTAGGGATGAGTATTTTCCAACGTCTGTGTTTTTTCGTTCCTTGCTTGTAATTTAAACAGGTGAGTGATCTCTCCTCCTCCTCCTCCTCTCTCCTCCTCCTCCAGTCGATTCTTCTTTCATTCCCTCCCTGATTCCCCCTGCCAAGGTGGTTTTTGACCTGCAAAGGCTCTGTAGTAGATGTCTGTAGCGTGTCTGTCCCTTCCTCACCCTAGCCCTAGTCGCCCTTTACCATTTCCTTCCCATCCATCCACATGCCCAGGTCACGATTTTACGTAGAGAAATATTGGAAAAAAATTAATGAAGGCGCCAAATACACGATATTGTCATTAATTTTATTTATTTATTTATCGTTTTATTTCTAGTCACGTCAACAAAATAGTCAATAGCGACTTGTACAGAATTACAAATAGATCTTGAAATTAACAATTTTATAAAATTTTAACTTGTTATTTATGTTTCCAATGTAAAAAATTTAAATATACATAATGATAGTTTTTTAAGAAGTTAACTAAATTTTCTTGTGCATTTTTTACACTTTTACAGCTCGTTGAAATCTTTTTCTTTTAAAGTTTCTTCAAATGTGGGAGAGTCGCGCTGTAATTAAGAACCATTTTCAAAGTAAGATCTCCTTTAGGAATATGAGTATTGATCCTTCCGTGAATCAAAGGAATAGAGTTAGTTTAATTTTCCCATATTGAGATATCGTCTTAAAGTCACATTTCAATTTCCGTGATTGTGATGGGAAGTGAAATCCATCTTGTATCTATTCTAGTAAATTCACTTTCCTAGATAAAGTCCGACATTAAAGCGCGCGTCTCGCTTCAATCAAAATCCGACAAATGATTAAGATTTACTAAATCTATATTTCATCACAATAAATACAACTAAAATATAAAATTTTCGGTTCTTCACAAAAACAAAATAATGTAAACAATTTTTCCTGAGACATTGAAAGGAAATATATGCAGATAAACAAAACAGCCAATATGTAAGATAACGTGAAACCGTTTAAAAGAAAAGGATAACAGACATATTCCCTGTTTTGTTTAACTGTTATGGAGCAGTTGTTAGTCACAAAGGTGAATTTACATTTGCCACATTTAAACATGTGACGTTAAGGCAGTCCCTCCTGCTGACACGTATATGGCTGCTTTGGGGAAGGAGAACACGAGTGAGTGACAACTCAAAAATATTACAAATTGGATTTTACTCATTAAGAAGCGGGAAACTGGTAAAGCAATTTTTTTTGTAGAGTTATATATGTAACTTTTCATATATTTATTTTTTCCCTGTATTCAAACATGTCGGCCTTAAATTAAAGTAAATAAAAAATATTATTTTCTGTATCGGCTTTACTAATAACTATATATATATATAATGCGTACAAAACACACACACACACACACATATATATATATTGTAACATGAATAGTTACACTATGAACAATGCAGGGCAGCAATTGTTGAGGAAGTGACGCAACAACAATGTGGTCTGTCATGGGAGAAGGAAGCAGAATCACCAAATTCATTCTTCATGCTCTGATTGGAATTTCAAACTATTAAAATCGATTTTTGCTGTTTTTATAAAAAATACCTGGCGCCCTAAAAGGAATTAAGAAATTCTCGAATACGGAGGAACGACGTAGGATCCGCTACAATATATTAAACTCCTTTTGGTGCAGATCACAGAGAAAGATATTCCACACAGAGAACAAAGAATTTCCTTCATTTATGTGAACTGCTCTGACACGTATATCGCTGCTTTTGGGGAAAGAAGAAGAGTGACGTAACTCAGAAATATTAAAAATTGGATTTTTACTCGTTAAGAAGCAGGAAACTGGTCTAACGTTTTTTTTTTAAAAGGAAAGCGTCGCAGGTGTTAGTTGTATGTGTCGTCATTAGATGGTGACATTATTGCAAGTCGATAAAACTAAGTTCAGTTCAGTTTGATGGTGGAGTTGGGATGCAGTTTTTGAATCAAAATTGTCACAAAACGGGAAAGAAGTGTTGATTTTCACATTTCGACTTGTGACAGTTTCCTACAGCAAGTAGTTGTTCATAAAAATGTCATTATTTAGAGATTTTACCAAATAAATGTCATAAGTGTGCAGCTTTGATAGAAAATGACTTTACTTTATAGTTGTAAAGTGTTTGGTGAAATCATCTTCCCGGTTTGTCATGTGAACGTCTTCTCCAAGTTACTCGTGTGAGTCTTAGCGATGTGCTCCATATTGTGGAAAGATCATGGCAATTTTTTTGTTTTTGGATAAATGTTGCCGTAGTGACTGTGACGACGCAAGACAAATGGAGGAGGATTCGCGGTCGTTACGGCGACATTTATAATAAAAAGTGTCAAATATCGAGGGTCTGGCGTCTCCTTCTTACTGCGCGCGCTGTTATTTATTCTCCCGCCACCGGTTCTATTTATACATCAGTGTCTGTCGACATCCCCCTTCAAAGTCAGTGATTGATGAAACCTTGGGGCTTTTTATCGTCACGAGCAACGAAGAAGACCTCAACTCCTCCTCCTCCTTCTCTTCAACAATATCCCTCCTCTTTTTCTCCTTCAACACTTGATGGTTCCATAATAAGAGAAACTGTTTAATAATATCTAGTTGCTTTCTTTCCATTTACAATTGATTTATATTTAGTTGTTAAATTCTTAGCTACAAAAGATTGTAATATACAAGATATAAATATATTGTAACATGTAGAGTTACAGCCCCAGCAAAAAGCAACGCAAGCCGGGGACGCAGCTGTTGGACGAGTGGCGTAATAATGTCCGGAGACGCATTGTTGTCGGATTGTCGTTGAGGTGACGTAAGCGGAAGTGTACAGGGCAGTCGTTGCAGGGGAGTTAAGGACGAGTGAGTGACCACGGTTATCTATTCTCGTGCTCTGAATCTGAATTCAAATCTGGAATTAATCTTTTGGTGTTTTTTTCTGAATAAAAGAAACAACCTGGCACCCATAAAATTCCTTAAAATTATACATGCGCTCAGCTGACTGACTCATCTGCTACAATGTATTAAGTATAGCTGTTATCACGTTTGTCTCAGGATTTTCTTCCAGTACTTTCAGGAATATGCGTACGGTAATGATTTAAGGTGCCACTTTATTCGCCTCAACACACTTTGGTTAATAATTTCCCCACCGAAGGCAAAAGCAAGCCAACAGACGCAGGCCCTAAACGTGTCACGAGAGAGTGAATTGCAGTCGGGGATGGAACTTTGAAGCAGGAAGGTGGAGAGGAGATGAGATGAGGGGGCGAATTGTGCAGGAGAGAGTTTGGTATTTGTGTCACGACGGCTACAAAATAGTCTGGCCATAGGATCAGAAAGAGAGGAGAGAAGACATCAGCAGGTGGAAGTCCGTTCACCAGCAGCAAACACGGCAAACCATGTGTGTCTTGTATTTCCACACATTGGGTTTTAATAAAGTGAACTTCAAAAGCTGTTCTTATTTAAGTAGAAGTTAGCGAATGTCGGTATCCAGGCGCGTGTATTTTGATTGATCTGCGCCGGTGGCTGGAGAAAGTTGCCTGACGTCGTTACACCTAATTGCAATAGAGTGTCGTTAATGACGTCATGATTGCCCTGGCCTGAAGTAAGTTAGGAACGCCTTCAGCATGGAAATTGAAAAGTTTGTGCCGCACTTAGCAGGCTAAGAAAATGCTTAACTGAATTACGGGACGGTCACCGCAGCCGAAACAACGCCCTCCATCATAGCAGCTCCTTCCTTTCCCTGTCTAATTGAAACGATATTCATCGATGTTTGTTACCCCATACTTAAAATATATACCATGATGAACTGGGGGGATTATGATCATTTAAATAAAAGACAAATTAAAATTTACAGCCAGACAAAAGACAACTTTTGGGTCTAATTTAAGAAATTCCCAGGCCTGATGTAATGTAATGTACGTGCAGACATGACTTCCAGGGCTAATTTCAGGCATAGATACCTGGAATTCCCTGGCATAGCCAACAAGCTTCCATTCCCGTCCCGTCAACTTCCACTAGTCATGCACCACGCACCCTCCAGAAATCTTCCTTCTTCAACTTTGCATCCCCGACCATCGTCCATCCTCGCAGGTCATCTCCTTCATGAGATGCATGGCGGATCACCTGATCCTCTGCCTCCACTAAAATTTCAACTTGTCCCGCGGTTTCTCGCCCTAATTTCTGGCCGTCCAAAATTCCAAGGGGGGTCAAAGAACTCAACTCGGGTATAACAGTTTTAAAGTGGTGTTCTTGGCAGATGTCTCGCTTCTCTCATTTCCTGGAGGACTTCTGTCTCTCATGTGGTGATTGTCACGTACACTGATTACAATGACGTCATAATTTTCCGTCGATCAGAATTCACATAAAACTGTCCATAGGGGGCAAACAATCTTAGTTTTGTGGAGGTTTCACTTACATCATTATTATGAAGACCGTTCTCTTCTTCTTCTTCTTATCCTTCCGCCTATTTTGGCCCTAATGTGGACGTGGAGAGTATTTCTCTGCCTTTCATGCGTCCTTCCTATTATTTCCTTCTTGTCTGTCTTCTAAAATTAGCCTAGTTTTTTTAAATAGTTAGGAACGCTTTACTAAATTTCGAAACTTTAATTTTAATCTAGTTTTAATGTGCAGCAGGTTAATTACAAACGTTCATTCTTTTTTATTATTTAAATATTATAAACATGAAGAGGGTTATTTTTAATTTATATTAAACGTAGAATCAAGGCCGTGGTTATATTGAAATGAAAATGCTTGCACGTGCTCTTTAATGGCGACGAGTGTTTGCTTTGAATTAACGAGTTTAAATTTATTGACAGACTCTCTCTCCTCTCACTCTCTCTCTCTCTCTCTCTCTCTCTCTCCTAACCAACCAAAATGTATGAACAATTGAGTTTTAAAGCAATTAGTCGTCTACAAGTGTCTTTTGTCCTGATCAAATCTGAACCTTTTCAAAATCAGAAGTCGTCTAATAAGAGAAAATATTTGCACAGTTGTGTCAACGTTTGCCTGAATTTCCCGTTGTTCCTCCCTCACAAAGGAGTCACAAATTAGTGGGTGTTTTTGGGTCTGCAAAGAGCGAGAGTTCGTTTCAAAAGAAAAATTAATGAGGAGAGATTCGCTTCGCCATTAAACTACTTCTGGCGGCTCGGATTATCACAACCTGAAAAGCCGAAGACAGAAGGGCAGACACCTTTATCAGATAAAAACATCTCCCATACATGTCGGGACTTGATTTCTTTTTTGGGGGAAAGGGAAAAAGCAACATGACGAGATAAGGATGTAGCCCTCGGCTATAGCTTAAGGATCCTACACTCCTCAAAGAGATGTTGGCCCCTTGCTTATTTGCCTCGAGCCCTTCCGAATCACTGGAGAAGTCTTTTCAAATATATATATATATATATATATATATATATATATATATATATTGTAACATGAATAGTTACTATGAACAATGCAGGGCAGCAATTGTTGAGGAAGTGACGCAACAACAATGTGGTCTGTCATGGGAGAAGGAAGCAGAATCACCAAATTCATTCTTCATGCTCTGATTGAAATTAAAAAATTTAAAATCAATTTTTGGTGTTTTTATGAAAAATACCTGGCGCCCTAAAGGAATTAAGAAATCCTCGAATACAGAGGAACGACGAAGGATCGGCTACAATATATATATATATATTAGCGGATTCCGCGTCCCTTCGTATTCTATGATTTATAATTCTTTTTGGGCGCCAGGTATTTTTAATAAAAATACCAAAAGTGGATTTTAATAGTTTTTAATTTCCAATCAGAGCATGAAGAATGAATTATAACTGCAGGGCGTGGTCATTCGTCCCGCCGACACAACCTTCTCCTTCCACTACCCCATGACGACTCTCAAAGTCTCGCCAGACTACATTGTCGGCCGAGGCTGCGTCACTTCCTCAACAATTGCTGCCCTGCATTGTTAAGTGTAACTTTTCATGTTACAATATATACATATATATATATGTTATGGAGCTAATTTTATAAATAAAATTGAGGATATGATCTTTCATCCATCTTCGTAAAATTGCGGTCTGATTCATCGACGCTGCGAGTTATGTAACCTATTAAAACTTTGTTAATTTACAAAATAATTCTAAATAGATGTAAGACATGGTTTACCTAAATTCCACTTATATAAAATTTTATTGTTAAAAAACGATAAATCTCAAACGTTAAAATAATGTTGAAGAGTAGCAATACTGCTTGCGTCACGTGACCAGCTCGTTATTAAAGCTATTTTGCTGCATACTTGTCATACGCTTTCATCAGAACGAATTTACTGTTAGTTGTCAACCAACTTGTTTTTTTATGATTCTCGTAGCTGACAGTAAGGCTTCATCTGCACTGACAATACCTAAAACACTGACTCTTGTTGTACGGCTTATCTGTAGAAATTTATTTTAAAAAAAAACATTTTCTTCCCCCGTGCTGTACGTTGTTGCGCGTATAAAAATTTCGTCATATATTTTCTTTTATTCATATAAATAAATTTTAAAATGTTAAGTGTGGAGAAGAGTCCTGAGCCATCCGCAAGGGGGACAGACAGACAGACAGTCATATATCTATCTTTGTCTCAAAGTAAAGACCCCAGCCAAGGCGGTTCACCCAAAAGATTCCTAGGGGTGCCGAATTTTGAATTTTTGGAGAGGAAGGGCAGGGAGCAGTTGGCGAAGTTGGTTAGACGCAGCAATGAAGGAAGTATTCATTCTATTAGCCTGTCTCTTGGCTGCAGTTCAGGTGCGTTCTGACGTCACAAAATTAAACGGATTTTCGTAAATTATTTTTATGTATGATCCTCTTATCTGGGAATTGTTTCTCGTGTATTTGTAGACTCTAACTAATTTGACATCAAGTTAATAAGTAAAAAAACATGTCAGAAGCAATAACACCAAGTTTCGTTCCTCTTCTCGGAACACAAGTAAGAAAGCACGATATAGATGAATTCTGCAAGTAAAGAATTTATAATACAATTATGTGAATACGAAACAAAACATTAATTATAATTTATGTCCTATCATATCAATAAATAATGAATTGCCACAAGCTTTTAGAAGTTACCACCCGAAACGCGATTTATTATTTAAATTACGTTATATTAAGAAAATAAATTGTATTTCTTTAAATTTTCAGAATACTAACACAATTCAAGTTATTTTATACTTGTGGAGGACCTGGAGAAGACCAATTACTTGTTTGTGAGAGGTGAGTTAGTGGTGGAGAGGTAAGAGGAATCGGCTGGCTTCGAGTCAGAGAGGAGAGGCGATCATCACAGCTTCTATGCTGCAATGCGTCAGACAGCCCTCAGTAAAAGTACATTAAATTTACTAAAGTCTCATGCAATGTTATTTATTTAGTTGGCGCTCAGCTGGGCAAATTAAATTCATTAAATTTAAATATTGTGATATTGTTTAATCGTTTAGTTTTGTTAACAATGAAAATGACGCTTTTATTGTCATGTATGTATGTATGTATGAAGTCCGCGTGTCACGTGCTACTATTATTAGTGCCTCGTGATGGATTCCAACGTTTTGTTTGCGCTGCACGTAAATAATTTGGCCATTAGCATGAATGTGAAGAGAAACCGCCATTAGGATCTCTCCTCTAATGCACAGGCGGACTCCGCGACGTCAATTAGACCAAGTAATGGAGCCATCCCTCTCTCGCGCTTAAAGTAATAGCTGGCTGCAATCAAACTCCAACACAGAAACTATCGAATCTTCATTTCACGCTTGACAGCAACTTAATCACCTCGCATGACACGTCACGTCGCAATCTAACAAGTTTTTAAGTTCTCTGTGTTTTTTTGATTAGGAAAGGGGGAGAATCAGGGAATCGAAAGGTCGACAGAAACCTTCTCTGCGTCCAGCTACGGGATGATTGGACCAACATGAGCAGAGGAAAGCGAAGTCGACTTCTGTTATAGAAATATGCAGAATTTAGGATGGGAAATAATCCGTAACGTAAGGTTCTTTGTATCTCAGGAAGCAATTCATAACAACTTTACCTTAATCTCTCCCTGTCAAGTAGTGAGAGCGTCCCGGAAACAGATGGGAACCTTCTACATGCGGAGAAGGTTTCACAGACAGACACTTGTGTTATCACGAGACGAGTTTGCTGTGGGGTCGCAGCATTCCCTTCTCCACAAGGATTAGGCCGACTGTTCCGATGTACATACACCTCCTCAAATAGGTGAAGGTGTCTCGCCATGTCAGAACTTTGATAAAAATAAAAAAGGAACAGAGAGAGTCCGAGGTGAGCCTCGCAGGTCACTTTATTTTGGTTTAACAGGCTGCATGAAACAGGCAACTCCCCTTTAAGAGCATAGGAAGCGAATTGAAACAGTGGAGGGATGCGGAAGGTAGAGCAAGGTAGGTTAGGTTACTGGAAAATTGGCTGAGGGAGTCATATATATATTGTAAGATGAGAAGTTACTATGAACAATGCAGGCCAGCAATTGTTGAGGAAGTGACGCAACCCGGGGCCAACAATGAGATGTGGTCGTCATGGGAGTAAGGAGAAGGAGAAGGATGACCACGCCACCTGACTGTAGGATATAATTATTTCTTCAATGTTGCATATGAAATGGATTAAAGCTATTAAAATCCACTTTTTTTGGTATTTTTATTAAAAAATACCTGGCGCCCAAAAAGCATTTAAATCCGCGAATACGGAGGAACGCCGGATCTTCTACTATATATATATATATATATATATATAGCACGTGACGTGATTTCACTGAGGGATGACAGGCTAATTGCACAGGCAAGTGGGGGATGAAAGAGAGTCACGACAGGCAAACCTTTAAAACTGGAGACAGGGAAGACACATTATTATTATTGTGTGGCAACTAAAAATTTGAAAATTTTTTTGTACCTAGTTTCGGCTTACGCTTTTATGGAAATTTACCTTTGCGGATCAAAATTACAAGTCATATAATTACAGACTAAATAAATGAGAACAAAATACCAGTGCAAGTGTTTGTGACGTGCTGAAGAACTATCCTCCATATCAAAAACCAATATGACTTTTACTGTGTTTATTTGTAAATAGTTCTGTTTCATTTACCTCTTTTGTAATTAGACAAAGTGTTGAATACTATTTACACGTGGTTTCGCGGGTCATGTACAATAACTACACGACAACAAAAAAAGTAATGCAAAATTTATTAGAGTGTATTATTTTCTGTCTGTGTTGTTGTTGACATGTATTTACATTTCGTTTTATTTAATTATTCGGTGGAAGTGGAATAAATTAGCGATGGCCTGCACCAGTGAACTTTGGCAGCCATGCGAACGCTCTGTCACATTCGTTCATTTTCGTCGCATAAAATCCTGCTATTTATCAGCTTCGTCTGAATTTGCAGGATTTATTTTATTTTTTTCTGTTTATTTCACTACGTCGGTGTAAACATGGCTTATAGATAAATATGCGGGCAACGCCGGGTACCCAGCTGGTATAATAAATGTTCCGTTTCAGCCGCTCACTGTTGTGGCAGCAGCTCTGATAAGGTTCCCTAAGGATAAGGTCCGAGCTATATTCAAGCTTCCTTCTGCGTTAATTTCGACTAATTTGTGCTCCATTTTGTTTGCAGACTCGTCAAAGTTTCCCGAGGTCCTCTTGTGGATTTCTTTTCCACTCACACGTTTCCCTGTTTCAATTAGTTGACATGGAGATTTATTGCTTTTTTCCCCATTAGTCGTCGACTGAGGAAGTAGGATACGCCATACATAACAAATAAGAAATAATTTTAAGAACGAAATAAGGTACATAATTAACTACAAATAATCTTCAAATAAATAAATAAAACAAAAAGTATATAATCTAAAGTGATTAAAAAGACTACGCGCATAGTACAGAGAGAGAGAGAGAGAGAGAGAGAGAGAGCACAAACACGCAATCGTCTTTAATTATATGGTGTAGGGTTGGTGGTCATGCCTTTAGTAACATATGCTGTGTTTACATGGACAGTTGCGCTTTGGCTGTGGTCCTAATCAAATAACGCGTACCATCCCTATCCGTGCAGAGTCGCTAATAGCCTAGGAGCTGATGCGACTGTAAACACACACACACATGTAGACAGAGCTGGACTTTCAGCAGTAAGAGCAATGTCAGGGCTGCCACCCGACTTTACCCTCCCGCTACAATAAACCTTTCCCTTCTCCCTACCATACTTTTTTTTTAAAAAGTACAAAATGTTGCAGCATTGCTCCATGCACTGAAGCTTATATATTATATTCATGACCTTTAACCACTAGGAGAAAAGCTTTGTCCCACTCTCTTAGCGACGCGCTGTCCAACAGTTACTACAGGTCCACTAATTAATTAATATAAAAAAATATATTAAGAAAGACAGATTATTAAAACTTTGCGGATTGGTTTGGAAGGGTTTACAGTGATTTTCGTTAAATTTTTAGACCATTGCATGAAATATTTTGAACTCGATGAGTCGTCAAAGTCACGCTATATAAAAGAAAGACAAAAAACCTGACTTTTTTCAGGTTTATCACCAAAACGCACGTATAAAATAATTTTTAAAAAAATAGTATTAAATTTTGCGTAGAAAGAGGCAATTCTCAACAACGTACGTCATTCCGGATGGACCCAGTGATGCTTCAAATGCAGGCCCATACCATTTTGACAGTGACGACAGTAGTGGGGCACAACACGTGACTAACTGTGAGCTAATTGCGGTATACACAAAACACATAAAAAACATTGTTTTAATAGACGCAGAGTCGAGTACAAATTCCACTTATTACGTGAATAGAAATTGAGGTTGTCAGAGTTATCTGTGCAGATAGATGGCTTTTCACTGGACCAGGACCAACTACTCTAAGTAATAAAGTAGGGAAATGAATACGTACCAACATGGACGGCCCTGGCAGGTGGAGCAACACGTCATCACTGCCACAGATCATCACCACGAACAAAACACACACACAGTTGGTTGGTTAGTTATCTCTGACAAAGAACAGCAACACTTGCTCTGGAATTCCTCTGCTTCTCAAGACCAACGCTTGGCAGTTATGTTGTTGTTGTGTCGTCTGACCCATGTTAAACTATCTCCTGCAAGCCACATCTACCCCAATATGCTTACCGTATTCGACCTTGGCCTCCCTCTAATGCCAAGACCCTCGTGTCTCGAGACGTGGCCTATTAATCTATCCCTTTAAAGTCCTCCATATTCCTAGCTTTTCCCCTAATCTGTTTTGTCGTTAGTTACCCTGTCCTCTAGCCATCTCATTCCCCAATAGCACCACATTTCAAAGGCTTTTATTCTCTTCCTTTCATTGACTCCTATCGTCCACGTTTCGCACCCATATAACTCCACACATTTCCTAATATTCACATTTATATTAAATGTAAGTAAATTTCGTCCTCCTTGCTATCCTACTCTAGTTATTACGGTTCCCAAGTAGCAGAGTTCCTTAACTACCTTCAAATATTCTCTTCCCAATGTAACAGCCTTTGTTATTCCACTACACTCCATCACCTTGGTTTCCCCTCTATTAATCCTCATATTGAACTCTTCCTCTCTCCAGGACCACGTGCATGCTATTTATTATGGTTTCCAAGTCTTCTTCTGACTCCCCTAACACTACAATATTGTCGGGAAAGCGTAAGGTTTTTATTTCTTCTCCTTGCAGTATGATTCCTTTTCTATATTTAGTTTTAACTTAATTCATCGCCTGTTGTCTATATAAGTTACTGCATCCTTGCCTTACTCCTTTCTTGATCTTGTATTGTAATTCCTGCTGCCTGTCTTCTGTAGAGGTTATGTATAAGCCTTCTTTCTTGATGTTTTATTCCAGTGCTTTTCAAAATCCTTAATAGCGTGTTCCAGTTTACATTATCTAAGGCTTTTTCTAAATCTACCATAAACGTAGGCCGGTGTCTTCTAAGATTAGTCGCAAAGTCAATTGATCGTCCCCTAACTTCGTCGTTCCATCCTCCTACATATATATACTATTTGAGTTAATACTACATCAATCAGCCACAGTTTTCTTCGGTATGGGTATAATGATGTTTTTCCTAAAATCTTAATCAGTCACAGAATAATGTGAGAAGTCCCGCCGCCGCGTCACTCTGCTGCCATCTGTGGGACGGACCTGCAACTACGACAAACTCTAAAACATGAAGCGACATCATCAAAGGAAACTCTACAAAACACTTTTATTTTTCAACCGATCCTGTTGAATATATTTTTTTAACGACCTAAAATTCTTCTCTTTACTTCCCTCTGATGCTAATTTTACAAGACGCTATCAATCTATTCCTTCAGAGTTCGCTTTCCCCTATCGTGCTTACAACTTCCTGGTTAGTTACCCTATCATTCTCCTGTAGGCTTCTATTCTTTCCCTTTCCTTTTCCCCAACTCCTATCGTCTACGTTTCGCACCCCCATATAACGCCACGCTCCATACCAACATCTCCTAATATTCACACTTATGTTAGGCGTAAGGATGTTCCCCTTCCTTGCTATCCTAGTCTACTTCTACCATCCCTAGTTATTACACATAATTCCGTCAACATATCCCTTTCCCAATCTTGTTATTCCACTGTTTCCCCCACATACTACACTCCATTCATCACCTTGGTTTTCCCTCTATTAATCCTCATGTTGAACTGTTTTTCTAGAGTGTATATAACTATATATGGATGTTGTGGCAACACAACCGTGCAGTCATCACACGAGTAAAATAATTATGTAACTTGTGGAACTCCGTAGTTGGATAAATGCCCTGCACAAGTCACGTACAATACATAAGGAAACTTACACGAGGATGACTCTTGTTAAGCCGAAAGATACTGCTAAATAAATTTGAAATCAAAACTAAGTTATAGTTGTAGTTATTAACATAGGGAAGAATTATTACCATACATTACTTTGTTAGATAAAGAGGCACGTGCTAAAGCTCTCACGTCAATAATGGACACTCACTCGTCATGTCATTACGTCACGTCACGTCACGGTGGAACTTACAATATTACAGGTGCATTTCCTTTATTAGCAGAGTTATTTTCTTTTTGCTGCGCCACTAGTTACACGTAACGGACGTGGAAGAGAAATGGATTTTTGACTGAGGGAGTCGTCTACGTGTATATACTTGCATGTCGATGTGGAAACATGATCTGGTTTCACTATTTCAGTTACATGCAATTTGAATGACATTTACTATATTTCAATAAATAAATCATGTAAACAGTAGACTTGGTTATGGCATTCTTGAAGACGTCTGCAAATGAGGGAGAAACAGCGACAGAATTCGTATCTGACAAACCTTTTAGAAAGCCTCCTTGGACTTTCCAGCAGGTCAGACTTCCTTTACAGTGCATATTGATAATAGCTATGTTTAACAGGTAGATTCTGCGTCTTACCTGATAAGACTCTTGCGAACAGGCTCACTCTACATGTGCCTTATCTCATTTCCAACCCATCTTCGGGGCCAGACTCTGCTTCTCTTGTTCGCGGCTCCCTGGGCTTCGTCCTCTAATAACATTTATGTAAAACTTTTGACTCGTTCCGTGGCCTTTAAGCCAAACTCTCACTTGTAAGAACCGGGGATTGTGTTATAATTAATATCTACATAAATAAGACGGTTTGTTCCGTATACGTAGGGCACGGAGATCCTCAAACTCCCGTAATTTATATTAAATACGCACGTTGAAAGTTTAAGTAACCTGGCTTTCCTGGAGGGTGGAAACTCGCATATCTAGGCACCCTTCCTGTTGTATGCGGGAGAAGCTACCGGAAATGATTACAAGAAGTGCTGCCAAAAAAAGAGAAAGTTCCACGAAAAATTCGGAATGTCACGGAAAAATGCAGAACATGGGAAACATTTAGTCCCGTCGGTGAAAATTTCCCTATTGGCTGGAATTGTCCAACAGCAAGCCAATAGGAAAATGTCTGATTGTTAGTTTAAGACCGATGTTACGAGGGAAGAGACGGAGGATGGACGTGACTGGTGACGGGAGAGAGAAGTGAAGTGGCGCAGCGCAGCCCACACGGTGATGATCCCGTTACATCGACGCAGACTCAGAAAGCACATGTATTTTCGGCCGCGGGTGTCGTAGTTTTTATTATTATTATTATTTATAAAGAGTTTCACATTAGAAGTTCACTCCACTGAGAAACCCTGAATTAAAGTCTCATACTAATCAATTAGTTTTTTTATGTTACCTAAGAAATTTGCAAAGAAATATCTTTTTCATGATTTCATTGAGATTAAAACTGAGAATTTTAAACTTATCTTTTTTAATATATTATTATAATTAAATTCACCCCATGCACTTCAGTGGTGTGACTGTTGAGTGCAATGTTAGGTCGGGGTGTGCCCATGCCCATGACAGTGACACCAACACAACAAGACTCGTCAAATCATAGAATAAAACACTCGTATAAATTTATAAATTCTTTAATCATATATATTATACATTTACAAAATATAACACGTTTATAAAGGTATCAACAGTTTTATGTAAGTCACAGAGAAACGTTTCCTGTAAGGCAAAGTTGTACACGTCTTTATTATCCCGCAGGTACACAGACAAATTCCCTCTTCCTCATTAACGACAATCTAGACTGAAGCAAGAGAAATTATATTTCCTCTGTTGGCATAGTTATATTGTGACTAGCAAGCAACAAACACTAATGCTATGTAAACAAAAATAATAAAATCGTCTCTATTAAAATATATATTTTTTCAAAGTAACCATATGTATATATATATATCACCACATTTTAGTAATATTCGCAGAAACGAAACATTTCCTCCGTCAGACTAGATAATGACTTATCAATTAATTACCATCAACCTCCTGAAAGGAATATATATATAGTGAAGTAGTAGACGGACGGCAAGGCACGAGAGTAGAGTAGAGTAGAGTAGAGTAGGGTTGATGATCCCCCGACGTCGTGTCAGCGCAGCAGCTAAGGGATTTATGTTGTAGTTGTTTATCTAAAGGATTATGGTAAATTGATGGAACAAAATGAAAACAAATATCTGATTCCTCCGGCGTTTCTGAGGAATTCAGAATAAGAAAAAACAAAAGATTTTACCTGTCTCAAGACGAAATAATCTAGATTTTAATACGTTTCGAAATTATTATTTCATCCTAAATTCCCTGAGAAAGCTTTCACATCATAATATTGACTTCCGTATCCTGTACGTGAAACAACGCGTTGCTGAAATTGCACTTTTAGAAGTTAATCATCTGTCAAAGGTACGGTAACCAAACGAAAACCGTTTTTTTAAATTATAATTATCTAAATTCTGATTTTACAATAAATAATTAAATTGGGGACGAGTGAAGAGAAACAAACAATTTAATAAAGCAATTTCGTGTGTTTGATAATGACTGTTTCAATTGGCAATCAACACACGCTGAGTTCCTGTGGTCTTTGCTTTACAGCAGACAGCAGCAGTCCGCGCCTCCTCCGGGTCCGATGAGCTGCTTCTGTCGCCCTCCGTCCTTCTCCTCCGAGGAGCTCCGTCCGCCTGAGCTCGCACCGCCGCCCACCTCGTCCTGCTTCTTCTTCTTCTCCCAGGGTCCCGAGTCCGCCCTGTCGCCGCCAGAGTCGTTGTCGGCCCAGGGGATGTTGGACAACTCCTCCTTGCCCAGGCCGCAGGTTGTCCAACCCTCAGACACGTCACAGTGGTGGTTGCTGCTGTTGTGTTCCTCTCCTCCTCCTCCTCCTCCACAGCTCCAGCTACTGTCGTCTCCCATCTCTGCAACCAAGGTCATCATCAGCAGTGGCGAGGTTGGCAACCCTGGTCGACCTTGCCTCGTCACACTACGTTGTGCTTGCACAACGCTTAACTTTGTCCTTTTCATCATCAAGTTCAAACTCACTATTTAAACTTTAAATTAAATTAATTTAGGTGTGATAAACACCTTCGTCAAGGCCTTTTCAGTTGGCGTTGTTTGGGGAAAGAGAGAAGAGAGAGAGACAGGTCATGAAGCATGGGGAAGAGCAAAGCTGCCGTCTCATACAGCGGGAAAAGCCAACAACATAAAAATTTATCGTGTCTGGGATTCGTGAGGATATTCCAAGCTGATGCAGATTTGGGGGAAAGAGAGAGAAAAAGCATGTTGTAAATATCACAATTTTGAGGACGATCGATGGTTTCTCTAACGAATTCTTTCCATTTTAATTCAGTTATTTGTGCAGTGTGCAATTATTTGTAAAATTAAGAGTTATTAAAAGTGATAATTTTTTCCTTTACGCTTTCTTCTAAAGATCTATATAA
The DNA here is from genome assembly GCA_034510155.1 of Eucriotettix oculatus. Taxonomy (NCBI): domain Eukaryota; kingdom Metazoa; phylum Arthropoda; class Insecta; order Orthoptera; family Tetrigidae; genus Eucriotettix; species Eucriotettix oculatus. The sequence continues at coordinate 122,317,254 of CM067378.1, forward strand.
GCAGATAGAGAAAGTTCCCTTCCTATTCTGTGAGAATCTGCCACGTGTGCGACGAACAACTCGTTTATTTATTTTGTAAATAATACAAATATTATGAATACAAAAGTCATTCGATTTACAATCAACATTCTCCATGACATAAATTGTATCGATGCCTCATTTCAATATATATATAAATATTTCAAACGCCGACTTGATAAATCGATGTTGAAGGAGTAAGCCTAGTGATACTGACAGGATCAGGTGCAGAAGATGAGTTCAGGTCCATTGATAAAAACGTGAAATTAAATGAAGTACGCGTTAAGGAGGATATTACCATATCTAATAATAATGTAGACCTGATGATTGTGTATAAATTAACCAACGACTAACTAAAATTATTAATACACTGAATGTGTTATATATTGTAACATGAACAGTTACTATGAACAATGCAGGGCAGCAATTGTTGAGGAAGTGACGCAACAACAATGTGGTCTGTCATGGGAGAAGGAAGCAGAATCACCAAATTCATTCTTCATGCTCTGATGGAAATTACAAACTATTAAAATCAATTTTTGGTGTTTTTTTATGAAAAATACCTGGCGCCCTAAAGGAATTAAGAGAAATCCTCGAATACGGAGGAACGACGAAGGATCTGCTACAAAAGAGAATATTGGGTGTGTGAGCACGTGCGTGTTGATGTAATAAGAGAACTCTTAGAGCCGTTTCCATGAAAGATTACTCGAGTTCCTTCCTTCCTATGACGAACATCAGCGTCTAATCTCAAACTACTTGTTAATCAATTTTTAATGGATTAGCGATTCAAAGATTTTTACTTTTCCTGCCAAACTATTAGATTACTTAAAAATATTAATCCTGTGACACTCAATTGACGCGCTACAGTGAGACCGAGAAACTCATCATTACGACAAGGGGGTTATTTCCTTTTTCAGCCACTCTGTTAAGGTACAGGCCTAATTACACGTCAATATAATTAACTCGCTTCTATATAGGAAAATTAAAGGCAAAAGTCGTAAAATAATTAATGTACACAGCAAGCGAATCATCAAACCTGGTCTTCAATATAATTAACATAGCGACAAGTAGTTTCGTCTACTCATAGTATAAAGGTCAAACGTGTCCAGTTAAGTATATCAGGACCAAAGCGTCAATATACTTAACATGTAGAGAAACTGTTTATGTATAGTATACAGTCCATGTAGCGTCTGTCTGTCTCTCTCTCTCCTCTCATACTACAAGTAAAGGTCAACCGTGACAAGTAACATCCATAGCCTATGGGAGCAATTTAATTATGTTGGTATCCCTTCAGCACTCAGACTTCCAATTAACGTCATTCAGTCTGAGTAATAAAGGTCAAAAGTGTCGATCCCAACTCTTGTTCCTCTACCAAACGTGTCCGCATAGAGCAAAGTAGAGGAGAATTCTCTCTATTATATTTTGGTTGTGTACTTAGAGTAAAGCCGTCTACTGGACGTTGTATTGTGTACAGGAACTGATTCACAGCTGTGAGCTTTTAATAACAGGACAATGGATCAATAGTAGCATATATAGGGCTAATCTTTAGGGGGGGGGGAGTTTTTCATTTGCCTCGTTCGGACTGTTTTAGAGGCTCCATAAAAGCACCTATTATTCGGTTATGCAGACAATTGCGCTGCCTGCCTCTCTCTCTCTCTTCTCTCTCTCCCTACAACCACGTAGTAAATACGAAAATAAGACAATTAAAATTACCTCGCAGTTCGTAAATTAATAATAGGAAAATTCATAGCCAATTCAATCAGAAGAATCAAAGTCACTTAACAGAAAATACATTAAATACTACATTATTTAGATTGACATTAAAGGTTCTAAAAATTGTAAATGTAACTCAATGTCCTATTGCCTAGCTTCTTTTTTTTCGGATTAAATTCATAAGGTATTTTTTTATTTAATTGTTATGTTTAAGTGACTTTAGTGATATAAAGTAGTTTATATGTCGACATATCTCTTCGCACGAAGTCTCCAGGTGTACACACATTGCAGCATAAATTGTCTTTTTCTATGAACATGCTCTAAGCTTACATTAATATGTTCCACATTTTTATTAAAATTTATTTCTGAATAATTTTTCTGTCATTATTGTTTTAATTTTGATTCACATTAACGTGTGTGTGTGTGTATTGTAACATGTAAAGTTACAGCCCCGGCCGATTGTCGATATTCGCAGCAATTGTTGTACTCGTGACGTCAATGGCTGACGCGGATGTTGCGAGGTCATGTGACCGTGATTCTGCAGGAGGAAACTGGTATAGGATAATAAGTGGAAGAGGATCGCGATCAGTAGCGATGAGGACGAGGTTGAGTGAGAGAACAGGACCTGTTCTTGATTGCCTAATTCGTGCTGAGATTTAAATTAAACTCGTGCTAAACTTTTGGTGTTTTTCTGTGATTATTCCTTGCCCGAGGACTAAATCCATCCAATATCAACGTAGAGCTGAGGAAACAAGGTCCTAATAAGCATCACTTTTGTATCTAATAACTTACAGTTTCCATGTAACTAAGTGAAGGTAAAGCAACACGCGCAAAAAGTGACACCTGGAAACTTGTACATTTATGTTACAGTAAACCAATTAGCTTCTTATTTTCCACAAAATAATTAAATCGGTCCTAAAGTTTGCATTTTATTAGACGTGAACATGACGACAGATTTTTATATCTCGAATTATATTTTTTCGTCTAAATTTTAACATTTAAAAAAAATGTCTGAACAAGTCGTATATATGATGACGATACGACTATTTAATTAAATAAAATTATGTTACAATGTAATGATAAAATTATCCAATCAAAAATTACAAATTTAGAATTGAGTAGAACAATTTAAGGTGACGTGATTTATTTTCTGACTTGATGAAATCTTTATATTTATTTATAAATGATGAGACTCGTCCAATTATTATTTGGGAAACTGAGGAGTCGGGACATCCTCCACTGTGACGTCATAGAGTGTTGCGCAGTCTTGTCGTTCTAAACGAAGCTGTAATTTCTACTTGTCCTGGGCCAAAGCCTTGCATTTGTGTTACTCACCTCCTCCTCTTTTTAACCAACAACGTAATGACTCCAATCAATACAGAAAAAAAAATGCTGAAACAAAAATTTTACTCTATACGTTTTGCTGAAAAAAATAAATACCCAAGTGTCTTGATGGAATTTCTTTTTTCGGTACAATTGAATATTTTAAAGAATCATTTTCGGTTATTTATTGTAATTCGTCAAAACGACGCAGACGTATAATTCAGTAAAATACACATTTTCTTTTACACTTTGAAAAGGAAAAGACATTGCAAGTGGAATGTCTGTGGCTGGAGAAGAAAGAAGATGGTTGGCCTTCAAGGACGACTCAGGCTCACTTATGCACAAGAATTTACTTTTCATAGTAATAATTATGTAGAATTTCACCATGAAGCACGCAATTACTTTTGTCCCAATTTCCTAATTGCATCAGGTGGAAATTGGTTTACTTGGCAACAGCTTTCCCTTGTTCCACCGTAATTCATCTTCATCTTGGTTTCTAAATCAAGGTAAATGTTCGCGGTTTCCGTAATTCCTAGTAAATTAGCTTCCTTCAACATAAGAAAATTCAATGTTCTGCGTTGACCAATATTTATTTTATTGTATAAATTCCTCTCGGGTTTCCAACCGGGGTCAAAGAGAGATTTCAACGGTGACGTCATCAGACTGAAGTCTGAAGATGATGGCATCGAAACGTCACTGTTCCGGTTAGAGGAATTTATACATGAAAGCCATTCACCTGGAAACAAACACCACCTAGTAATTTATTTTATCATTAGGGGGAAATTTAAGACCAAAATTGATCAGAATTAAACATTATTTATTTATTTATTCAATTTTAACCTCCCTTTGTTTGGAAACTCCTCAAGTGTGAAAACATCCACATAGTTGTTGTTACAATCACAACAAATGGCACAGAGATTTATTAACACATTTGTACGTACGTGAAGCACGAACCGGCTTGTTATTCAACTACTGACACCTGAGGAGATTCCAAATAAAGGAGCGAAACGTCACGTTATAATTTAATAAATAAATAACGTTTAATCCTGACCAATTTACATTATTCGACGAGGTAAAGTCTGAAATTGGTCGGAATTTTTTTTACTTTATTATACAATTCGTTTTATTTTATTTTTGAATGATTTTTAATGTAGTGTAGGAATGATTATTTGTAAAGTGAAATGGTAATGTTGCATGTATTCCCTGGATATTCGCCAGGATTCAAATGACCTCTTTCCTTGATTGATGCTCTGGAATTTTGCCAGCGCTATAACGTTCTGGAGAGTTGCGTCCAACAACACCTTCCATATCCTTATCATCTTCACTTTTTAAAGTGGGTTTTTCTTGCTTTCCTTTGTTTCCTCTGTCACATTAAGATAACTGAAACTACAGTAAAAATTGTCTTCTTGCAATACATACCAAGACAATCCCAACAACAAAAATACAATGCGAGTTAGGAGGAGGAGATGAGTTTCGTCATAGGAACAATGTAGAGGGACAAGAAAAGCAACTAATTTTAGAAGACAGGATAAGAAAAAAACTTGGCTAACGTTTGTGGTATTTGTAGATTAACAAAAAAGCACTTGATAATGTGAACTATTTTTCACTTAAATAATTAGATAGTTAAATTCAACTATTAACACACTATTAAGTATTTTGAAGAGGAATGGAATAAAATATCGAGAAAGGAAGCTCTTATACATAACCTCTATAGAAAAAAGGCAGCAGTAATTAGAATAGAAGATCAAGAAAAGAAAGCCTTAATCAAGAAAGGAGCAAGACAAGGATGCAGTCTATCTCCCATGCTGTTTAACTTATATATAGAACACGCCATGAAGAAAGTTAAAACAGAATATGGAAAAGGAATCATACTGCAAGGAGAAGAAATAAAAACTCTACGCTTTACCGATGATATTTTAATATTAAGGGAATGAGTAGAAGACTTGGAAACCAGAATAAATGGCACGAACGTGGTCCTGGAGAGAGGAAGAGTTCAATATGAGGATTAATAGAGGGTAAAGCAGGGGAAAACATAGGCTGTTAGAGTGGGAAGGGATATTATGAAGGAATTGTGTTAGTAGAGTAGGACAGCAAGGAACAGGAATTTATTTAGGGCGAATATTAGGAAATGTTGATATGGAGTGTGGCGTTATATGTGGGTGAGAAACTTGGACGATAGGAGTTGAGAAAAGGAAAAGAATAGAAGCATTTGAAATATGGTGCTGCTATAGGAGGATAATAGGGTAACTAACCAGGAAGTTCGAAATAGAGTAAGGGAAAAGGGAACAATATGGAGGACTTTGAAGGGATAGATTAATAGGCAACGTTTTGAGACACGAGGGTCTTGTTAAATTAGCATTAGAGGGAAGTGAAGAGAAGAGGGAGGCCAAGGATAGAATACGCTAAGCAGATTAGAGAGATGTGGGTTGTGCTACTTATAAGGAAATGAAAGGGGATCGCGTAAGATAGTTTAGTATGGATGAGCCAAGTCTTAGAACTGAAACTCGCCACATAACCTAATGTAGTGTTGACACAATTGTATAAACACTAAGTTTCGTCCATAACTTTCGGGGGTGGGAGGGAGGGGGGGAGAAAATATTAATGAAGGTGTCTGCATTATCAAATATTGTTGTTAACCTTCTGAAGTGTGTAATTGGTGAGGAAGTGAAGTGTTTTTTTGGTAGATGATTGTCCTTAAAGGGCTTGTGAAGGCAGACATATTGATTGAGGTTCAAAGTGGGACGCACTTGTCCTACGTTGCGCGGCTTTTATTAAAGGGGATAGACTCCTCATCTCTGTTCTGCTTTGGCGACAAAGGAATATAAGTAAAGTTGGTAACGTGGATTCCTCCTTGTCTTGCTGCTGCTGTAAAAATAAAATGGGCAACGCCGGTGCAGAAGTCGAAGCTCGTAAACACGGAGTGCACTTAGTGGTTGCTTAAACGTTACGACTACGATATTTCCGTGTTGTTTTATGGGGAAAGACAGCTCCATGCTTCACAACAACAAGAGGGAGTCAGTCATAAACGTGAAATTCAGCGCCAGAAAACATATTCCATTGTGCTGTGCAAAGGAAATACATATTTAACACTTGGCGATGGAATGGCTCGTCTCCTATATATATAGGTGTTATCTCCCCCCCTCGTTACCTTACTAACGAAGTAAGACTTTGAATAAAGTGTGACGTAATCGCCAGGAGTGTCAATAGTTGGTTGCAGCATTACCACGCCATTGCAGTGACTAATTAACACCACATGTGAGATCACTTAAAGCGTCATCTAATACACGCAGTTAACCAAATTCCTTATTTAAAGTTCCACAAGTCTTCCCTCGAATAGTTTCTTTACAATTTTTATTTTACTTTTAATGATAGAAATATTCTTTTTAAGTCACACGTGGGAGGGGGAGGGGGAGGAGGGGGAGGGAGGAGGAGGAGAAGCAGAAATGTTGCTAAAATCTTTAAAAAAAGAAATCGACTTTCGAATTATTTTGCCTATAAATTCAGGAAACTGGAAAAAAAGAAGCTGTTAAGGAAAGTGATGAAGTCGTGACATGCTGCACGACAGCTTTAATTAATATGTTTGATTCTAATTTAAAAAATTAGTACTGTGTTTCAGAAAAACGTGTTTTTTTCAGCTTCATGATTTCTGGTAACAAAAAAACTTTTTTAACGGGTAGGATAATTTTTTTTAAAAAAAATAATTACAATTCCGTGAATGTTATTGCACATGCTGGAAAAATTATCAACAGAAGGAACTGCTTATTCAACTCTACGGGCCATAATTTTGTATATACTTTAATAATTTCCACTTGCGAAATTTGTCACTTTACTGTCTGACTTTTTTCATCCATGAAAACCTTGATCTATTTACAAAATACAATTAGTGTAAATATGTAGTGACGAGGAAGATTCACTCACGCTCCTCTTTGTTTGTATAATAACCCATGTGTGTTGTTGTCACCTGCAAAGCAGCTCTCGTCCTTATTATTCAATTCTATTGTTAAATGGTAGATCGTGTGACGTTTCGTTCTTCTTCTTCAGGTAGAGAAATACACTCACTGTTTTTTTCTTGAATGTATGTTTGGAGTTGGTGCACGGAATAATTCTAACCGCGATGGTCATAAGTGTAATGTCAACTGAAATGTACAGGGATTTCGTGAACATGGCTGTGCAAAAGAGATAAAAAACGGTAGAATCGTGTGGTATTGAACTTGGCGGAGGATATTGACACTCACTCACCTGAGGAGGATGGTCGTGGTCGTGGTCGTGGTCTGCTCTGACGACTGACTACTGGAACAGGCACAGGCACAGGCTCAGCTACGCCTTAGGATGTGACGTCAGAGGCCAAGGTCGCTCGCTTTCTCTGCGCAGATGCTGTCAATCTGTTCCTTCCTTCCTCTGCTGCTGCTGCTGCTGCTGTCAACAGGTCGCGGCGACGGCTCGATACTGCGGGACGGAGGGGAAGAGGAGAGGACTGTTTTAGCCACGTCCCTCCCTCCCTTTCCCTCCCTCCAGCAACTATGCCAACATTCAACAATGCCAAGTTTAGGCTTTGCGCATTAGGGGACTCACAAGAAGAAATGGCAGGAACGTGGTTCTGGAGTTCAATATCAGGATTAATAGAGAGAAAACCAAGGGAAACAGTTTGTAAATGATGGGGGAAATTAATAAATAACGTTTAATATATACTTTTTATTAACTGAAAATAATAATAGGTTTAAAATGGGTCCGGTGTGTATATATCATGTACATAAATAGACAACTAAAAGGGTATTATATTAAAGTTGTGAGGTTTGGGTGTTGACCACGTGTAGCAGATTTTCCGTTGGTTGACGAACCTCAGTAACTTCCGTGTTGTGGAACTTGAAGCGGCACAAAGTCGTGCTGCCGCAATTGAGGAAACTCAGGTTTTTTTCCTCTTTCTTCCCTTGTCGTTAAAACCTCACCTTATTTTAGTCTCGCCACCACTCTCCACCTCTCTGCTTGTATCCTCAGCAATCTGTCTCAAAATTGTTTTTATTTTTATTTTGGGTGATCCTGAAGTAGGCAACTCCCCTTTAATAGCATAGGAAGGGACTTGAAAAGGGGGGATGCGGAAGGTAGAGCAAGGTAGCCCCCAGGCTGTAGTGTAAGGATCCTACCCTAAAAGTGATGCAGGGAAAACCCTAGAGAACCTGGTAGGCCGGTGGTTAGTGGCTACTACTCCTGCGCCCTTCTGATGACGGGATTGCTGTGGGAGGAACGCAACAAACCCGAAGGTCTTGGACCCCCGTACATACACCTCTCAATCTGCCCAAGGTCGTCTCAGCCTGCAGGAGACTTAAATTAGTTACCTTGGCCATGGGGGAGGGAAAGAGGAAAACCACGATTTCCCATCAGGATGTCCTCCTGACGATCTGTCTCCGCCAGCCATCACCTTTAAAACCTCGTCCCCACTCGTATCACTAAGGTGCCAGGGGTGGATATTCTCCCTAATAATATCCCTTGTTTCACCCAAATTCCCAGCCAGATTAGGACATTCCGAAACCGGCGACGAGGAGTTGTCTCACTTCCTCGCCATACACTTGATCATGTTATTTCAATTACCGTCAATAGTAAAAAAAAATGGACGCGGGTTTCCTACTGCGCTACAAGTTGTTGAACAACAAAGGCTGTTAGATCCAGAATCCAGGAATGACGGGAGTTAAGGTTACTAGAGTAGGATAGCGAGGAAGAGGGAATTACTTACGATTCATATATAAATTGTGAATATTAGGAAATCGTTGTTAAAAATAACGTGGCGTTATATGGGGTGCGAAACGTGGACGATAGGAGTTGCGGAAATGAAAAGAATAGAGGGCTTTGAAATGTGGTGGATAAGGTAACTAACCAGGAAGCTATAAACAGAGAGAACAATGTGGAGGATAGGGTCTTGTATTACAGAGACGTAAAGAAAAGAGGAGACGATGGATGGAATACGCTGAGCATATTATGGACGATGTTGTTTGTGCTGGGAAATGGAAAGGCTTGCGCAAGGGAGGAAGATCTGCAGTGCTTCGTGGTGTATTTTCTTCCGGAAACAGGAAGCGCGGCTCTTTGCACAGACTCCACCTCAATTAAACTGAAATTTAACATAAAAGACTTTATTACTGTTAATCAATCCGTGGTGATAAGGCAACATCACAGCGTCGCTGAAATGTTGGGGGGGATGAACCCTGGAAATGCCTGGCGAGGTCAATGGCCGACCGCAAAAACCACTCGCCGCCCAATCTCCTATTTCAATAAATAAACAGCCTCTGTTCCCTTAAATATTAAAAACATTTATTCCTTGTAATTCGCACATCATTCATGTCAAGACGTAATGACGACGCTTAACCAAGTCATTAAGTAATGAAATTACAAGTAATCTCACGTTTCAAAAATATATTAATGACAGGCCACAAACATAGAATAAGATTTTAATCAATAAAAATCAAAGTCTAAATAATTCAGTAAAATTATAATTTCACGGTGAGAATTTTTCTGTATTAATTACGACTTTTCCTCCTAAACATTCAGACAGTGATGAGGAATTAAGAACCTGGAACTTGCTTATTTAGTTTCAATTTACCTAAAATTGAAAGTATGTTGATGTTCGGCGTATTTTCAGGTATCAGTCAGATTCATTGTTCTTACCTGAAGAGGTCGAAAATGTTATTGACGAAACGTAATTCCTACAATTAAATCTTTTTGTGAAATTTGATTAAAATGTTACCAACGATTTATCTCTCAAAATAATTATTTGTTATTTTCGACCACCATATATGGGTTTTTGTTAAACTAATATTATTTATCTAATCTTTGATGCTCTGTAATTATCCTAACTTTTTAATTGTTGTATTTCAGTTACTTTAATAAACAAATACCCAGTAAGTCAAAATAATATTTATAAAAAAATTACACAGCGTTTCACGATGACGTCACACCTCTCCCTCTCCCCCCCAGCAGGTGACGGATTAAAGAAATTCATAAAATCAAAATTTGATACAAAAAATATTTACACAGTTTCTCATCAAAGATGGGATGAAACGTACTTTTTTTAGACTTATTGGCTATTTTATTTATTTAATTATATTTTAAAGTCATATAAATACTAAGTAATCTATACATATATATATACTTTCGTATGTTTATGTGGGGTTGTTTCTGACTGCTCCTGTTACCTCTAGAGAGAGCTAAGAGGCAAATTTAACCTCATTATCATCTTAAACTGGCATTTCGGAAATTTCAATTGCCATCTGCTTTCTCTGTGTGTGTGTGTGAGGTAATATTATCCTTCTCTGTACAAAATGGCGCTGTATTCTTTTAAGGACGTAGAAGTTAAAGTGACCTTTTGACTCTCCACTCTGCTTGTAATTAGGATCAGTTAACGCCGCGTTCATTCAACTCGACATCTTTGAAAAAAACCAACGCACATATAAATTTTAAAAAAACACTTCTAAATTAAAACTCACTCCACTTTGCATTGCAAAAATTGCTAATGAATTAACAATTGTAAAAATCGTTTCCACGTCTGAAAAACGTTACTAACCTAACACAACCACAATAGAAATGCTTCAGGTCTAAAGGGCAATGCTTTGGGCGATTCAGAAAGTCAGATTGTCAGGAAATATTGGGAGGTCCTGAATAGATTTGGTGAGGATAGAGGAACACGTCCGTCACACAGGAACCACTAACTACTGCTGGTTTCAATTGAAAGAAAATGGACGTCAGAACTGCTCCACGGTAGAAACAATTATAAATACAATTATTCTTCAGTTTAAAAAAATATTTTTATGACATTTAGCAGTTTAAATATTTGAATGATGACCGACATCAAAATTTTGTTCCTATATTTTTATTTATTTTTATTTTATCATACTGAAATATGTCAGATGTTTAATAATTATTTAATGCATTTAATAATTATTGTCCAATTTTCTTCTTTGGTTTTAAACCGTCAAATCTGCAACTTGTTCCGACTGTTTTCCGTTTACAGTTTTCCTCACCACACGAAATCGAAATATATCTAAAATACAGGGTTCAGGAAAATTAATCTGGACAGGGGGAAAAGCGAAACTGTAGTTACACATCAAATAGAAAAGGAAAGTTAAAATTATATATTAAAATGAAATAATTCCCGACACGTTTTCTTTTCCAGACACTTTTTATATTTTTAGTAAAAGAACGTTTCGGCGCCGCATATTCGCACATTCTTCAGGTTTCCCTCTGTGCAAACTTAAGAAAACTGTGCTTCCTCGGACCTCTCTTTCTATAAAATATGTTAACGAAATAAAGAAATAAAAGGAAACGAAATTACTTTCTATTATTCAACATATTAGTTTCCAACGTTTCGTGAAATATTTTTGGGCTTTTCACGTAAAACAATAAATGTACAATATGTTGGAGATATAAAAAGGATGAAAAATCTGTTTTCGGACTCGTATTTAGACTCATTATCTTTAAAAGTCTCAGAGTTGTTGACCGATTTGTTTCATAAATGTCAGTGTAATTTAAATATTATTGAAATAGAAAGAGAAATAATATTAAAAACAATGGATAATATGATAAGACTAAAATGGAAGTTAAGCACGGAAAAGCCTGAAATATATGTCACTAATTGTTCAAAAACATGTCTATTAATTTGGGGATGGCAACAGGGTAATTTGTCAGAAACAGCGACGCCAAAAACACTTGAAATTCTGTAGCGGACAAGATTTTGGATCTGGAGGAAAAACACGTCATAATTCAGACGGAGATAAAAGGGGAAAGTGAATCAGGGCAAACAGTTCCAAGAACAATAGAAAAGAAAAGCTTTGTGGCAAAGTTATCTACACTGGGCGAGTCCTCAATAAAATATATAAGTCATTTATAGAGGCGCCATTACATTATTATTACAGTGATTTTTTTTTCATAAAAAATAAAGTTTCTGCATCCATAATAAACTCTAATATCTGGCAATTTGTTTAGCCTGTTAAGGTGGTAGTGTTTTCCCCTCTTTCATTTATTTACATTTATTGCGACGTTTCGGCGGCGGGATGAATGGACGCTATATATTCAGCTGCTGCTGCGCTTGCTTCTAAATTTATATGAATAACTTTTACGACTTTGCTGTTTTCCCTCTCGTAATGGACAACCTTTTATTTAAAATGGTATGCGGGGCGAGTGGGGGAATTTATCATGCAAGTTGTGGCAGCACTGCTTACCTTCACCACTTTTCCAAAACAGAAGAAGATTTTTACGCAACTATTTTTGCAATGTTCAATTTGTTTCCTTCTCATTTACAAAACCTTGAAATGTATATATGCGAACAGCACAGGACAATTACTTTAGTACATTAACGAAAATAGTTTATAGGAGGATGGAACGTCAACTTTGTGGAGACATTGAGAAGGGAATGCTGCGACCCCACAGCAAACTCGTCTCCCGTCGGCGGTGACAATAATGCCCGACCTACCTACCTGATGCAGGTTGTCTAGGGTTTTCCCTGCAGCATCTCTATAGGCGAGGGAGGGTAGGATCCTTAAACTATAGCCCTGGGGGTGCCCTAAGGCTACATTCCTGTGCTATTAAAGGGGAGCTTGAACAGGACTACGTTCATGGCATTTGTAGATTTTCAGAAAGTGTTTGATAATGTGAACTGGAAGACTCTATTGAGGATTTTGAAGAGCACAAGAAAGGAGGCTTATAGATAGTTTCTACAGAAGACAGAAATCAAGAAACGATTAAGCCAAGGATGCAGCAGTCCATGCTGTTTAACTTATATATACATAGAACAGGGGATGGAGAAAGTTAAAAGGGAACATGGAGGAGGACAGGAAATGCCGATGCTATGCCATGTTATGGTAGTATCAGGGGACTTTGAATTAGAGAAGACAACACATGTGGGTTCAGGTCACTGAGGCAACAGGTTTTTTTATAGAATGGTGAGGCGAGTGGGAGAATAACACTCTACTTATCACTAGGCTCCATCACACATACAACGTCCAGTGTGGCGGCTGCTGCTTGTCCACCATACAAACAACAGGGAAAATAGAAGGAACATTAAAAAAAATACATCGGGTTCATCAATTAATGGGAAAATAAAAGGTTGTTGACTAAGTTACAGTCCAAAATAGGACCATAAAATAATGGGGGAAATACTCTTAAGAAAAAGAAATGTAGGTTAAATGTGTGAAGGAGCTACACTTAGCATTATAAATGCACTTAAGATGCAAGTGAAAGTTGTAGAGTTTTCCCATGAGTGTAGACAGGCAATGTTCCTTTTCACCCTCTATTAATAACAGTAAAATTTACAGTATTTACACGACGTGTGAGGGAAACCCTTTGTGAAAGAAACTGAAAGAATTTGAAGCGACGGAGTCTGTTAAACATCTTTCCCTTGTGAAGTAAGACTTTATAATAAGTTAAACGGAACCGATAAACGGAAATAAAATCCAATTACTTCCAGCTTCAACGCACTGCTTATATTCCCAATTCCTCGTTTTGTATCCAAGGCGAAGCGACGTGAGTTGCTCCTCGTCCTGACACAACAGATGCTGTGACACTTCATCCCTGTCTCTGTCAGTTACACTGGACGCCATTTACTTTGCAGCGAGTAAAACAATCCCCAGGCAGTTGCTGACAACAACAAATCCCCTCCTAAATTTAAACTAGGTCCCACGGCCGCAATAATTATTACAATAGCCCCTCAAACGTTCACCAACTCAGTTATCTTATGAATAATAATAATAATAATAAACTCGGTTCGTTGATGATTTCAAGGCGTGAACATGAGAGATGACGTCACCAAGGACACTGCGGGTAGGACGAGGTTGGATTGTAATTTAAATAAAAGTAAATTATTGGATTATATTAAGCAATAACAAATTTAATTTATTTACAGAAAAACGAAAGAAAACAACAATAATTACTAAACTTTACGGTGCAATATTCCCATGTGTAGCCTAGAGTAAGCCTCTATCTGCTTATCATGGCCCACCAACAAAATCGTCACGCCGCACTTTTCGATGTTTGCTCTGACACACCCGTGGGTCGTAAACAGCCTCCACACATCCTACTCCTTCAACTCTCCATGACCAACTCCAGCCACGACTGACTGCTGTGCCCCGTGGATCAAACACCCCACCATGAGCTGCATGGCGGATCACCTGACCCCCGCCCCCCCTCTCTGCCTCCAATCAGCTTGGCCCGCGGCTTCTCTTTGGCCTTACGAAACTCCTGGAGATCACAAATTTAAATCTCCAGACTGTGTGTTTTGGGACGCTTTGAAAACTCGGGGCTCCGCCTCATACGCTCATTACAACACCAAGCGTCATTTCCTGTATTTGAAGTGACTACTCACATACAACAACATCACCTCATTTTGACTGATAAATACAATATTTTTCTAATTGAAAGCTATATATATATATATGTACAGCGCTGAAGTAATCAAAGTTTATTGTGAACCTTATAATAGGACGAGTATGCGACCTGAATAAATGATTCTGTATATAAATACGGCCACAAAGTTTGTAATGACGTCGAAACAAGCGGTTAAATTCTTGTGTAATGGCTCTTTTTACACATGTCGCGTGGTGACTCACTCATGGCCCACCCCTACATTTAAGCGGTAAAGCAGAAATAATTGAGTTGTTGCTATTCCCGTGCAGCAGGACGAAAAACGAGGGTGGTTTTGGTGAAGGGGCGGAGTAGGTGGGCGGGAAACGTCGCCGTTTACAACATTATTTATTGCCTGGAGTGCAGTGTTTTGGGACAGTTGGTCCAGGGAGCTGGAGAGAGAGAGAGAGAGAGAGAGAGAGAGAGAGAGAGAGAGAGAGAAGCAACATGTGTAAAAGTTAAATTCTGCATGTGACGAGAAAGAAGATTCATTTGCTGGGAGTACGGAAAACAAAAAGATAACATTTTGATGGAGATTTAAGCTGAAGAAGAGGAGACGCTAGAGGATCCAGCAAAGGAATGACGTCACGAGGCCCTTGTTAACATCTGGTAAGGGCAGGCAGCCATCTTTACCCGGCTTTTCCAAATAAAACCATTCTCGTTGATTCGCGATTTTGTATTTCAATTATATAGTTCGTCACCCGGGATCAGCCGCAGTTTAGGAGCTGCATAGATTCTTTTTCCTTTACCGACTGAACCAATTTGATTATACATTGATATTCGTAAATTTATATTTATATTTCCTTTGGAAATTTTATAATGTAACATCATCATAATTAAATGGAATATATTCAAATTAAATATACTCTTTTTATTATTTAACAATTCCTTGTTATAATAATATTTTTGCGGTGTAAACAAAGACTAAACAGCACAGTACATGAGAATGTAAAATTTCGTACGTTCGTTTAATCACCTGAGATCATTAGCTCCTGTTTCCATATTGCAAATAGCTTTTGCGATTAATCCATTTTGGACTTTTAAGGGTGCATTTCAATTTTATTAATACATTGATGAAAAGTCCATAGTTGTGTTTGTCGCCTCTCCCTCCGGTGTAATTAAGGAAAAGCTGACAGGATCCGGGAAGAAAGCCATTGCATTGTCCTCCATATTTCACAGAACTTTTTTTCACGTGGTTAAGTTGTGGAGATTCCCGCGCTCCTGCGTGAGAAATGGCGCAAGTTAGCAGATTTATGAGCCGCCGCACTTATCTGCCTCCACACACACGATATTATACAGATATATATATATATATTATTTTTATCCTTCGGCCTTGCTCCCCGGATACTCAAATATTTTTGATACACGAAAATCTCCGAGTCATAAATCACTGGGGATGAGGGAGAGACTTCGCCATTAACACATCAACAAAAGGGGGGAAAATAGTGACATTGTGTCCCAGTGAAAAGTGTGGATGGATAAACAAGCGTTGCATTTTAATTGCTAAAACACGTAAGGAATTTCAAATTTCACCTATATTTATTTATCTTTGGTATTTGAATTTTATACTCTGTGGCAATCATCTAAGTGTCTTTGTACTGTTATATCTGTAAGTTTTAGTATATATTTATTGTTTCACTGCATTCAAACATGTCGTCGTTAAATTAAATTAAATATAATTCGTTATTTTCTGTGTTACTAAGAAATATATACATAATGTGTGTAAAAAAACACTGATATTCTTATATATTAATTTCATTTAAAACTTCCTTTTCGTGCGGTCATAGAGAAAGATATTCCACACAGAGAATAAAGAATATCCTTCATTTATGAAAATTCACGACACGTGACTGCTTTGGGAGGAAGAGTGAGTGACGCAATTACAAAATATTAAGAAGCAGAAAACTGGTGAACGGTTTTTTTTAAAGGAAAGCGTCACAAGTCTTAGTTTGTATGTGTCGCCACTAGGTGACACTTGGGTCAGCGTTGTGATTCAGATTTATTGTTGTTTCCATTAGTCCTCCTCGGATTGAGGAAATAGGAGGATTCGTACGTCATACATTAAAAATTAAAAATGAACAAAATAAAGTACATAATTAAAGACAAATAAACTTAAAATAAATTAATAAAAGAAAAGGTATATAGACAAAAGTCAATATAAACACAACACAGGGACACACACACACACACACTGAGGAACACGCAATGGAGGAATTTTGAACTACTTGGACGAGGAAGGAAACTGTCCTTGCTCCAGCAGCAGCAGCAGCGCCATACATGAAGACAAACAAACTAAAGAGCAGAAAAAGCTGAATAGGAATTTTAAAGATATGCGATGTGTGGTATTATTTTCCAAGGTTGGCAGCAGCAGCTCATTCAACCTTGATTTAAATACTAGAAGAGGGACGATTAAGAAAATCCTGTACCACAGCAGAGTAAAACAACAGCAGCAGCAGCGCCGCCATTTTGAAAAGAATAGTTTTACTCTCTGCTTCACCACGAAGCTTTTGTAGTTACTCCTTTTAACCTCTGGAGGAAGGAAGGAAGGAAGGAAGGCTGTTGTATAAAATTATCCCCGGGGGTATTGTGAATACTTTTCTGGTGTAGAACAAGGGCGATGCTTGTCCGACCTTAGAGCTGAACGATTTCTGGTCGCGTTTTCATGAAACTCGCCATTTGTTTGTATTATTGAAAGTCGATAAACTATTATCGATAAAACTGTCTTATCTTCTATTTTCGACCTTTGATTGTAGAGTTCGGATGCAATTTTTTAATCAAAAAAGTCACAAAACGAAGAGTCACATTTTGACTTGTCATCTGTAGAATCTGATATAAATAGTCATTCATGTGAGTGTTGTTGGAAAGTATCGCACTGTGTCGTTGTTTGACTTTATTTATAGTGAAAACCTGATGAGGGAAGAAAGTAGTGCTGCAAATAACTGCTGTATTTCATTCAAGAATTCTGTTGATATTTCCTTGTAAGTGATCCTAATAAACGTCTAACAAATAAAACAACATTTATAATATTTATATATTTTATTAGGTATTGTTATACAGGAACTTAACAAAAAAGCATTTGATCAGTCTTTTAAAGTGCAACTAACGTCCTTCCTGCCCCAAGACCACCATAACCTTATAACTAAACTCCTCTTAAATATTTTACTTTAATATTGTTAAATTTAATATGACTTATTTTTATGTTTTCCTGTCGCTCACAATAAAAACTTTGCAAAGCTCCTTAATTGATGATTACGAAAATATTTCGTGAAAAACTCGTCCTTTTTAAAGTTAAAAATTATTTTGGAGTTTTAAATTATTTTACTTATTTATTTTCGCATCATGGAAGTAGTCAATGGCGACTTGTAAAAAAATTGCAATTGCCAATAGATTTTGATCTTTAAATTAAAACAATTTTATACAATACTATTTGATTTTTATGTTTTCAATGTAAAAAAATTTCAGTATGTATAATGGTATATAATAATAGTGTTACAATTTATGGTATAATTCGGTGTTTTTTTAAGAAGTGTATATTAAATTTTCTTGTGCATTTTCCCCTCTTTTAAAATTTTATTGAAATGATTTTATTTTAAAGTTTCTTTCCTTTCATAATAGGAAAGGAAACGCCTATTGAAGTTTAAACAGAGACGCTGCGGATGGGCTGCGTCTGTGTGGCCCTGTGCACGTGTGAACATCCCTCAGCATCATCCTCCACTCTGCAGCAACCCTGTGCTTGCTCTTCCTTGCCTCCTCCCATGCTGTGGCAGCACGGTCCAAAGCTTTGAGGACCTCTCATGTGTGGGCCACAGCTGTGAGGACCTTCCATGTGAGGACCAGAGCTGTGAGGACCTCTCATGTGTGGTCCACAGCTGTGAGGACCTTCCATGTGTGGCCCTGTCATATGTGGACCTCTCATGTGAGGTCCGCAGCTGTGTGGACCTCCCAAACATGTGATGAGGGCCCATATGGTGGTGGTGATGGTGCTTGCCAAACATGTGATAAGGCCCCATGTGGTGATGGTGCTTGCCAAACATGTGATGAGGCCCCATATGGTGGTGATGGTGCTTGCCCCAGTGCTTGC
This sequence comes from Eucriotettix oculatus, assembly GCA_034510155.1. Lineage (NCBI taxonomy): Eukaryota > Metazoa > Arthropoda > Insecta > Orthoptera > Tetrigidae > Eucriotettix > Eucriotettix oculatus. Next base: position 122,335,768 of record CM067378.1, read on the forward strand.
CGTGGCCGACCTTGTGGCACCTGTCCACGTGTTGCCAACCTTGAGGACCGTCGTCGTGACGAGGATGACCGTGATGGTGACGCTTGTGGCCGCCGCTGAAGGACCAGAAGTGAGGAGGACGGTGATGCATGGCGATGGAACGACTGTCTGAAACAAAACTAATTACAAAAACCTTGCCTAAACATAATACAATAGACATGGGGACTGAAATTTCGGCCAAAATCTGGGGGGGAAATCGATTTTCTACTTTTTTCATATATTGTAACATGAATAGTTACTATGAACAATGCAGGGCAGCAATTGTTGAGGAAGTGACGCAACCCGGGGCCAACAACAATGTGGTCTGTCATGGGAGAAGGAAGCAGAATCACCAAATTCATTCTTCATGCTCTGATTGAAATTACAAACTATTAAAATCAATTTTTGGTGTTTTTATGAATAATACCTGGCGCCCTAAAGGAATTAAGAAATCCTCCAATACAGAGGAACGACGTAGAATCCGCTACATCTATAAATTCAGTAAACTGTAAGAGGAAGTTGGCCAACCATAGGTGTAACACATGCTGCTGGACAATTTTGATTAATATGTTTGATTCTAATTTAATAAATTATTACTATTTTACTGGGAAAAAAAATGTGTCTTTCTCAGCTTCGTGATTTCTGGTACCCGAAAACCGTCCTGTGCGTCACAAATATTAATATATATTGTCTTCATTCTTTTTGTAGCTAATCTACATGCTAACACCTTCAAATACAACTATTACTTTTCTGTTTGTTTAAGTAGTTTAGGTGACAACTTTTAAGTGACCCTATGTATGAAGATCTCAGTAAAAAAAATTATTTTCTTCTCACAGTCCTTTAAAGAATTTCAATAATAATACTGAATCAGTCCTCTTTGTAAATATAAAAAATACACGTAACGCAAGGAATATTTTCAAATCTGACAAATTTTGAAAATAATTTCCAAAATATCTGAGCAAAATTTTGTTCATTGCTAGACGTGTGTATTAACTATGAGGCGTGTGGCAATTCCTCCTCCCTCCGTGTCCCTTAATAAACCTATTACGTCTTTGGATTGGTGTCGCCTACAGTTGTGCATCACACCTCACGTGATGGCGGCTTCACGACGCGAGTGAAGTGTAGTATGTGGGGGATAACAAAGGCTGTGAAAGGAATTCTGCTAATAACTAGAGTAGGATAGCAAGGACCGGGAAATTACTTACGACTAATATAAGTAAGCATTCACTATTCCCGTATAAATATATACACACTAGTCTCCCGGAAGAAATAAAATCATTTATAAAGAGTTGTAAATGTCTGTTAATGAATGGAGGAGCGTCTTAAAGACAGGGAAGTTCTGCTGCTGCTGCTGTCCTATCAAATTCTCCTATTATTATACTTTACAACTAAACTCTACTAGAATTTAACTGCTGACTTATTTTCATTTTCACCTGCTGTGCGCCATCTTATCCTCCTCCTATGTCGACTCGAAATTGAAGATTGAATTTTATCTTTCCTCTTTATCGGTCCTTCAATTCTTTTTCTATATTTCTTGTAATATTATATTTGACGTATCCTGTTTCCTCAACCCAGGACTGAATAATAATAATAATAATATGAATATTAGGAGATGTTGTTATGGAGCGTGGCGGCGTTATATGGAGGGGTGCGTAACGTGGACGATAAGAGGTGCCGACGGGAAAATAAAATAGAAGCTTTCGAAATGTGGTGCTGCTACAGGAGTATCAGATGAGGGCAACTAAACAGGAAGTTGTGAGAAAATTTGAGGAAGAGCGGACAATATGGAGGACTTTGAAGGGATAGGAGACGTTGTAAGACATGAGGGAAGTGAATACCACAGCAACATCATCATGTCAGTGCAGTGATGACGTAGACATTCCCTAGCCTCTGCAAAGTAATTAACAAGTTGACCTTGAAACACACATGATTCCTGTTCCCTTATCTCATGAGAGACAGAGAGAGATAAGAGTACTAAAACTAGAGCCGTCAAAACTTCCACTTGTCACAATCATACAGACGCGCATAACAATGATACGGACGTACTACAGTAAATGTTTAAATTAATAGGAGTTGTGGAAAGTGTGAGAGGTCACTCAATAACAGTCTCTCAACCATGCTGCTTAACCTATATATACAACAGGCGACGAACAACGTTGAAATGAAAGGGAATCATAATGCAAGGAGAAGAAATAAAAACCCTACACTTTGCCGACGATATTATAGTATTAGGGTGAAGACTTGGAAACCATAATAAATGTCATGAACGTGGTCCTGGAGAGAGGAAGAGTTCAATATCAGAATTAATAGAGGTGAAACCAAGATGATGGAGTGTAGTATGTGGGGGAAACAAAGGGAAGGGATATTTTGAAGGGAATTCTGGTTCTTGGGAAGCGTAATAACCATAGCGCAGGAATTTCCTTACGGCTAATATAAGCGTGAATATTGTGAAATGTTGGTATGGAGCGTGACGTGGAGGATAGGAGTTGCGGGGAAAGGAAAAGAATAGAAGCCTTTGAAATGTGGTGCTGCTGCTACGGGAGAATCAGATGCAAGCAACGAGGAAGTTCTAAACAGAATAAGGGGAAGAGAGAACAATATGGAGGACTTTGAAGGGACTGATTAATGGGCCACGTTTTAACGCACGGGGGATGTTTAGCTTTAGAGGGAAGTTAACAGAAGTGGGAGGCCAGGGATGGAATACCCTCAGCAGATTAGGGAGGCTTGTATGAACACCACAACAACATCGAATTGAACCCTTTAAGACGTGTGTGACGATGTCCACGGGAACTGTGAAGGAAACGTCGTAAACCAGACACAGGAATAATAGTAATAAGAAGGTAAGCAAAGTTTCTAACTGATCATTAAAATATATATATATATGCGTGTCTCTGATTCGCGTACAAGTATATGAAATTCCTTCTTTGCCGGATAATTTACAGTGAAATAACAATTCCAAGTGTTTGGATAATATATATATACAGACTAATAGTATAGTATAGTGAGTGACTCACCTGGAGGATCCTCGCCGTGGACTGGAGCCGCGCCGCTCCCGGGGGCCAGCAATATACCAGGCGGGGGCGGCGGCGATGACGTCGTACCGTTGGTTGCTCTTCCTTGCGCAACTCTCGGCCGCTGCCAACCTTGCAAACACGAAACCACTAAGAGACGACACGACGCCGTCTTTTGGTACGAATGGCGGTTTACAGTCATCTCAGTACGGTAATAGGTGATGGAGATTTATTACGAAATGGCCTTTTACTGGTTCTTACACGGACTTTATAAAATACTAGAATAATCCGATTCCCTTGGCTCTACCTTGTACACGCCCCCTTCCTATGCTATTAAAGGGCAGTTGTTCACACTCATATAATTTCCAAATATGAAAGTAAAACATATCTTATCAAACCACATTATGTGTGCATATAAATTACCCAAAACCTTTAAATGTTACATGTTTCCTCCTTCCCTTCTCTTTTTATCTTTCCACTCCTCTCAGCTTACTCTTGTTCTCTCTCTCTTTCTCTAATTCTCGCTTCCTCATTCGCTGTCTCTTCCTCGCCTCCTTCCTCTCTGTCCGTCTCTCTCTCCATTTCTCTCAGTTTTCTCTAATTCTCCCCCTCTCTCTATCTCATTCTCGCTTCCTCATTATAAATTATTCTCCTCCCTCTTCTCTCTCTATCCCTTCCTCTCTCCCTTCGTCTACCCTTTCTTAGGTTGTGATGAATTTTGTCAAGTCTTATTATCATAATCCCTCGCAAAATACCTCCAATTTTGGCTAATTTAGTACAAGTACGCCGAATCTTCCAGTATCACTGAAGACTAATTGACTTCCTTCCTTCCTTCCTTTCTTATTTTTTCCTTTATTTTAATTTTATTTTTTGTGTTTGTTTTCCAGAAACTTTTTTTTGCTGTAACTTGGTTGAATGTTAATTTTTTTGTTACAATACACAAATTCATCGTTATTATTATAATAATGAAAATGCAAGGAAATTACCTTGAAACTAACAGGCTTGGGGCAGAAATTTATTTACGGTCTTTATTAAATTTATAGTTTATTTAATACATGTGAATAGAAAATCAAAATATATCACTAGATATTAATTTTTTATTTCTATAAACTAATTTTTTAAGTATTTTGCAACTCTTATTTCTAAATGTAGGAACTTTATTTTCTCCTGATTTCTCAGAACGTTTATCTAAATAGAAAATATTTCAAAATGATTATAAAGAATTAAATCACATGGAAACCAATTTCGACTTTACTTTTGGGACTTTATATATGTATTTGGAAGTTTATTTTTGTTGTAATTGATGTGTAACTACATATTACACAAATTTAAGTAATATAATTTATTAACTTTAAAAACTAATTAAGAAACTGGAAAATTTAATATTATTTTTTAAAGAAACCTTCTTACAATATATTTATGTAATTCTTTTTTGTTCTAATATCCGGATTAAGTTCGAAACGTTGTAGGAATAAAATAAAAACTTGGTTTGTTTGTCTGTGAAAATATTTTTATTATTCATAATCATACACGTACTTGTGTATTTATTTTATACGCCATATTTTACCGGCACGTGACAACATTGCGAAAAGTTGCACCACGTTGCATCATGCTGATATGTAAACATATATATATACATATATAAACATATATATCAATACATTATCGCTAAGGTAAATAAAGACGAAAGCTTTATCTCATTTCATATCGTGTAATCAACGGTACATGTGGGTCACGTTGCACGTTCGCTCGCTGCCAACCTCTGAACGTAAATGGCACTAAAAAAAATCAAGCGTTGCTCGCAACTTATTAACAGTTTAGTCAACAAAACGGTTATGGTATTAAAATTACTGTGTGTCGAAACGTTGCAGTTGTTTTCTTTCTTAATTGAAAGACTAATTTCTTGAGTTTGTTTATTTTTTCATGTAAGCAACTCAAGTAGAGTTTTCCTCCCAACCGGAGCCTCTTGACGCGCTCATTATGAAACGCTTTTCCTCGCCTAATTTCACGGTTGCAAACTTTAGAGACTGTCAAGTGCATTACTTCCGTCGCCTCCCATCAAAATACTTGATAAGACACACAAACTTTTTTGTCTATTTTTCACTTTTGAGAACTAAATCAGGTCGGATATTAGTTGAGATGTATTTCTTTCCGCTTTGATAACATGGGACGGGAAGGAAAACCTGCATGAGGCACGTGGGACGATTGCTTATTTGTCTCACGGCCTTCCAAGAGGACGGGGTCGCAGCATTCCCATTCTCCGTGCCTCGGCGAGTTTAGGAGACAGCTGGCCGACTGTCCCGGCAACTCGGAACGTCTACGACCTCTCGGCTCACATCATCAATTACGTTACAATTAATAAAGTAAACGAAGTAATAATCAAATTTCAAAACGTAGATTCGTCTTGCGCTTTTAAGAGTTTTTCTCTTGAGCCTTTTCCGTTAGAGGAATGTCGCCATTGTGAAAATAAATTTGCATGAGGAGCGGCGAGGGAAGTCCTTTGAGCTCAGCCAAGTGGAATCCTCACAGACTTCTCAGTGCGGCCAACCGTTAAAAGGAAAGTATTTCCTTTGCCGCGGAAACTTACGCATGACGTTGCTCTGCCAAATATTCACTCCATATCCAACTTTATGCTGTAACCTATTCCTCTCAAGCCTCATCCCTCTCAGTCCATATTATTCTCTTATTCCTCGCCCATCTTCCTGCAACTCCATATAACACTACAATACAATCCAACATTTTTAGCCATATGTCCTAGACTAAGGCTGGGGTTGTCAACAGCGTGCGACGGTAAACAGTTTGTATTTTGTGTTTTCAATTCGCGTGCAGTTTGGAGAACGTGGAGCTTTGTTATGAATATCGGCGTGAATTTGGTTCAGCAAGCGTATGGCGCACCTACTCGCCTATAAAATTTTAGGTAAACTTTCCTAAATATAATACCAGATGTGAGGAAATTCCAACGACAAAAACTTTAACTAGCAAAGAAAACTACGCGAAAGAATATAATATATATCTATAAGCGTACTACTATCATATGAAATGGAAAAAATGTTCAAAAATTAACATCTTCAAGTGGAATAAAACAACAAGTAAAAAACCAAGTCAATTACGCACCGAAAACCAGCTTCAAAGCACAGCGCTTAATAATAATGTTACTATGAATCTATAGTATAGTAGCGTAATACTCCTTACTCTTTTCCTAGCTGATTGATTAGCTCCTGTTTATGGACACAAAGGGGACGATATTCAGCTTATATATAAGCAACATCAGCATTCCTAGTTACCAAGAAATAACAGAGAAGTGTAAACATGCATCAGAGTTCACTGCCCACGATGTAAACGGTAGGCAGTGCACAGCCAACCCAACCCAACCTAGCTCTGGATTACCCGAAGAAACTGAATGATGATAAAGCAACTTTGTCTTCGTCAATCACGTCAATTTAATAAGTAATTAAATATATTTGAAATATTATTTCCTTTTCGTACGTATCATGTTGAACCAAAGAGATATATAAACATATTGTTTATATATGTCTTTGTGTTAAACGACGTTACTGTTGATTATCTTTGACCAAGTGTTATTGTATATAACTTCTTTGTTTCCACATGTAAACATAACCTACAGTTTATTATAAATTTAATATTTGATGAAAGCGTGATTATTCCCAAATAATTATACCGAATAATGAAAAATAACAACGAAAAGGAAGTAAATAAAAATGGATCATTCGATGTCAAAAAGTACATGAAGAATAAATGGAGAGAAGAAACTTTTGATAATAAGCGAAAACGTAAGTTTTAACATTAAATTTAATCATAATTGCCAGTTTACTTAACATAATATTTTATCAATTAGTATGCATTACCTAAGTTCCCTTTTTTACATCTACATCATATTCATACGGTTTTACCTGTTACACGAAAAAGTCTCAATACAATAAAAGTGTGTGGTGTAACCGAACTGGTCCCATTCCAATACTTTTAGAAACTAAAGGTCTACTTCCAAAAAAAACAGGGAATTATTAACTATTTTATTGTATTTGTAATTCAGGACTTGACCCAAAAAAAAGTTGTACGGCATTTCTTAATAATATTTTTATGTAAATAGACTTGCAAAATATCAGTGTGATTATTGTAAACATTTTAAATAATCTCGGCAAGTCCTGAAATTACAATTGGAAACGATAATGTTTGCTCATAATTTCCCAAACAGTTCTGGATAATAATTTGCCCATTTCAAGCTTCTACATCTATTTGTTATATTGGTTGTGTCGTTACTTGCCCACTAACTCGCTCGGTACAGAATATTACAAAATTTCCAACATTTGTAGATGCATATTTATGAATTACATAAAATCAATGAAATTATTTTAATTTTGCAAAATTATGTGTGTAAGCAAGAAATTCTATAACTTTGTAACTACTACAATTTTTTACAATACATTTTACTCTTACAATAATGTATGTTATAAAGGGTGACTGCAAATTCATGTTTGAATCTTTGAGAGCTGGTACAGGACACTGTTTGTATAGGATAAACACGGGGAAAGAACAAATAATAGGGAAAGTGTAACCTCGTTTAAAAGTGGAAATTAATTTACAATAAGTGTTCAAAATTTCATCCATGAGCATTGATACGTGCTCGACAGCGTCGGTGCAGCGATTGATGAAAACTTTCAAAGATAACAGGAATTTCACACACACACACACGCCACTTGCAGATAATCAAACAACGAGATCTTCATCGGAGTCTAGTGGAGAGGCATACATGTCATCCTTCGAATGTCAAGCATGTACCAGTGCTGATGGACGCAATTTTGAACACTAGTTGTAAATTAATTTCCACGTGTAAACAAGCTTATGGAAATAAAACACTTTCCCTATTATTTGTTTTTTCCTGTGTTTGCACTTAACTTTTGTCCATACATTCCTATACAAACAGTGTCCTGTACCATGAATTAGCAGTCACCCTGTGTCCATAAACAATTTTTTTATTTATATATATTTGTTTGTTTTATATTTCAGATGCCTTATGGGAAGAGAGAAGAACAAAAGCTGCTCTACACAGTTATTACAAACAGTTACGGAAGGAAAATCCAAACTTTAATCACATTCATCCAGCTGATAAAAGAAAATGGCTGTTGAAAAAGAAGGGAGATGTTGGAGCGTCTACTTCATCGGAACTACAAAATGAGGAAGCAGACGGAACACAATCTGAATGGTAAAAAATTGACATTTTTACAGTATATTATGTTTTCTAGAAAAAGTGCCAGTGGATTAAATAATTTTTCATACTCTGTATGTTTAATTTAAAACCATGATATCAAATGCTTGTTAATTGTGATTTCTCATTCCAATTCTCTTTTGATTATTGTGGTTTTCTACAATTAATAACACTTCTGCTATGTATAGTAAAGCATATCATTACTTCTAGTGATAACCTTATTGTTATTATAATCTGGCTGGAGCATATTTAATTCTATACATGTTTGTGTGTGTGGACATGTTTCACATTTTTCCTTTTATATTATTTATATGATACAGGAGTTCTAAGTGTGTGCTAATAACTTGCACTGTAGTTGTAATTAAATAATTAAGAGTAATGAGTGCAAGCCAATTAGAACCTTTTTAAAATCAAATTTTGATGGACAGTGAAAGGTGCTAATTTTTTTAATTAATATCTATGTGATTATTTTTAGGAACAAAACATCTAAGAAGAAGAAAATGAGTGCCTATCAAAGAGCTTTAAACAATTACGAATCAAAGAAGCAAGAGAAACGGCAGAAGAAGATAGAGAAGCGAAAGCAGATTGAAGAACAAAAAATGGCTTTGAATCTGTACAAAAAGAAGAGAACAGATACTTTTAAGAAACTTTCTAAATATACCACCAAGGGCCAACCTGTTATGGGAGGAAGAATGCAAATTCTCCTGGAAAGGATTGAAAGACAAGTTAAAAATTCTTAACTACATACCTGTATTTAACATTCATGTGTAAATATCATTGTAAATACATTTTGTTAATGAAGGAATTGTTCCTTATAAGCACCTGCATTGATAAATATTAAATTGCAGCAGTAGACTATACCATTTTGTATCATCTACAAGATAATTGTGTAATAATATATTTATTCCTTCCTTTTTGCTAACATAATCCCTCAATATGAAACATATTCAGTTTCTTAAAATTAATATTTATTTTCACAATTACATTGATACTTGGCTCAGGTCCTGAGGGCTTTTATAAACAACATTGGGTTGTTTGACCATTGACGACGGCACATTTTTAAGAATTTATTTTATTTGAAAGGCAGGTTCCGATAGCTTATGCTCCAAAGTCTCGCGGTGTCGAGGTAGGGCCTAGGCTGCTGGGAACCAACTCCTCCAGTTCCTTATAACAAATACTTGTTCAGAATGTCTGAGCCCAGGCTCGTGTCACATGACGCTTTTTAAAGGGCGAGGCGCCACCTTCTCTTTTACAATAACTTCCAGATTATGTGCAGATTAATACTGGTCTGATCCATGCTAACCTATATTGCAAAAGCCTTTTCATTTCCACATAACTAGCACATCCCACATCTTTCCTAATCTGCTTAGCCTATTCCATCCTTTTCTGCCTCCCTCTTCTGTTCTTACCCCGACACACTTTTCCCCAATGCTAACTTTTCATGGCTTATTAATCTGTCCCTTCAAAGTACTCCATATCGTTTGCTCTTCCCCTATTCTGTTTACAACTTCCTCTTTTCTGATTCTATCCACTACCCGTCTCATTCTCCCATGGCACCACATTTCATAGGCTTCTATTCCTTTCCTTTTGCAACTCCTATCGTCCACGTTTTGCACCCATATAACGTCACGCTCCATACTACAATTTTTAGCAACAAATTCCTAACATTCACATTTATATTACCTGTAAGTAAATTCGTGTTCTTCCACGAGGAGGATTCGCTCATTCAAGCTATTCTGAGCCTGCAACGCCTCGGGCATAATTTTATCCTCCATTAGTTTTTATGGAAAAAAGGAATTACCAAAAGTTTTAAGAGTTCTGGTCTATTTATTTAATTGAACAGTTTTACTTCTACTTCTTGTGTGTTAATTACCTCTCAACTACTTTATTATTACGTGTTGTGAGATTCAGCTCAGGTTTACAGGTAAACTGCCTGGTGGATCACCATCAGCGAGTGATAACATCTCAACAGGTCTCGTAAATTGCTCCTCTGACTGTTGGGGGAAAAAAATACTGAAGCAAGAAATTCAATGAAACAAATACTCATTTATATTTTTGAAAATTTATGCATGTAAAAGAAAACATTTTTTATTTCCAATTCTGTTTTAAAAAAAACATATGAAAAGTATGACTGCTGTGCACACTTTAGTGTATGATTATGCATGTTGTTAAAGTATGTTTGCAATATATGGCTGAAATTGCTATATAATACTGGGAGTCGTTCAGCGTAGGGAAATTAACTGACAGTTGTGTTCCAATGAAGCTGTCTGCAAATCAGCCAATAACTTAGCAGAAACACAATTTATTTGTGTTATTTTACTGCATTCCTCACATCATAAAAGAAGTGCCTGACATATCCCTGGCCTGTAAGTGATTCTCGGCTCTACTGACTGGTAATGAGCCATATGGAAGTAATGTTTTGACTTGATTCCAGTGGATTTAATATGTGAGTGTTCCGTCGTCTGCATTGTCCTCCTGTGTATATAGCGTTGTTCTGCATGGCCTTCGTCAGGTGTTGGGAAATGTGGTCTACTTATGGCGCAACGCGCCTCTCTACTAGGCGAGGCCGAGATTTACAGATAACTCCATATTATTCTCTTCAGGTGTTAAATCCGCTTTTGGCTGTAACTTTGAGTTGCATTAATTTAACAAAATAAGTTCCGCAACCAATGATTACAGCCATAGAGGATTCCAGAGATATATTTATCTGGCAGCCTACTTTGTGCAGCGAAATATTTAATGGAATTAAAACGTTTCTTCCATCTTTATGGACTCCATCAAGTAACTAATTAAACAATTTTTTTTAAAAAAAAGGGCAATATTGATATTGGATACAGAATATATAACTTTCAATTAATAAAATAAAAGAAATAGCAGTCTTCATTTTAACAAGACTTCGCCCGCTTCTAACGATCAGCCAACGCTGTGGTTCCTTCAATTTTAATAATATTGCTGACATAATTGGCTAGTTTTGACTAATTTTAGAAGACAGGATAAGAAAAAAACCAAGCCTACGTTTACGGCATTTGTAAATTTTAAAAAAGCGTTTGATGATGTGAACACTACAATTAAGGATTTTCAAGAACGCTGAAATAGAATATCCAGAAAGGAGGCTTATACATTACCTCTACGCTTTGCCGACGATATTGTAGCATTAGGGCAGTCAGAAGAAGAAAACTTGGAAACCAAAATAAATGGCATGAATGTGGATTAATAGAGAGGAAAACCAAAGTGACGGAGTGTGGTAGAAGCTGTTAGATTGGGAAGGGATATTTTGATGGAAGATAAGGAATTCTGGTCCTACAGTAGGATAGCAAGGAACAGGAATTTACTTACGGGTAATATCAGTGTAAATATTAGGAAATCGTTGCTAAAATTTTGGCATGGAACGTGGCGTTATATGTGTGCGAAACGTGGACGATATGTGTTGGGGAAAGGAAAAGAATATAAGTCAATGAAATGTGGTGCTATAGGAGTATGAGATGGATAGTGGATAGGGTAACTAAGCTGGAAGTTGTAAACAGAATACGGGGAAGAGCGAACAATATGGAGGACTTTGAAGGGATAGATTAACAGGCCACGTTTGAAGAGATGATGATCTTGTAAAATTAGCATTAGAGGGAAGTGTGTGGGGTAAGAACAGAAGAGGGCGGTTGTGCTATTTATAAGGAAATGAAAAGGCTTGTGCAAGGTATGTTAACATGGATCAGACCAGACGTAGGACTGAATACCACAACAACAGCAATTGACTAATTTAGTAATTACAGGGGTAGTCATTGTTTTTATTTGCCTTAATTGAAGAGATATTTCCATTCATGTTAGTGCACCAGTGTTATATTCTTTAACACAAAGATCTTGCACTTTTTGGGGGAAATTACATTAGTGCGGATAAGATGAAGAAATCCAGCGCCGGGAGGCATTTTCATATCTTTGACCTAGACGCAGTTTTATCTTTGGCCTAGTTGTGGTTTACGGTCTCTGGTCTGAGAGTGGTGTATTGATTTGTCGGTGGCTATATAAATTGGTTGAAAGTTCCCAATTTGACATGAGTGAACCGCAAGTGAAGAAGGCAAGAATGGCGAACTCTCTGCTGCAACTCAAGCAACACACAATAGTCGTGGCGGACACGGGAGACTTCGAAGGTGCGTCTTACTAATTATACAAAATTTGCAATTCATGGTTTGGCATTCTATACAGGTAAGGTAGGATTTTTGCAAATAACTAGTCGCGTACCGTATACTCTTTAATACTTGGTATATGTCTACGTTTTTATCAGTATGACATTATTTAATACGTGTTACCCAAATTTTAATGTGAACTATAATTGTAGCCATGAAGAAATACAAGCCGACAGATGCTACCACAAATCCTTCTTTAATACTTCAGGCCGCCAATATGCCACAGTACCAAGAACTCATAAATAAAGCGGTTGAATATGGTATAAAAATAAGCAGGTAAGAACACATTTCATAATTATTTGACCTTGTCAGACCTTGATGTGAGTTTTGATAAACTTGACCTGACATGCTTGAGATGCATGATTATTTTGAATTGCATAATATGTCCTTGACTTTAAAGCATTTCCTTTCTCAATCGGCTAAAGAGGAAAGTTATCCCCCTAGCTTAATACATCATGATTAAGCCCCTCCTGAATTTATAGCCTTTATCATTGACACTTCTGTAATGTAGTGAAAGTTTTTTCCTTCCCTTTATATAGATTTTAAAAACCAATTAATTAAAATTTTGTAATTAAGTAGCAATTCCTTTCACAGCACCAATCAGCGGATGGGGGATAACTCTCCACCAGTTCCTCTCATTCTAACTGTATGGTTGTAGGTATTATTTCAGATATACCACAATTACGAACTCAATTCCACTCTGCTCAAATGTGTTTCCTGGGAAAAGTTGTATATTCCTCTTGATCCTCTGTAATCGTTAATCTCTGAAAAGCATAAAACCTGCTATGTCTTTACTTGGCACAAACTCTTTGCAATGTTCAGTCCAGTTTCATTGACAATTTTGATTAAGGTGAAAGTATTTAGACTATTTACTGACCTGAACCAGTTTGTCCTTGAGCCCATACTAGCCACTTTCTGATTGCTACTGTTCGATAGACATTTGTAATTTATTGTAAATAGTATGACGTAGGCAATGAACCTTCAAAATTTTATTCCTCCTGTCCTCTAGCTTATTTTTGCTTGTTATCAATAACTGAGAAAGAGTTGGAATTGTTTTCCTTAAGTTGCATCCTTAGAAATGAAGTGTGGTATGCTTGGTCATAGAAGGGGGCAAAGTAAATCCTGTAAAAGCAGGAAGTTAGTGGCTTAGTATCAGGTGGAGGTTGTCTTAAATTCACGGCTGGGTTTAGTAAGAATGCACACGACGAGAAAGCTAAACTTGTAATTTTGTGAAGGAAATCTAAGCAACTGTAACGGTTAAACGTAAACGGTAGCCTCGAGTATGGGCTCCGCTGCTCGACCGCAGCAATGTGCGTGTTAAAATAAGCAAAGGGTTCAACCACCTGTTAATCTGTAGTAGTGGCAGGAAGGGGAGTTACGTTGAAAGAAGAGTAGGATCATGCGTCACCCAACTGTGTTCCTAAGCAGTCAATCAGTTCAGTTGCGTCAAAGATTTTTGTCTTATTTATTGTGACCGATCTTTTGGTATTACTGCATTAGGATTTTAGTGTGGTTAAAGTTTTAGTGCACTTCATCTGTAAATCTACAATACAACTATTTCAAGTAGAATAGGCTATGTACCGCGCTTCTGAAGCTTTATAAGGAAGAACATCACAACAGGGTAAGCACAAGTAGGGTTTTATGGTTATTGTTAATTTTGCACCAGTCTGTCTGGCTTCTACTTGGAATTCTCTCTGCCGATGGTGCCCCGCACTCTCTCCAGTCCTCTGGTATATCTGTAAGTGGTATGTGCGTGCGAGGATTCAGTTGGGCTTTTTGTAAGCAGCTACTAATTGTCGAAGCATGTGAAATTTTGGAATATATTGTTATTAATATGTGATAAAAAGTCCTTGGAACGTACTCGAAGGCTCTCCTGCCTCGGGTGAAATGTGTCTAGTTTCCATCAAGCTACATGTATAGTTTCTACTTAAATAATTGCTAATTTTAATTAAGATCTGCAATTTAATACATTGACAAATTTTGTTCTATTAATTGTTCCTTCAATATTACAGAATAAAGGCATTTATTTTTCAAGCATGCTATTTTTTTTTCTCCCCCTTTAGATAATTTTGAAGTTCCATCATAATTTTAAGTTGTCAAAATTATTGAATTTTTTATTTGTACTTGCTATTGTATTCCATTTTGTTTATGATTTAACTGCCAAACTTTAATCTTAATTTGGTGATTTATTGATTTGCGGTTACAGATTTGAACTCTTCTTCTATAACAGCTGAACTTTTTTTAAAAAAAACAATAGTTCACGCTGAGTATAAAAAACTGCTGTAAATAATTTTTTTTAAGTGCAAAAATGTTTGTATGCAACTTTAGGGTACTTAGTTTCCTTAAAGGATTTGAATTATTCTGAACAAAAAAAAATAACTCGACATGTGACAATGATTGTGTTGCATTCAGTTGTAAGACGGATACACTTTTTTGGTAAGTTTTAAGTATCTTAAAATGCAAAATCCCTCCCAAGATTTTTGTTGGCTTGAAATGTACTTTTTGGATGCATTTTTGTAAGATTTGAATTCCTTAGCCGCTGAACGACCTGTTCAAAATTGCACAAGATTCCCGTCCTTGTTTGATTTATGATAAGAGATCTGCACAACATGTGTTGCAATTAATAGTATGTTTGCTGCACCTTCCTTGATTCATCTGCACAATTTACAAAATTATAGGAATTTACTTCCTGCTATGTAATGGAACGTAGATGCTGTAGAGATTTAACAAAGCTTAAAGTGTATGTGTAGCGTGGCCAATAGTTTGCATGTGACTAGACTTGATAGCTTTCGGCAATGATGAATGTCCTGCTCCACTTTAACCTATATGTGTACATTTTACTTATGGGAATTGCATTTCCCATTATTAAAATTCCTGCACTAAATTTTTTTTTTGTGTAAAAATTGAAAAACCCTGGCAAAGGTAGATACATTTTGAAATGTTTGGTCCATAGTTTTCTTAATTTTTTTTTTACATAAATCAGACTTAAAATTGAACCCATGAAGAATTGTCTTTGGGAATTATTGTTCAGTATACATTTTTGTTCACTTCTTTGCTTAATTTTTCCAGTAATGAATCCGAACAGCTGGAAGCGGCAACCGACAAACTGTTGGTTTTATTTGGGACAGAAATTCTAAAGATAATTCCAGGGCGAGTTTCAACGGAGGTTGATGCAAGGTAAGTCGTTCTGTACATTATTTGCCATTGAGTAAAAATTTGTTATTTTGGATTTAAAAATTACAACAGAAAAGCCTTAATTTGGTCCTCAAAGTTAAGTTAAAATGGACTCAAATTTCCAGTTGGCCAATGTTTTTCGCACCTTCAGCCATATTCACGCGTGTGCGCGCGCAGTAATTCTTATTGTGTTAATAAATGAAAATAAATTGATTTACAATTGGGCTTCTTTATTACATTACTTTGACGACCAAATTGTGCCTCGCGCCATTAATTATTAATTTGAAAAGGCACGATTTAGGAGAAACTTTCGGGAGTCGCCGATACAGCGACAGGAATGTAACATCACGATATACTAAATTTTCATATTAAATTCTATTAAATTGTTCTCAAATTGTCGAATAGTCGGAGCAAGAAAACTATTGCTATATTGTGATGCGTTGCTCATAATAATGTTACAGTATTAATTTATAGATGAATTGTTAAGTCTTTTTTTTTTCTGTTTGCAGATTATCGTTTGATAAGCAAGCCAGCATTAACAAAGCTAAGCGGATAATAGAACTGTATGAAGAACAAGGCATCGATAAGGAGCGTATACTTATAAAGTTGGCTTCGACTTGGGAAGGCATTCAGGCGGCCAAAGAGTTGGAAGAGCGACACGGGATCCACTGCAACCTTACGTTGCTCTTCTCCTTTTATCAAGCGGTCGCCTGCGCCGAGGCGGGCGTCACGCTCATATCGCCGTTCGTCGGACGCATATTGGATTGGCACGTCGCGAACACCTCGCAGAAGGAATACCGAGGCCTTGAGGACCCCGGCGTGCAGTCGGTCACAAAAATCTACAATTACTACAAAAAATTTGGCTACAAAACTGTGGTTATGGGCGCTTCCTTCAGGAACGTGGGAGAAATTAAAGCTTTGGCCGGTTGCGACCTTCTCACCATAAGTCCCAAATTGCTTCAGGAACTCGAAGATGGTAGCGACGCGGTTTCCGAAAAACTTTCCGTCAAGTCAGGTTAGTCTCTCGCTACTATATTCTTAATACGGTCACGGATGCAAGCGACCGACTACACGTCCTCTTGCTGTGCCCGTTTTCAAATTGTGCGAATTACCGTTTCTTTTTGCAGCTCAAAAGTCGACCCTGGAGAAAGTGAACCTGGACGAAGCAGACTTCCGTTGGTTCGTCAACGAGGATCAGATGGCCACCGATAAACTGTCCGAAGGAATACGTAAATTTGCTGAAGATTCACGTAAATTGGAAAAGTTGCTGAGAGAGCAGCTGATCAAGATTTCTAAGTAAACCGCCCGCCAATCTTGCAAAGGAAATTTGGGGACCAACAATTATTTGTAACTGGCCTTTTTAGTGTGCAATGAATGTTAATAAAAATAGAGTATTACCTTTACCCATTTTTATTCCATACATGCAATTTCTTTGCTACCTTGCAACCTGTATATGTGCAATCAAAGGCTTTGATATTATTATTATGTTATAAATGTGTCGGGAACCTGGAGATGGAAGGTATTTCCAGTGACGACTGTTTTATATTTTTCAAGAAGCATCGACTACCATCATTATTGGTGACTGACTTGCTTTCACAACCCATTCAGCTCTTACGACTTTACGTTCAGGTTATTCGGAGCTGTTTTTTTTTATTTCCATTGACCCGAGGAGAGTCGCGTTAGCTTGCTTGGTTTCCCGTGACCTTGGGAGGGTGACATTCCTATGTTGGTTTACTGTAGATAAACCAATTTGTTTGAGAGCACAACGTATTTACATGCGCAGTATTTCAATCAGAATTGATGGGGTTAATGTGGGATCTCTCATACGGTCCACGCCATTGCCAGGATTCGAACCTGTGACTGAAGGTACAGGTTGCCTTGCCGAAGGACGGATGGCGCCTGTCAAAAGCTGCTTGGCAAGGAACTGCACTAGTCACCTTTTTTTTTTCTTTACTGAATGTGAAAACTTGAAAGGTGTGAAATTGGCTTCACATTCTTGATGTGGTCCTCTACAATTGGTAAGAAAAATATTGGGTAATAAATTTCGGAGGAATAACAATGGACAATAACGTGAAAGTGAAGCCCTACTTCATATTCGGGAAGATCTACGTTGGGCAATATTATAATTAAAAATATTAAATTTAACTCCAGATATATATAAACATATATTAAACAAATTGATAACCTCGTGCAGACTTAATTATATAATCTGTAAAACTCTTGTTGGAATTATGTTGTAATGTTTTAACACTGTTGTGTTAAGTTATTCATATATACATATTTCGGCATGTTTTTACGACTTTTTTCCTCCCAGTAGAGAAAAATGTACAGAAAATTATATATATACTTTTTTTTAAAAAAAATGTCTTCATTTCACCTCCCTAGGTTTTAATTTTCTGTACATATTTCCTCTACAGGATGGGAAAACAAGGTGAAATGTGGATTTGTTAAACAGGATACTTAGATTACGAATTTGCAGGTGTGAAGAGGAAAGGTTAGTTGAGGCGGCGATTGCAATTAAGAGGAATTGCTTCTGTAGAAGCTCAGCCACAAGTCGTGAATCCCTTCCTTCTCCTTGAAAACGACACAATTTCGTGCGATTATTGCTTCTATATTTCGAATATCCTTTAATAGTATTATTATTATTTTATGCGATCTGAATTCCGCTCGCTTGTATATTATCTCTGGACTAGAATGGCAAAGAAACTTCTTTGGCCCAACACATGTTTTTGAAGTCTTGAAGTTTGTGTACGTGTTTCAGTCACGACTGAAGTCGGAGCTGCTGAACGTGTGAGGCATACGACAAATATTATCAGATTTCAGTAATTATACGTTTATTTTAGTCTCGACAATCCTTCTACTTCAAGGAAAATATGGCATGTAGTAAATAGAGTACGGGACAGGGACAGGACACTACATTGTCGTCTGTATGTTGAAAGATTAAAATAATAGTTTGCAATAAGAAATGTCACGATCCTAATTTTAACGATGGAAACAACGTTGTCTGGTGTAGAGATGTGGTCAGTCAGTTGCTCTAACTATTTGTTCTCATCTTGGTGATTTTGACACCCTGTAATGAGTGGACAGTTGGTTGGTAGAGTCCCTGCGTGCATTACTTTGTTTACCTCACGGGATAGAGCTGCACCTGTTCGCCTATACCTAAGAATTTTCCCTTCATTTAAGCTTCACTTTCCATTACTCTAACACGACTCACCTGCTATATAATTTTTGTTCATTGTTGAAGTCAACTGCTTGGAAGCGTATTTCAGCGTTGAGGGATGGTTGTATACCACAAATAAGGGTGATATAATGAAGAATTCCCTAAAATAGATACGAGTGTATTAACGAAATATTAAATTTTATCTTTGTGTGGCATTTTAATTCCCTATTTCTTGGGTTAAAATAAATTTAAATAATTTTGACAAACTTTCATCTTCGTGTTCCCAAGCATATTTAAAGTACCCCTGAGTGTTTAAAAAAATCTGATTAACTTCATTATATCTTTCACAGGCTTTGAGGAGGAATGGCTACTTCAGAAAGTGAAGAAGACTATCAGAGTGCAGATGAAGATATAGATTTTGAAGATGACGTTCCGTCAACAGATACCGAACCAAATGTGGCTGACGAAAGGACGGCTGCGCCGGTAAATGTAGAGAACGAAACCTCTTTGGCGGCAGAAGAAAATCGTACCGATAGTGATGAAAATACAGTTGCTTCAAAATTGGTTGAAGAAAACAGTTTTACAAGCAAAACAGTTGAAACTGGAGATGGAGAAACCGGTAGACCGCAAAGCTGTATTGCTGACACGTCATTAAAAGAGCTCATTAATTTAAAAATTGATGAAGATGTGACGATTAAAGCGGAACAGACCGTTAGCGTAAAGGATGGATCTAAAGAACTGGAAGGAAAATCAGAGTCTGATCGAGGTTTATTACGGGAAGGGTTTGAAATCGATGCCAAAGCGAGCGGAGTTGAAGAGGGTCGAACCGTGAGCTCGGAGCTCGTAAACCCATCCGTCGAAGAAGCCGGACCTCATAGTAAACCGAGAAAGAGTTCCAGGCAGAAACCACCGAGAGAGCAGAAACCCAAAACGAGTGGCATGAAGAAGTTGGGAGTCAAAATAGAATTTCCTTCAGAAGCATCATCGACTCGACAGAATTTAAATTCAAAAACGGTTACCCCCGTCGTAACCAAGTCTCCGGAGAGAACCGAACGCGGTTTCGGTGTACCTCCTCGGAGAGTTCAGTGTTGGGAAGAAAATGTAAATTCACCCACACGAGCGGCGGCGCTTGAGGAAAAGCCTGCTCCTTCGCCCGGAAACTGTGACGAGGAATCGGAGTCCAAAATGCCTGAAAATGAGCTCAAGAAAATCGATTCGGTACTGGATAGAATAGCGAGTCAAACCAACAATTCTAGTAGCAAGGTAATTGAATCTTTATGACAGTAATAATAATGGACTATGTTGAAATATTTTAACCCTATTGCATACATTTAAATTTTATGAAATATTAATTTTCAGTATATTTTGTCACAATCATTTTCATTACATTGTGTGCATAACCATTTTCTATGCAGATGTAGCGTTCTGGGGGTATCGATGTCGTGGGAAACAAACGTCGATACCCGGATGGAATCCAACTCCTTTACCAGGAAAACCTACATTCATCATTTACTATGCTTCCATTAATGATATAACGTGTGAGGTATCGTAATTGCAGGGCTCGTGGGGAGGATGGAGCGGTTGGGGCGTCTCGTCGTTATTGTCGACGGCCACGGAAAGCGTTTCGACGCTGACGTCGCAAGTGTCGCATGGCTTTTCCTCGGTGTTAGAGACGGGGCTGGGTGTACCGAACCCTGAAGAGCTGGCCCGTATGGATATGCAGAAGACTATTCACGGTCACGACAAGGTGGACGAAGATGAGCCTCGTGATGGTAACGCTCGCTCGTTTCGTATGACTTTATTTGCCGCAAGTCAAGCGTAATTTGGCCGCGTTGTTCATTTCATAGTTTCATAATGCAGGAAATGAGTAGAAGTGTGAAAATTGTAATGTAACTCTCTTCTGTTATTCTGCTTAGAACTTCCGCTTTAGTTACGATATTATAGATTTTATAAAGATGATATAGACATTAAAAGTTTAACATAGTTCTGTTTTTTTTCTGTGCTTTAGAAAGTCTATTCAACTTTAGTCTGTAATTGTTAATTTAATTTAATTTTATATAATTATTTCTACAGGGTGGCTGCTAATTCATGGTACAAACTTTGAGGGCTGGTACAGGACACTGTTTGCATAGGAACGTATGGTCCAAAGTGAAGCGTTGAAGCACAAACATTCGAAAGAATATTCGTCAATACCACGCGATGGTGGACCTATCTTGTGACCACCCTGTCCTCGATTTCTTTTTATGGGGACACTGGAAGAATGACGTTCGTGCCACTCCATTGCTCGATTACCTGCAGCTGCCGCTTGAAATTCCTGGTATATTTCAAAGTGTTTGTCAATCGCTGCGCCGATGCTTTTCAAGCACGTATCGACGCTGATGGACGCTATTTTGAACACTTATTGTAAATTATTTTCCACTTATAAATGAGGTTATGGAAATGAAACACTTTCCCCATTATTTGTTCTTTCCTGTGTTTATGCTTCGATGCTTCACTTTTGACCGTACGTTCCTATACAAAATGTGACTGATTCTGCGTCCTGTCCCAGCCCTCAAAGTTTGTACCATGAATTAGCAGTCAACCTGTATAGATCAAATTCATCCCCATTTTGTGTGTTCGTTATAGAATTTTAAGTTCAAATCTGGAGGCAGTGAGTTTAGTTTGTAATACCATTAAAATTGCTTTTTTTTAAAAAAAAATATGTTTTGTAGATCCAGGACTTGAGAACTGTGCCCAGAAACAGGGCGAGGAACCGGGTTTATTCAATCTGGGCCTCGTCATGACGGGAGTTACTTCCATCGGCAAACTCGTCGAGACGGCGGGAACCAAAGTATTGACCGGAGGGCTCGACACGCTGGAGACGGTGGGAAAGAAGACTATGGAAGTCCTACAGGATGGCGATCCCGGACTGAAAAAGAAGCGTGCCTTTTTTACCGGGGAGAAAGTTGTCCTTTCTCAAGTAAGTGCGAGATACAGTAACTACTAAAATAAAAATTGTATGTATGATAAAGAGCGAGGTCTTTCCTGGCGAATTTGATTCAAATGCAATTCTCGGGTTTCAACCGGGGTCGAAGTTGGTTTACGCGACGTTTCGGCTGCTAGACCGAGGCGCCCGTACTTGCATGCGGCCACGCTCTCCCCTGTCCGCTTCCTCATATCTCCTCCCATTCAGGGTCGAACCCCAAGAATTGTACATGTATGTATAATAGTTTAAGCCAAAACACCGCACTTGTATTTTAAAAGTTAATCTATTTAGACACCTAAATGCATTTATACATTTTACCAGTTCTATCTGCATTTGTGCTGGAAAAAAGAAAAAACGACTATTGAGCAACCTTTTTTTCTTTCACCTTCGCTACATACGGCAACTTGTCCTGTTTGCGATAACTGTCCTAGACTTGTTTCTTTTCTCTTAATTTTCCCATGTAATAGTGTCTCCTTTTTTAAGAGCTGAACTTACTTTCCAAGTTGATGTTCAGGTTTTGCAAGAAGCAAAGGAAAGGGCAGAATTTGAGAACCAAGAGAAGCAAGACAGAGAAGCTTTGAGGCAGGCTCATTTTGAAACACTCTTTGATGACTTCCAAGGTACAGTTAATCTTTATTGTTGTTAATATTTTGTTTTAAATTTAGTATCGATGCTAACAAAATTAACAGTATATATATATATGGTGCTCGTGATAAGTCTCGGGCTTCTTAAATATTCTGTCTATCCAATTTTAGTGAATTGTTAATAATAATAATGATAAATTGATTTAGCAAAAATTCTTTACAATGTCACAGTTCATTCAATTAAGCAATTTTACATTTAATAAATTCAGTTGTTTAATTAAACTATTCTTGAATTTTTTATTAGTATCACATTCCTTAGTTTTTATTGGCATCTGGTTAAATTTATTTGCAAGGATGCAACAGTCTGTCACCCGTGCTGTTTAACTTATATATGTAGAACAAGCTATGAGGAAAGTTTAAAAGTAATATAGAAAAGGAATCGTACTGCAAGGACAAGAAATAAAAACCTTGCGCTTTTCCGACTATTCTATATTATTAGGGAAGTCAGAAGAAGACTTGGGAACCATAATAAATGCCGTGAACGTGGTCCTGGAGAAAGAGTTCAATATGAGGATTAATAAAGGGAAAACCAAGGGGAAGGAAAAGATATTTTGAAGGAAGTTAAAGAATTCAGGTGCTAGAGTAGGATAGCAAGGAAGAGGAATCTACCAATCGCTAATATAAGTGTAAATATTAGGAATTCATTACTAAAAATGTTGGTATGGCGCGTGGCGTTAAAAGGGTGCGAAACATGGACAACGGGAAAAGAATGGAAGCCTTCGAAATGTGGCGCATTTTGAAACGCGGGGGTCTTGTAAAATGAGCATTTGAGGGAAGTGTGTGGGGTAAGAGCAGAAGAGGGAGGCCAAGCTAATTACGGAGGATGTGGTAGTTATGTGGAAATGAAAAGGCTTGCACAAGATGGGCGAGTATGGATCGCTAGCAAGGAAGTTGTAAGCAGAGCAGGACTAGCCTTAGAACCACAACAACTGGTTAAATTCTTTTATTCCTTGAGTAAATATCCGTTTTGTACCACATGATAGGTTAATATTTTCAGGTTTAGTTCACCTGGAAGCGTTAGAGATGCTGTCTAAGAAGTGCGAAATGAAGCTGGAAGGGGAACTGTTTTTAACAAGCGGAGACGACCTTGTCAAGTTGCAGAATAAAATGGAGGAGCTGAAGAACAAGTGCACGCTTCCGGAAGAAGAAGACGACGACGACGAAGAGGGCGTTGAAGAATACGCTTGGCAAGATGAACTTCTATCATCGGCTAAACAACTAGAAGTGCAAGATTCGCTAGATAAAATGATTAAAGTAAGTTACATCGCATTTCCTCACACTCCTTCATTTTAAGGATCCACAAAATAATAAATAAAAAGACGATCCAAAAAGTCGGCATTAACTTTATAACTATTTGTTGACAAAAGCGACGTTTCATCTCAATTTTGAGACTTCATCAGGCTTACAACAAACATAATATTACAATAAATTAATTTAGCAGTACCTCATATTCTCCTCGACTCCCTCAGTCGAAAAGATTATTGAATTTACACGTGAAGAATTTGCTGTCATGGGCTATTTAAGTCCGAAAACGATGACGTGATTCACAGAATATTTAACTTTGCTTGTTTTATTTCTTATTTTGCACTAATTGTCGCTTGTTTTACAGAGTTGGAGAGAAATAGAGGGTTGGCTCGATTCGGACCACGGCGAGCTGAGTTGCAGGGAAATTCACGTGAAAACTATGTCGACCTTGGCGCAGCTGACCGCCGAAGCCGTGAAACACTTTCACAAATCCGCAGAACTGTTAGCCGTGAAAACGGATAGAAATCCGCTGCAGGAAGCGGAGGTTTTCCGCAGGTAAGTCGCCGTTGGACAATAGTTATTTTAATCGCTGTTATATTTACTGGTACAGTTGCTCAGCCAAGGTTAAAAAAATTGTTTAGTTTTTTAAAAGCCTTTACTCGCCTGTCACAAGAATATCAACACAAACAGGAGCCATATAAGGACATGGTGCAGATGTTTTTTATTACAACCTCTCTCTTCAGTTCTTACCCCACACACTTCCCTTTACAAGACCCTCATGTCTATTATCTATCCCTTCAAAGTCCTCCATAATGTTTGCTCTTCCACTGTTCTCTTTAGAACTTCCTGGTTAGTTACCCTATCCACTATCCGTCTCATTCACCTATAGCACCACATTTGAAAGACTTCTATTATTTTCCTTCCTTTCCCCGACTCCTATTGTCCACGTTTAGCAGCCACATAACGGCACACTCCGTACCAACCTTTTCATCGACGATTTCGTAATATTCGCGCTTGTGTCACTCGTAAATTCCTTGGTTTTCCCTCTATTAATCCTTATATTGCAGTCTTTCCCGAGGACCCCGTAAATTCCTTCCTTGCCTGCGCTATCCTACTCTAGTTTTTATGATGCCCAAGTAATGTCCTTTAAAATATCTGTTACAAATCTAACAACCTTTGTTATTCCACTGTTTCCCATACCACCTCGGTTTTCCCCTCTATTAATCCTCACGTTGAACTCTTCCTCCAGGACCACATTTATGTAATTTATTATGGTTTCCAAGTCTTCTTCTGACTCCCCTAATACTACAATATCATCAGCAAAGCATACCGTTTTCATTTCTTCCCCATGCGGTACGATTCCTTTTCGATATTCCGTTTTAACTTTCTTCGTCGCCTGTTCTATATATGAGTTAAACAGCTTGGACGTTGTTGTCTTACTCCTTTTTTGATCTTGTGAAATCAAGAATGGTCTTGTATATGTGCCAAATTATTATTCACCTGATTCATTATGGTATTCTTCCATTTATTATAATTTAATTTGAGTGTTCTGGCTCTTGTAGAGCAGTATATTCTTTGTTGATCATCTTCTCTTTCGACTTGCGAGTTAATGGCGATTGATGTCGAGTCCATTTCTTCAATTTCTCTCTTAGCAATTGGATGCTTTGTAATATTTGTTTGCAAAAATGGATATTTACTAACAGACGGTGAATAGCAGCAAGAGTCTTCCTTCAGGGGAAACTCTTAAAGGAAATGTAGTAATATGAAACTCGTTCCAAGGGCTCGTCTCATGCTACGCTAAACGCGCTTTTTTATTTTACGCGTAGCGAGGCTCTTCACGTGTCCGGGCAGTTGAGACGCCTCGCGGCGAGATTCTCCAAACTCGTGGACTCCGTTGCTGAAAATAATGCTGGTTCCACGTCTGTGAATGAATTAATAACCAGCATATTTTTAGAGGTAATAATTATTATTTTTTAAATATTATTTATCTAGTATTACTATTCTTGGGGTTTATAAAAATTTTTTTCCTGTTTTAGGCTTCCAACAGTAGCTCCTACATACGGCAAGCCTTTCAACTTATAATTCCCGTTATTCAAGTTGGCGTAATAACGTAAATTGCTTATTATCACAATTTGTATATATGGACTGTATATATAGAAATTAAATATTTAACAAATTCTGTATAATTATGTGAATGGGCAAAGAAATGCTGAGACAAATTGCATTTTATTTTATAACCCCTCTTTCCATTATTATTATTATTATTAATATTTTTAAGGTGACTGGATAAATATTGCAGGGAGTCTTGTAAAGGTAATTTGAAATAAGTGGAAAATGCTGAGTTGAAGTAACTTTTCCCTTTCAAAGAATATCTTTACTGAATTGCCTGAAAAGCAAAGTAGTGTGCGTATTTATTTATTTATAGTAAATTTATCTCTGTAAATTAATTCTTTTTGTGCATGTGAGGCTGGGAGAAAGAGAGCGGAACCTTGGGGTAGCTGTTCAAAAGCTGGACCCCGGTCAGGAAGCATTTACTAGTCTTACCGATTGCCATAAAATTAAAAAAATACATCAAGCGCTGGCCTAGATTAGAATGTTCACGATCCTTTAAGAACTAAACTAAAAGGAAGATATTCAGACATATTTAATATTATCCAAGATTTTCTGAATAAACGGAGAGAAAGACGGCAGAGTACAACATCAAAAACGGCGTGGCCGGAGCTTGGTTTAACCTGTGTGGAAACCAAAGAACTGTTAATCCATTTTTGAAATTGATCATAATTTCTTGCGAGGAAATTTTTAAATATGATATGACTGATTTCAGTTTTGATGAATAAAAAATCCCAATCAAAATTAACATATAATTTTGGTTTTATTAAATTTTGTGTGACTAGATAAAACCAAGGGTTATTCATCATAATTAATAGGCAACACGCTCCAAAGTAGCGTATCCAAACAATTTAACGCTCGCTACTTGAAGCGTTCCTGTGGTATTCAGTCCTAAGACGGGTCTTTTCGTTTCCTCGTAACTAGCACATCACACGTCCCAGCCTAATCTGCTTAGTGTATCCCATCCTTCAATGCCAATTCTACAAGACCTTTGTGTTTTAAAGCGTGACCTATTAATCTATCCCTTCAAAGTCCTCCATATTGTTCTCTCTTCCCCTATTCTGGTTAGTTACCCTATCCACTACTCATCTCATTCTCCTACAGCACCACGTTTCAAAGGCTTCTGTACTTTTCCTTTCCGCAACTCCCATCGTCCACGTTTCCCTCCCATGTAACGCCACGCTCCATACCAACATTTCCTAATATTCACACTTGCATTAGCCCTAAATAATTCCTTCCTTGCTATCCCACTCTAGTAGCGAAAATCCTTAACTTCTGTCAAAATATCCCTTCCCTATCTCTTTTCCACCGTTTCTCATACTACACTTCATCACCTCTATTAATCCTCATATTGAACTCTTCCTCCGGGACAACATTTATGCCATCTATTGTGGTTTCCGATTAGTAATTAGAGTAATTATAGGGTATTTGAATAAGGGCGCAGGTCGTAGTTGGATTTGAATAAAAGAAGCTACGCACAAGGTACTGACGAAATTTGTAATCTTCCTTAAAACCTTGCACACGGCTTCTATTATGTCATTATTGACTTACGCTGTGTAACATTTGTTTAAAACTGCAGATTATAATAAAACATTTAATGAATGGAAAACGTTAAAAAAGAAAATAAAGTACAAAGAAGCAAATAAAGCTTTATTCCATGATTATCTAATAACTTTATAGTTTTACAGTAACTAATAAAAAAAGGGAATGAATACAAGTTATAGCAGTCAGTATAAGTAAAAAGTTTAAAAAAAGTTGTTTTTTTTAACGAAAAAGACTAATATACATACAACATTGAAAATAACATTATATACAGTGAACAACTTCTTAATAAGTGGAAAATATATATGTATGTATGTATATATATATACAGTCTATGTTTTTCTTGAAGAACTAGAGGGTGAAGTTAAATCCATGAGTGATGAGCAGATTGCTTCATTAATTTCCTGGAAGCCGGGGACTTCGGACAAGACCCACGTGTCGTCTGTGCTGTCCAGCTCCTCTCTGCATATGGGACATGTTTTGTGACTCACGCTCCTGTAAACAAATAAAGTGTTAGGTCAAGTAACAGCTTCAGTTCATCTTTTGGAACTTCAGTCGCTCGACTCGAGCGCAGACTTTGCCAAAAATTGTACGGCAAATATTTTTTGACTTAAATTCATGTCTAGGTGGAATGAGCTTTTTCAAATTAATTCATGGGACAGTTGTGTGACGTCACGGAACAGAGAGAGAGAGAGATGATTGGTCTTGGTAGGGGTTAGTCCATCCTTTAATGGTAAATTGTAACAAAAAAAGTTTAATGTAGCGATGTGCAGGAGGAACTTGGCAGTCGTGGCAACGTGCATTCACGGAGAGTATCGGAAGCGTGCGTGTATCTAGAGACTACGGCAGAACTCACCACTGTTCGATGCATTGCAGGCAATAGCTGTGGGCGCACGGGAGCATGACATTTTGCTTTCGTTCCCAACAGATGCAGCAAACGTTGGATTTGTCCACGGAGTTGATGTTGGCGACGTTGTCGACTTCCGCCAACAACACGCTGGGGGTCAGCATCTGCCTGGCGTTCGGAGGCGGGTTGCCCCTCGAGGAACGGTCCGAATTCTGACGGACGGAGGCGTTTTCATTCTGAGCGCTCTGCCGTGCCGCCAGGAGCTGGTTTTGCAGCGAGTGGAAAACCTGGAAGCAAACGCATGACATTTGTGTCATCCGATTCAGAAACGTTTACAAGAGTAATTAAATACTTGCCTTCAAGAATTCAACTATGGTTAAATATCTGCACGTCTCCACCTGCTCGGTTTGCGAATTAAACTTGACGCAGGCGATTTTTACGGTTCCCTTCCACAAAACTGAAGAATCTGTTCCCTTCTTGACGGCGAAGACCATCCGTTTGCCGTTTTTGTCGGTACAGTGAGTCGCCCTTAAAAAGAGAGAACCTGAGGTACACTTCACAGTCAACATAGTGACAACCATAGAATAAAATAAAATAAAACCCGCTTACAATTCGTTGAGCTGGATGAGGTAAGCTTGGAAGTCGTCGTAAGTTAGAGAAGCGACTTCAGAAATGACTCTGGCTTGTCGGCACATCTCGTCTTGCAAAGTCTCCACCGTGTCGGGTAAACTATCGGAACTTTTCACTTGCCCCATCGCAATTTATTTTTATTTGAAACGATTAATGTGTTTAGCAATAAATTAGTTTGTCACAATTCAAAAATACGCGAAACAAACATTGAAAGTAAAATAAAAACTATTTAACGATCAATGACATGACATGCAGGACGCGGGCTGCTTATGTAATTAAGAATCTAACATTTTCTGAAAGTGCATTAGTATTTTTCACCCCGACGACTGAATTGTTCCGTTCTATCACAACACGTTGCGAAACATTACTAATATTTTGATAACGAGAGACCAAAGACTATGTTAAAGTCGAAAAAATTATAAGTAAAGCACAAACAATTTAAAGACACAGATTGGAACGTGAGTCACATCTACATTTCCGGCGATTGGTCTGAAATAACGAATTGTAATCGTGAGTTGGGTTTAACAAGTCTGTAGTCAACTCTGAATGTCAAGAGCAATTAGTTGGACTCGTAACGTGTGGTGCGTCACATCGGGATATATATTTTTGCTATGGACATTTCCCGTTGGCGTCTCAACATGCTTGCAAACCCGACAGACAGTGCGTTAACCGAACTGGACGATGCGTTTTATGGGGTTTACATACCTCCCGATACAAAATTGCCTGAAGACAACGGTAAGGACTATACAATACAAGAACCGAGTATTGTTTATCAAGCTACTGTTTCCAATTAACACAACCTCTGACGCATAATAGAGTTAGACGACCTTCCATTAGTTATCATTGTGCTTGTTTCCGGCGTCGTCTGAAATAATTACTTGAAAGACTGTCCGTGTTATACGATCACAACACGTTGCTAAACATTACCGAGACTGTGATACATAGAGACAGATGAAAGTGCAACCTTAACCTCACAACATTTCTCGTATCGGGCATTTAAAATTAAAAGTCGAAAAATTAGAAATAAAGTGCAAACACGCGATAGAGAAAGCGATTTAAAAACACAGATTGCGACGTGACTCAGATCTATATTTACAATTTCCGGTGATTGGTTTTAAGTAGTGGATCGTGGAAAGGGTAAATTCGCACGGTTGGGTTTACAAGTCTGGAAATAATACGCTGTCACTTCGTTACTGTAGTCAACTTTGAATTTCTGGAGAAATGACAAGTGCAATTTGTTGGATTTCTAACGTGTGGTGCGTTACGTTGGGATATATATTTTTGCTATCGACGTTTCCCGTTGCTGTCTCCACGTTCTTGCAAACTCAAGACTTAGTAGGTTAAGTGACCCGTTAACCGACATGAATGATTCGTTTTATGGGGTTTACATACCTCCCGATACAAAATTGCCCGAAGACAACGGTAAGGACTGTTCAAGAACCTTCTACTAATTTATGTATTGTTCATTAAGCTACTGTTTCCAATTAACACAACCTCTGATGCTTAATACTGTTAGACGACCTTAATTGTTTCTTTCTATTAGTTATCATTGTACTTGTTTTCCGCGCTGCGGAAATAATTACTTAAAAAACTGTCCGTATTATATGGTAGCTTTTATTAGCAGAAAGTTAAACAGATTTTTAGCACCTTGTGCTTAATAAATGTAAATAATTTAAAAGTTTTTCTCCCAATTGTTTCAGATACTGTACATGTTTATAAAGATAAAACTGAAGCTCTAAAACTGGTAAAGAAGTACAAGAAAGCAAGATTTAAAGTATTTAAGTCATTTGAACAAGCAGAAGGTTTTTCCACAAATGGATTAGAAAATGTCATTTCATCGTCCCTTTCAGCTTCCGCAGATAAAAGTTCCTCGACGATAGAGAAGGCGAGCCCTTTCAAAGCTCCAAAAGCGCAAGACTTGGTACAGTTTAGAAAATCCATAGAATATGGTGATATCGAAACGGTGAAGAGAATAGTGTTGAACAATCCGCGATACTTGATTAGCAGCGGAGACACGCCATCCATTTTGCAGGTATGGAATAATACTTTATTTGTTTTAGTAGTTATTACAGTCAACAATTTGCCTTCCGCCTTTACAGGAAGGTTCCCGATACAACGCGTTACACGTCGCGGCCAAGCATCGGAATGCGGAGATTTGTGATTTTATTTTGCGCACTGTTGGGGATCCAAATTTCATTTCAACGTTGTATGGAAATGATGACATGGCCAGTTGTCAAACTAGGGCCAATATTTTGTTAGATCTTTATCTCAACACCCCTGATAAAGGTCTCTACGAAACGCCGTTGCACTTTGCCACGAAATTTGGATCCGTTGACGTTACCGCGATGCTGGTTTCCTACTCGCAGTGTGACAAGAATCGGAGAAACAAATTTGGGCTCACCCCTAAAGAAGTAAGTTACAGATTCCTTCTCTTGCATTTCCATGAATCATTCGGTAAGAGTCGATTTACTTTTGTTTATTGTGTATTACTTGACTGTTGTACAATATATGTAGATTTTTTTAGTTTTTATCAAATTGCTGTAATTTATAGGCCTTTTTTGGAACCGGACTAGTTTGGTACCGCCGCCTTGATCCCCTCCGTCGCTCCTCCCTTTCCCCGCTCGACTTGCGCACAGACTTGTAATAATGTAATATCGTCAAATATTGTGTTTGCGGAATGAGCTTTTTTGGCCTAATACATGGGGCGAGTGTGGGTGGAGTGAGCTTTTTTGAATTAATTCATGGGATAGTTGTGTGACATCATGGAACAGTAGAGAGAGACACGATGGGGCGGATCTGGTGGAGGGGTTGGGAGGGAGTGGGGGGCATGACTGTACCAGAGTGGTCTTTCCCCTGATTGTTACACTGTAGTTGTATGAAGTTTAATCAATCATTTCCATTTTCAGATTATTTGTAGTAGAGCTTCAGTATTTAACAAAGAAATTTTTAAGAAGATAAAAAATCTACTGGATGAACAGTTTTATGTTCCCGTTTTACGATCTGATGACAATTCATTGCAACCGGTTGTTGGCGAACCATTTTGTCCTCCGCAGCTACCGGTATGTATAGTTGTTACTTGCACGCACGTGAACGCGCGGTGCTCTTTGTGTTTTGTATTAAAGATTCCTCGTATCTATGTTCAGGTGATGGACAGCGATTTAATTAGTCCGTGTATTGAAATACATGCTTACGCAGGCCCCATGCCTCAGGATGAAGCCAAAGATTTCAGGAAAAAATGGAAGACGCCTCCTCGTTGCCTCGTAGGTCAGAACTCCACTCCGACGAAGGAAATAATTGGATCGTCTTTGTTTAGTTCTCTTAGTCTTCTGGACGCAGACAAAGGATTGGAGCGAATTGGCAGGTAAAGTTATCTCGAAATCAAAGTTTTCTGATTCAGACGGATAATATTATATAATTCTATTTTGACGTTATTGTTTCTTATGTTCACATGTGTTGTCGTGTAGGGTTGACTGACAGAAATGAATGGTTGTCTAAATGTAGCAGGTGATGTCGGGTTTCCATGATTAATCATTACTGTACTAGGAACTATTCTAGCCTTTTTTTTCCCAATTGTTTCATATAAACTTGCTAGAACCTGGGGTTGTCAATTAAAATATGTAAAATGACCTCTTTTTAAAGTTTTTTTCTAATTACAAACAGTTCTGTTATATTTCAGAAACTTGGCTCACGAAGTCAACGTCGGATGGAAGGAATATTGGCCTTTCTTGGGAACTTACACAGATATTTCCACCAAAGAAGGCTTGGATTTGCTTGAAACGCATCTCAAAAATAAATACCTGAAGAAATCCAACGTAGAAGGAAATAACGATAAAGAAATATTGGAGTCCGGGACAAGCGCGCCAGATAAATCGGCAGAGGAAACTCCTCAGAAGTCGGGCTCGCCCTTGCCAGACAGCCCGATGACTGACTTGTGCGCTGCGTTTAATGCCTGCAGTCTGGATGACAATTCCTCTACTAATAGTTTCATGCCCAAAGCCTATTTACCTGGAAAGAGCAATCACCAAGCATATGGAAAATGTGCAAATTGTGAAGACGAATTATTTATCAACGCTCTGTCAAATCCTGGAATAAGCCCGTTCCTCTACGTCGAAAAATCTTGCCAAGTTTTCGGTAAACGAATTTCGGATTACCTGTCGCTTAGAGCGACGGGCGCTTGCAATTTCAGCGAAGAGATGGTCGGCGAATTCCTACACGTCGAAGCTAAACACTTGCAGAGCGTGATCAGCAGTTTCATGGACGACGCGCGGTTCGTCTGCGTGGACTTTCACCTCGTCCACTCTCGCATTTCCACGATCGTTTCTGAAAAATTGAAAAATCTTCCCCGAGATGACTTGGAAATCGTACTCTGCGGACTTGCGACTCCATCCGCCGCTGTTAAAAGTCCCGATTATTTATCTTCTGACGAAGAAGAATCTAGTACGCCGCCGGGAAGCTTGCAGTATAGAAGTCATAAACGTGTC
Organism: Eucriotettix oculatus; assembly: GCA_034510155.1. Lineage (NCBI taxonomy): Eukaryota > Metazoa > Arthropoda > Insecta > Orthoptera > Tetrigidae > Eucriotettix > Eucriotettix oculatus. The sequence continues at coordinate 122,368,996 of CM067378.1, forward strand.
AACAAATTACCTGAATTGTTAATCGAAAGTCATGCCAATTGTTTAATGAACAATATAAAAAATTCCCTGGAACAGTATCGGAGCGTCAAGCCTGATCTTCAAAGTGAAATTAAAGTTAACTCCGAGGAAGAGTGTCTCAGGGTTTGGTCGGACGCGATTTCGTGTTCCTGCCAACTTCAGATTAATCAGTTTCCTAGACTCAGTCGACAGAGGTCTTCTTTCAAAAGAAATTACAGCGAAATCAATACTCCGGACATGAACCGAAGGCCGAGTTATGCCGGCTCTGATCGTAAGTACTTCATTTATGTTACCGTTAGCTTGTGAGTGTTAACTTAACTTCTCTTTGGTCTATCTTCTCACATCAGGGAAAACCGTTTGGGAACTGGACTAGTTTGGAACCTCACCTCGTCCCCCTCCGTTGCTCTTCCCGCTCAACTTGAGCACAGACTTGTATGGCAAATATGTTGACTTAAATTCATGTGTAGGTGGAATGAGCTTTTTCGAATTAATTAATGGGATAGTTGTTTGATGTCACGGAACAGTAGAGACCGGGCGGAGAGTCTCGGTGGGAGTTAGGAGAGGGGGGGGCCATGACGGTGCCAAAGTGGTTGTTAGCCAAAGTTTAATTTGGTTTAGTTCAAATTCTCCAGAGTATAAAAAGAGTACAATATTACAGCTCAACATTGTTAAAATGTATAAAAATAATACAGATCTAAATGGGTCAATGCATTTGAAGTGAAACGAACAAGGGTTGATCTCGATTCGTTTCCGAAAGGTGGCCATTTTCGTTCAGCTTCGGGGGGGCATATTTTAGTCGTCGCGGACATTTGCAGTAAATTGAATATCTTCAGATTGGGCAATTGCTGCAGGAATAAGATGCACGCCATTTTGTCCATAACATTCTATAATTCAAGTTAAAAAACGATAGCCTAAAACTAACCCAATTAACCAAAGTTTGGTTTCACAATTCAGTAAAATACAGTTTTTGTGGCATACATTTTTAACGAAGGAATAAAATAACTCAACTAATTTTCTTAATACTTTAAGGTATGATAGACAACTTACCGCTGTTTGTATGATAGTAAACTGCAGAAAATGGATCAAGATAAAAAAAAACTTTTTTTTGAACTAGTTGTATTGTAACATATAATCAACCTCGTGCATCACTTCATATGGATTGACCCAAGTTTTTACTTTGGTTTTAACAAATGTTAGAGATTGATGCCTTGGGACTTGTCTGTATCGATCCCGGTCGTCCCGCAAGTGACCGTGCCTGAGAGCTGCGGGTATTTCACATAACGAAGTAAATAAATTTTGAATACACATATATTTGTTTTCTAAGACGTTTCTTTCTCTTTGCAGTCGAGTCTAAATTCATGATTTCGTCTTCGGGAGGACAGCAAGGAAAGAATATACAACTTGATGAAGGTATATCACGTTCTTGAGGTCATACAGTACTTCATACAAATATTTCTTTATTTTAACAATATGGTTTATTTCTCTTTGCTTGCTATATTTTAATAACATACTGCATTTACTTCTAATTAGAATATTTAGTTAGAATTTATATTCTCCTTATTATTGAGACTCTGCTAAACATTTTGACAAGTTCATCTTGATGATGAAATTGATTCATTTAATGAAAAATAATTATCGGGATAATATTAAACAGCTAAGAAACTTTAATATCATACGCACGTGAATTACAGACGTCGGCGACGAAGACGAGAGGTTCTTCACCCCTCCAGAGTCGCCCGTTGACTCGAGTGACGAGGATTTTGATGACGCTAACTTGGCCGAAGAAGTTTACATAGAAGGGTAATAATTAAACTTTTAAAATAAATTAAATTAATTTTTCTTAAATACTTTTCGGCATCGTTTATGAGCTTATCTTCGTCAAGACGCTCGGCGTCGTGACGTCGGTCCCCTGCCAAATATGTAGGTCGATAGTACGTCCTTTTTTTTCAAAAGAATTATTGAAAATCAAACGCAAGCATATCGTGGATGGGCCGTGTTTTCATTCGATTCTTTCAATGTTTCACCATCATATTTGGGACTGAATTTGTTCAGGTTTTTAAATTTTGAATTATATAGTTAATCATTAATTCATAATAAAATAAGTGAATGACCATTATGCATAAAACATAAACTGGCAAGTGATAAAGGATTGCATTCAAAATTATAAGTAAAATTAAAATTAAAATAGTTTACAAAAAAAATTAAATATTTATATTATTTTCTCTGAAAGTTGCATATTAAAGATTTCGTAACTGAAGAGGATTAATATCGTTGTTAATTAGGATATTTTTATAATAGTTTTCTCGCTGAAGGCAATTTGTTTATCTAAACATTAATTTCGGAAGCAGTTTGGGATCATTTCTTCTTTTTCCATGTCCCGCAGAAGTGTTCCCGGCAAGATCGATATTTCGGTTCTTCACGCTTTGGCGGGCGTGGAAATATCGGAAACGGAATATCCCTACATCTACCTATGGAGGCACTCCGTGCTGCTTCACCCTGAAGAGGAGAGACGATCGTAAGCAGAGCCTCGTCATCGCCGCTTGCTTAACCCGCGCAAAAGTTTGTGACGAATTGTTTCTCTTTATCGGCCGACAGGTGGCAGAGTCCCGCTTTCGTCCGACAGCTGCGCAAGCTTCAAAGTCCCTGCGAGCACAAGTTGCGAAACGGGGAGTCTCCGACGCTGGATTGGCACCACCGGCTGCTGCAATGCTCTCCGGCGCCCCCGCCCAGGACGAGGTCCAGGCTCGCGTTCTGAAATTAGGTGCACGCACGGAAAACTAAGTGCCTTCTTTTTTTGTACCGTGTCGAATGACGGATCTGTCTTCCATAATACTGTAACTAGTTTTTGTACATATTTTATATTAATTGTTTCTTTTTAATTTAGGGGAGTATCTCTACATGAAAACTGTCATAATGGTAACTTAAAAAATTAATTTAAAATTATGTTCTGTAAATGTTTAGTCTTATTGAACAGTAAGTTTGACGGGAATGAAACTCCACAACTTGGATCTTCTATACATTGATTCCTTCTTAGATCAGATAACGCAGGAGACCTAATATTACTATATATATATGTACTTGTTCATTTTTATACGAGTGTAACATGGAAGCGATGCCACGTTTCTTCCGCATGTAACACGATTCCATTTTTTTTTGTTATTTTAAATTGTTCACAAGTCTTACATGTAATAATAGCTTTAGTTAATTGTGTGTTGATCATTATGCTCTCACTGTTGTACACGAAATAAGGGTAAATATAAGAACTTATTTGTTACCAAAATACTGTGTCCGTCTGTACTCGAATTAACGGTCCGCTTTCGTCGGCTTTCGTTTGAGAAGCGATCCGGTCGGGATACGATTTACGTCGAACATTTTTCCCCGCGACAGCTGCGAAACATGTTTATAGTGGCAGGTGATAGGTAATTATATCTTTACATATTTTTGGGCTGGTCTTTTCCAACTTCGTTAACATGCTTGGAAGTAAAAAGAAAGTTTTAGAAGAAAGACAAGAATGGAGAAATGCCAGGGACTCGAACCCGGGACTTCCCGATGTCCAAGAAGGCGGGCGCCCTACCAACTGAGCTAATCAGAGTTGACGTCCAAGGACCGATTCAACATCTCTCCGTTCCTGCGGACCTGGTAGCTGGTGAAGTGTATTTACACTTGGTAACATCTATATAACTATAATGGAACAAATTTAAAACAGCCCCAGAGTCTTTATTTCAAAATTAAAAGCACGACAGCTTTCGACCTTGGGACGTAATCATTTGAAATCGCCAAAAAAGGTAACGAATAGTCTGCCGTACGCATATCGTCGTACTGCTAACGTCAGTTCCGCTGATCGATCCACCTCTTTGCTGCAATCGTCTGGTGTCGTTAAAACTGTTCATCAGTTTTGCTAATATTAAGACAGTTAAAATTATTGCATTATAAAATATTTATTGATTAATTTAAACATTGGTAAAATTTTTAATCTGAATATTAAACTACATTATTTTTATAACATATTAACATCCTATAAATGAGAATGTAGATTTTCCCGACGAAGAAGCTGAATCGAGAGTACTCGGGATTCCAGTCGGGTGACGCCGCCGTCGTCTTCAGGTGAAGCGCTGTCGAATTCAGGAATGGTAGTTTAAATGGTCACGTTTGGATTATCTTGTCCAATCGAGGGCTTCCTCGCAAGTACGTAGGCGGTAGGAGCGGGTCGCTCCCTCCGCCGTGTATTCTTTTGATAGTCGCGCCGACCTCGACAGAGGGAGACCCGACTCCGTTGTTGGTATCGGCCTGTGGGGTGTCCCGTGTTGTATAATATCGGGGTCTCACGCCTTACTCAAGTGGAAACCTGAATCTCTGTTGATCGCAAGGCTGTTGGTGGTTCTAATAGCCCCGTACTAAGTGTGTGTTAAGCCACAGAGATGGATATTCCATTATTGCTCAACCGTTCTTTCTTCCGTGGTTCTTAGGGTTTGGCTGGTGTATTTTTTGTCTTTGTGATATTTTATGTTGGAAAGTTGAAACCATTTCAATTATTTTCTCTTCAAGGAAGCACAACTGTGTTTGTAAACAAACCAATTATTGTTTGATACATTAGTGGTACCGCTATGTAAATAGTGTCAAATGTTGGCTCTACAGCCCACTTAGGGCCTTGGCCTACCAGGACGACTGCGGACTGTCCTCTTCCGTGACACATTCCGAAGTCGGAGGGATACGTGGTCAGCGTATCGACTTGGCGTCGGTCTTAACCCCTAGTCTCCGTGCCTGTGCCAGGATTCGAACCCGGGACCCGTGGGTTGTGAGGCGGCAACGCAGGAGATGACCGTTAAATGTTAACGTTACATTTAAATGTAATATAGTACAAAGTTTAAATTCATGAGACGGGTTCATTTAATTTCATTTTGCTAGCTTTTTTTGCCTCTCCTTTAACTAGTGATGTCCTTTGAATTGTATGGTATGCGATTGTAAATTCAAGATCTTTTCTTTTGCCCCCTTAGAGTCAGAGTAGGCACATCCTGCGATGTTGGTACATCCCCTCGTATGAGGTGCCTCGCCATGTTCAAGCTATGTATTGCAGCGGTAAGGGAATGGACAGGCTGATCTGTTGATGTTGTCTGTGTTGTTTCCTGGAATAAATCCCAGGTTGTCTTCCGATATGCTAATTTGTACTGGACGTGGCTGTGACGTAGTTGTGTGCTCTGCCGCAGAGGTTGGTGTGGATGTTTCCTACCCTCCCTGAGATGTTAAGTAGCTGTTCTGTGTGTCAGTAGAATATACCGATTCCCCAAGTATTTCTAAGAATAATAATCTTTGGAAGAAAAAAGAAAAGTGGAATAGGCATTCCCAAAAAATCTTCAATAACCAAGATAATCATAAAAATTATGTAATTAAATTAAAACAATAGTAATGTAGGTAAACCTACAATTATTTGACAGAAAATTAGGGTAACGTTGAGCTTTTAGCTCTGACTGGAGAAATATGAAGGTTGGTATTCCACAGGGTTCTATTTTAGGTCCACTATTACTCTGAATTGCCAAAATTTGTGAATGCAGGTCCTAGTGCTATTCTTTTTGGAGATGATAAACAATAGACTCTTTAAGAAACTAATAATAAAAATATACCAGTTAACACTACTATAATTTAGTTTTATGTAAAAAACATTATTATTTCGCACAGTAAATAATTCATTAAAATCAGCAACTTTCTAAAGGAACATGATTAATGAAGAAAATTTCAATGCTTTTCGCCTGATAAAATACTGTTGTTGATACAGGAAAATAAAGTGTGAGGTGTTGGGGAAAAAACTAGAAGTAAAAATGGTATATCAAGTTGTTCATCTAATGAGTTACGAAATGGGTTTTCCATGAAACCGCTTGAACTTTATGTTGAAAACATCAGTAAAATTAATACGTAAACTGAAAAAAAAATTTCAAAGTCGGGAAAATAATTAATATTCCAAGGTAATGATCGTATTGTCATGCCTTTAACAATGGAGAACAAAATTGACGTAAATAAATTAGTTATTATTTTAATGAATAAAAAGTGACAAGAGGGATGAAAATATAACAACGCTTTAACTAAATACTATTTATATGCATTTCCTCTGAGAACAAGATTTGTAATCATCAAGAAATAAGATGAAAATATATAAGGAAAAAACTTTCACTTTAATTAATATAATGGGATGAGTCAGCACTACTTTCGTCCAATATTCTCTTTCCAATGACTCGCATCTTCCATTCCAAATTATTTTGTATTCCCGTTGCTGCAAGGTCTGTGAGAATATTATCGTGATCTTTGGTCGATTCAGCTTTGAGTATAGGTTCTTTGCTTGGCGGAAAGATTCCTAGGCGATGGCAACGTTTTGAAAATAAAGGACTATTGTTATCAAAACAATCCACTCGATACTCGTTGCGTTTACCTTCAGCTAACCAAATGTCTTCTTTTGGATTCGGAAGTCAAAACACAACGGTTGGAGGATCTTCGTTTACTTTTGGAGCAAACAAGACGTGAGTAATTCTTGTTGCAACTTCGTTTTTATTCTTGATTTAATTGAAACGCACATATGTATGAAATGATGTTTAAACATATTTAGTCAACCTTGTGCCTTCTATTTCATCCAGTTTTATTTGCTTTCTCCGCATTGCTTTATGTGATTGACATTTGGTTTTTTACTTTGAACTGGTTAGACTGAGAAGTTTCCACGTCCAAACCTCAAAGTTAGAGTGAATCAACCTGCACTTTTTGAATGTGGCTCGTAACGGTTGCTAAAAAGTTAAAAAAAAATTATTGCATATTGAGGCATTATTATTTTTCAAAGAATTATATTGTTGAAACTATTTTTTTCTACGTTTATATCCAGCAGTGTATTCTTGTTTTTACAGAAATACTCCAACTTTTGGCTTGGGAAATGCTGGAGCCAACACGGGATCGATATTTGGGACTCCTCAAAGTAACGCTCCTGCGGGTCTCTCGTTTGGAACTCCGACGACCACGCAGAGTTCTGGCCTTTTCGGCACGCCAGTTGCCGGTCAAAGTACCGGTTTAACTTTTGGAACACCCAACGCCTCTCTGAATCAAACTGGTGGCGGTCTTTCCTTTGGATCTCTGGCTTCCACCGGACTTTCTTTTGGCACCCCTAACACTTCTGCTCCAAGTTTATCATTTGGCACGCCAGCTGCAACCACTCAGTCCGGATTTTCGTTTGGCACTCCGACTACGACACAAGCGGCTCCTGCCTTTGGAAGCGCAACTCCGCAGGCTGGATTATTTGGCTCCGTCACGACTGCGGCTCAATCGTTCGCCCCGAATCCTTCGGCGTTATCTTTCGGAGTGGCGACGACTCAAAGCGGTTTGGCGTTTGGAACTCCTGCGACAACTTCTGGCGCCCTGTCTTTTGGCGCCACACCCGGTGCCGGACTGTTCGGTGCGCAGCCCGTGGGCACCACCGCCACCACGACAGCGTCCGGCCTGGGCTTCGGAGCTACCGCAGGCGCTTTCGGTACCGTGACAACTGCTTCCGGCCTCAATTTCACCAATCCCTTATCCACTAGCGTTCCTTCGTTAGGATTTCCGTCCTTATCTACGGCGAGCACCGCTACGACCAAGTCTGTAGGGTTATTTTCATACACCCCGACTACCGCCACTTCCACGTCTGCAGGTTTATCGCTTCCCACTTTTACTGGAGGGTCTCTATTTTCCAAGCCAACCACTACAGCGGCTACCGTCACAACCACTCCGTCTGTCGGACTCGGTGGCCTTGACACGGCGATTAGCAAAGGACTCACGAGCACTTTCACTTCAGGTACTTAATGACTATTATAATTAATTTCATTTCATTCAGAAATAGTATCAGTATAGTACCTCAATTCTCTTCTTTTATGTTAATATAATGTTTTCTAGTTCTTCCATTACCTGGTCCTTCACAAAATAAATATTTAGAATTTTTTAAAATAATAATTACATACTTTCCCCTTGTTTGATAGACTTGCAGTAATTTCTTGGTTTCATTTATTAACTGTATTTTTTTTTCACTTTTAACGAGTTTTGTTTTGAGTAAACCAAGTAATGGGCACTTTCAATGTGTTTCAAATTAATGTAATTGTAACATATGTATCAAGTTTTGTCTTCTAAATGTCATTTTGTACATATTATTGGGTTTTTGTGTTTCAGGTGTGCCTACTGGCCGGGCAGAAGCCAAAAATGTGAAGGAAAATCTTGTTCCAAATGAAATCTTACAAACTATTGATGTATTTAAGTATGCTATCATCTCAACTTCCTTTAAAATGAATAAGTATTTGCAATTTAAGTGGCTGTAGTAGTTATTCCCAATAATGATTAACACACTAACACTAGAATGAATTACATTCGTGCAGTTATACCAATATATGAAACAAATGGTAGCGGAGAAAGGCGGACGTTGCCATTTCTCAGTCATTGACCCTTCTTACTTCAGCTGAGTGCTTAATATTATGTGACAATACTGTAATAATGTAATTGAATGACTCAAGCTAGGAGCTACGAGGTCAGATCGGCTCCCGTTTGAAAAGTTTTGTCAGAATTGAAATATGAGGATTACTAGAGAGAAAACCAAGATAATGGAGTGTAGTATGGGAAACGGTGGAAAAACAATGTCTGTTAGATTGGAAAGTATTTTGATGGACGTCAAGGAATTCTGCTGCTAGAGTAGGATAGCACAGGCAAAGAAGGAATTGACTTATGGCCGATGTAAGTGTGAATATTAGGAAATGTGGCATGGAGTGTGGGGTTATATGGGGGTGCGAAACGTGGACGGTAGGAGTTGCGGAAAGGAAGCCTTTGAAATGAGGTGCTGTAGGAGAATGAGATGGATAGGGTAACTAACCAGGAAGTTGTAAACGGAATAGGGAAAGAGAGATCAATTTGGAGGACTTTGAAGGGATAGATTAATAGACCACATTTTAAGACATGAGAGTCTTGTAAAATTAGCGTTAGAGTGACGTGAACAGAAGAGGGAGCCAAATGAAAGGGACATGCTTAGCAGTAAAAGGAGGATGTGGTAGTTATGAGGAAATGAAAAGGCTTGCACAAGTTAGGTTAGCGCCGGTCAGTCCAGTCTTAGGACTGGATACCAGAACAAAAAAAAGGATATTTAATGTTTTGTTTACGACTAATGTATCGTACTACCTGATGAACATTATTTTGTTTATCTGACATTTAAATAAATATTAAATGATTACAACAGCCTCTTTGTCAGTTTTTATTTAGTTTAAATAATGAACTATGTTATGCTTCACGTCTCATTTGTGACTTCTTCAGGAATATGTGAAGAACCCTCAAATGAGAGATGAAACATAACATAGTTCATTATTTAAATAAAATGAAAACTGACACAGAGGCTGTTATAGCTCATTTAACGTAATTGAGTGTTACATTTAAAAATAAAGTCCAGATTGAAGTGAAGCTTCATATATCAAAAATTTGTTCATTTACTTTAATAGTATAATTTTACTGCATTAAAACTGTATTGTGTAAATTACATTATTATTAAAAAAAAAATACTGTTGCAGGAAAATAAGCTAAACATGAATTAACAATTGCCTTCCTTTCCAGAAATTTTGTGAAAACTCAGAAAGGCTTCAGTTCCGACATTGCCAGGAGTTCGCCAAAAGTTATGCACAAAGTACAGGAGGATTTGGATTTGTTGAAGCAAATGCTCGCTTCCGTGGTCAGCGATCTGCAAAGAAATACAACTTTGGCAAGTAAATTAAAAGCGGACACTGATAAGGTACGTTTTCATTTCATTGTGGAGAGTTAAGTGTTTGACCCCTTTTCAAATAGAAAGAATCTTAAATCAAATAAATTATTGTGCTGATACAAACAAAGTTTTCATTTATTTGACCTGATGTTGACATCGGTTTGAGTTGAGTTATACAATTAGCTTCTGTAGTGATTAAAATTTGCCGATTTCCTGACAGTTCCAAGTAGAATTTGTTTTTGTGTTCTGCTCTATTGGAAGGCCCGTTTAGACTACCTTTAGTATATACTTGTGTATTTAGTTTATAAGATATTTTGTGTGTGTAAATATTGTAAAACTATAGTGTTCGTTATTAAAAAAAGTCCAGCTTTGTAACTTAAAAATGGTCAAATTGGATTATATTGTAAATTGATAAATGGATTACACATTTTTATTGTAAGGCTTTATTTTAAAGTTATATCTGCGTCCCTATTCATTTCAGTATGAAACTCTTTTATTATGGAGAATTACCATTAAAATCTTAATTGAGCAAGTCTTTCCCGTTATAGTTAATGCAAAAACAGTTCTCGGTTTTCCGCTCGGGTACAGTTGCGATTTAAAACGGCGTTTCAAAGTTTCTCCCGGCTGAGAAGTTGACGACAGAGCAACTGTACCCGAACATTGAACTCGAGTCCATTTTGCCAAATTATAAGATGAATCATTTGTTGACATTAGAGCTTCTTAGAATTTCATGCTTACATTCTTTGAATATAAGTGACTTTGTTTGCAGTCACACATTGGAATCCAAATTAATATGGCAATATCCATGATTTTTCTGCATTTTATTGCAGTGCCTTCAAAATGTCGAGATGGCGCAGAAAACTCACGACACTCCTCCGGGGTTGCAGTTTGAAAACGCCGCACCTGATAAGTATTTTGAAGACCTTATCACGCAATTTGAAAATCAGATACAAATGTATAAACAAGAAGTTGACAGAATAGAAGATCACGTCAACGGCGTGCTGAATCCTAAACCTCTCTCGACTCAAGGTAAAATGATTGCAGTTTTATGTGTCTAAATTTATCTACTGGAAATTTAACAAAGTTTGCTAATAACACCGCTGTTCCATTTATTTATTATTTTTTCAGAGTTGTATCTGGCCCTAAAAAGATTGGTAGACTGTTTCGTGGCTTTGGCCGGTCGCCTTCACACGGTACACAACATGGTGGAGAACCAAAAGGAACAGTATTTAAATTTAAGAAAATACTTTCTTAAAGATTCCACAAATATTTTTGAAGATGACAAGAATGCTGATACTACAGTAATCAAACCCAAAATGCCGTCCATGAATTTTGCCGGGCCAACAGCATTTTCAGGTGAGACAGTCAAAATATTTTTCTGAAACGGGTCCTACTGTACATCTGCAGTAAATTATTAATTTTTCTAGTTGTTTTAGGTCATAAATAAATTCAGTTTGATAGGTATTCTTTTATTTTATTAGTGCGTGTAATTGTTTCTTAGAACTGGAAGTACACAGAGAGATGTGATGAAGCTTTTCAGAGTCTTAAGGTTGTGTTATTTGCTGATGAATGAATTTGAATGGAAAATTGTTAGACGTAGCGTTCTGAGGATTCCGTCCGTTCATCGACGTTTGTTTCCCGCGACGTTTCGATGACCGACTCCGCCATCTTCTCTTATATACGGTAGACCCGTGGTTGGTCCGGGAGTCCAAATCTTTCTTATTTGTTCTGGTCCGTAGGTGTCTGAGACGGGCGTCGACCGGTTTCCCGACCCCGCTCGCTCTTCGGATCGGTCACTCGCCTCGCTATCGAGGGTCCCGGCGTTTCCGCCCTCCGAAAGGTTCCGGGAAACAAACATCGATACCCGGATGGATTCTCGAGAACACTGCGTCCATCTATTTAACCGGGAAAAACTACGTCCATTGCTGAAAATCTGTTTGTTTGACAGGAGGAAGGTTTTAGCAGAGTTGACGGCTTTCATCATTGAGCTCCAAAGCACGGAAAGTTTTCTGACCGATGCATACAAGGTTGTGGGGATAAATTGCCATAAATTGTATTTCCTTTCATCAGTTATGACAATTTGAGAAATGCCTGTACGCTTTGCACATTAAAGCTCATCTCTCTTTTTACTTCAGTTGTAAAAAATTAAATTATTACTTGAAAACTTATTTTGTCACAAAAGCTCTTGGTACAGTGTCCAACGTGCCATGTGCATCAAAATATCAATGTAAGCAAATTTATTAAGACAAATTGCTTGTCTACGTTGTGACGTGGGTTTTATGATTTATAAATATATTTTTTAAAAAAAAGAGATTTGAATTAGTGGGCGCCAATAAATTGCAACTTTGGAATCAAAACAGTTTTGTTGTTAACACAAGTAAAAGATTCAAAATATTTAAATTTAATGAATATTACAAGCCCAGCCAAGCAAAGAAATAATATTGCACGAGCCTTCAGTCTACTTTTACTCAGGGCTTCCCCTGGTTTCCTGCAGCTTCCAAGTCAGCGTAGGAGGTGGCGACGCTCCCGGCCTTCTCCGACTCAAAACCGTTTCCTCGTGCAGAACTCTGGCCTACAGCTCTCCCTTTTCCCTAAGTCCTCTCCGTCTCGAACTCGTCTCCCCTAGGTCCTTCAAGGGATGAGGGGTGTGGGGGAGTGTTTGGCAGGGGCCACCCCTAGCAATCTTTTTGGTCGGTCAACCACCTTGCTAACCTTCCCTACGGAAACTATGTACCAAAAATGCTTAATACTGTAATGTTAATTTATATGATTAAAACAAATTATTTGATTAAATTTTTATACGCGTCACAACGTGGCCAATTGTTGAAGTTTAATGGTAACGTTGCTATCAAATTAAGGTGCACGTGTCCAAAAACTTAATGTGTCTACTATCCTTCAGATTCAAATTTGGAGAAAAAGTAGCTTTTGTTGAAATGTTCCAGTTGTGGGCAACCATCAGAGCCTAGGATTATCCATGAAGTCTCCTCTGCAAACAAACAGTACCTTAGGTAAATAAAGCTCTTTTGATTGTTGCTTGCTCCCATATGGCACAAAAAAAGAACATGTTTCCTTCAACGAAGCGTGCTTTTAACGATTAAATTACCTCTTTTCCAAGGTCTGAACCGGATTTAATGCAATGTCTCATGTGTGTGAGAGGTCTGTAATCAAATCATTGTAATCAATATTGTATACTGTTCATGTTGATTGTATCTAACAGATGTTAGGCTGATGTACACTAATTACTGGGATTTACATACATTTCATGTATAAAACCTTTATGTAAGTAAAGTTTGTTAAGTTTGAGCTTTTCATGTTGCAATAAATATTTACTTTTTGGAAGAAAAAAACCTGGATTTGTTGTTCTAAATCTTAGACCTAACTTATCAAAAAATGTTTCAGAGTTTAATTTTCTTGCGTAAATGTTTGTAGGAAATCGAAGTCTCATTTACCGTACTCGTCGAGACATTTAATGTGAACCGTCATCATTTTACCGTTACCTAATCAATTTCAGTTTTAAATTTTATAAAAGTTTCCTTGTAAAGTTATATTTTCATCGTAAGGGGAACGTAATTACGATCGCCGTCAGCGCGGTCCTTCGCCGTGCGGTTTTGATTTATTTTGGACTGAAAACTCGCACTATTTTTAATCGGTCTGCCATTGACGTACAATTTAATGTGATGAGATAATACCAACTTTGCTAATTAACTGCTACTTTTAGACCTGGCATTATAAATGAAATTGTGAAAGAGAGAGTTTCATGCAAGAGCAGTAATAAACGTGTTAATGATAAATATTTGTTGGCTTTACAAAAAATAATTAAAACACCTTTTCCAATAATCTTAATGTCTACATCCTATTATCTAAATAAAGAGTGGCTTCCCAACTTAACTTCTTTGGTATCTAATTGTGGCAATTAAAGTGGATAAATTTTTTTCCCAACCTGCTGTTATGATAACTCATCTAGCGCAAGCCTTTTCATTTCCTCATAACTAGCACATCCTCCCTAAGCTACTCAGCCGGCCTCCCTCTAATGCTAATTTACCAAGACCCTCGTGTCTTAAAAAGTGGCCTGTTAATCTATCCCTACACAGTCCTCTCTTCCCCTATTCTGATTACAACTTCCTGGTTAGTTACCCTATCCACTATCCATCTCATTCTCCTGTAGCTCCACATTTCAAAGGCTTCTATCGTTTTCCTTTCCGCAACTCCCGTCCTCCACGTTTCGCACCCCATATAACGTCACGCTCCATACCAACATTTTTAGCAACAAATTCCTGATATTCACATAAGTGGCCTGTGCTATCCCACTCTCGTTATCAATTCCCCTGTTGTCCCATACTACACTCCATCACCTCCGTTTTCCCTCTACTAATCCTCATATTGAACTCTTCCTCGTTCATGCCATTTATTATGGTTTCCAAGTATCAGCCAAGAAAGGAATTAGGTAAACAGTTGCAACTTATTGTAATTGAGTGTTCAATAGAATTATGAAAGTTTCCTTCTATTGGTTGCAATAAAAAATTGCAGTTAACTTTCAAGAAGCAATGTTTTGATTTGATTGTACTAAACAGAAGTGTTTTTGATTTTCCTATCAGTGTGATGCACTTTACGTATCCTCCGGTTTTGTTCTTTATATCGTTCATAAAATGTTAACGCGACGAGGCCTCGGTCGTTAGGTAAGTTGCGGCACGTCTGCTCGATTTCTTTTTGTCGAGGTGGACGCTTGTGTGTGCTGTTTCCTGCTATCCTGAAATTATTCAAATGAAAAGTGTTATTTTCTCATCTACCTGTCAAATGCTATTTACAAACTTTAAATTTTATGTTTTTGTTTTTACTCTATCTCAAACCTATTTTTTTTTAAAAAAGATGCAATTATAATATGTTATGGGGCACAAGATTGTAGACTATTTCTCTTAGAATCTTTAGGTTTATGTGTATATATTTTTTAATGTGTGTGCAATATCTGTACAGTTGTTAAAAAGTCTTTGTAAGGAAGAATTTAATTTTTTTATGTATGTACAGGTTAAACTGTTTATTTCACATTTGTTTTTTTAATTGTTTTATGGGTTAGAACAGTAATAATAATTGTGCAGTTTTCTCACAAATTTTTGTTGAGCAAACATTCTTAACGAGTTGAAGGAAAACAAGCCGCGGAAGCCTTCACCCTGATAACTGTTCACATTTAGAAAACCGGTGTGCAGCAGCTTAATTGCGCCTGTTGACGCTAAAATTCCAAGGAAATCTCGTGTGTAACAATGACATTGACAATTTTCCTAATTATTTGCTCAAGATTTTGTGTGTATTTGATGTTCCTCTCATCCTTTAACTGATATGTATAGCAAATTTATCAGAAAAATAAGCAACAAGTTTGAGTATTTTGAAGGCTAGACTTTAGAAGAAAGACAAGAATGGACCAGGGACCGGAACCCAGGACCTCCCTACATCCGGCCGGGGGATGAGGCGTAAGCTTAAGCTGGGTCACTAATCTCACTGAGAATTTCCGCTTCCTTAGACTAGAATGTCCATCCTTCACCTATGTCCTATAATTAGGGTGTGAATTGGTGGCCTCAGGTCCTCTGACGTCAGTTGCATATCGGGAGGTTGCCATTTTTGTCTTTCTTCCGCTTTGAAGTACTCTAGGCAATTAGTTCTCTCGAGATATGCAGAGTGTTTTTCCAAATGTTATCAAATTGTGAATGTGTGTGTGTGTGTTTGTGTACATAATGTGACATTAATGCCTGTTCTATTTCAATTCCAGCTCTTTACTTTACTAAATGCATTATTTTCATGACTTTATCGATATGCAAACCGAATTATACTTTCAATTTAGACACCGTCGATTGAAATGGGTAATGCGTAACCGAGAATTCACGACGAGCGTGTCGATTTATTTTTCTTTGTTAACGGAGATGTGACGTCGATACTTACGTTCACGGTTAAAGTAGTGGCGCGATAAGTTTAATAAAAATTCCTTTTGTCACATTCATTTTCAGATTTAGGATTTAATATATTTTTTGTTAAATGATTTCAAATTAAATTATTTTAGTTCCATTTTTAGGTTTATTGTTATTAATATTGACGCTTGTTGCCCTGTTTTTGGTTGTTCAAGAGTTTGATAATACAGCCGTAACCTTTTCGAAAGAATTTTCGTTGTGTGTGTGCCGTACAAGTCTGTGTCGCATTTCAGGTTGGGCGTCGGGCCAACAGCAAAGCTCCTCGGCCCAACAGCCGCAGCCCCTGTCCAACAGCAGCTGGGGCGCAACTTTCGGATCCGGCGTCGGTTCTGCGAGCAACGCCAACGTCTCGTCGACGCCGCAGCCCGTCGAGAATCAGAATTTTCAGCTTCAGAAGCCGCCCGTGGGGAACAAGAGAGGGAAGAAATGAAATTGAAGGTTAACTCCGTCCGTTGTACGTGAAGAGAGCTGGAAACGTTTTCCCCTTTGATAATGAAAATGGTGTTCGAAAAGCGATAAATCGCCAACGTCTGGTTCCGTGTTCCTATTTAAGTGTATCGTTTCAAAAATTGCGTGTATTGAATTTGTAACGTGAAAAAACGCGCTCGGCGCATTGATTATATCGTGATCACGTTCGTTAATATATCGAGTGTGAACTGCCGAGGCAAAATAGTGTAGCGTTCTTTTTTTTATATGTATTGCTGTACTTTTTTCACATTTACCACAATTGTGTTATTATCAGAAGAATTGTATCTATTATTATAATAATTTTAATTTAATAAAAAAAAGAATCAAATGTTACGTGTGTGATGATGATGATGATGCGCACAGCTTAATAATTTGGGTTGTCAGGGGGGATTAAAATCCAAACACAATTTTTGTTTAACTTATATATAGAACAAGCGTTGAAGAAAGTTGAAACTTTATATGAAAAAGGAATCAAACTGCAAGTGGAGAAGAAATAAAAACCCTACCACGCTCTGCCGATGATGATATTGTGGTATTAGGGGAGTAACGAGAAGACTGGGAAACCGTAATAAATGGCATGAACGTGGAAGAGTTCAATATTAGGATTAATAGAGGGAAAACCCAAGAGGAATAACAAAGGGATATTTTGAAGGAATTGTGCTACTAGAGTAGGACAGCAAGGAAGAGGAACTGACTTTCCTTAGGTTGTTTCAGCAACATGACTGGTTCGGTGCCGTCAGTCTTCATACTTGCTCTGCGCCGTTTCTCCTTTCCTTATTTCATCTGTCTATTAAATTTCAAAACCTTCCATTCTGTTGTTGGTTTGCTTTATTTTCTCTCTCCCCCTTTTGTCGCCCTTTTCAACAGGTCTGATGTTGAACTTTGTTTATTTTTCGACAGGATTGTCAGCCCCACAGGGTTTGTGCTCCATGTTCTGGTCTCTCTACATTTCAAGTGTATTCCGGACGCCATCTTGGCACGTCACTGGAAATGTCGTGTTGTAAGCTGATAACCTAACCCAGAAGGTTGTTATCTCGAGGACCGTTACTTGACTAACGGCTTCCCTCTTCTGCTTGAAAATAAAACATCGAGTGGCAAATTTCGTATTTTGGTTCGTGCATTCCCTTCACGTTGAAAAGTAATTTCTTTCCGGTTGTTGCTTTTGACTTCCTCAATTACTCGCCCCTATTATATAGTCTGCAAATCAAATCTCTGTTTACTTACCCAATAATATTTTGAAAGATCGACGTCACGTGCAGGTCAATGCACTTTTAGAATTGAGTGACTGACGTGAGAATTGCTAAGGTGGACCAAGAAATGTTTAACCACTACAACTGCATGGCGTGAAACAACCAAAACTGTTCCTCCTCCTTCTCGGAGGAGGACACGAAAATTTAATTTTCCTCATTAAAAAGTTAATATTCGCCGCTAAGTAAACAGAAGTTTATGAATGAATCAATTAAATTAATCCCTCGCTTAATATTATAAATAAATTACAAAGGAAGGCAGAAATGGATAATCAATGTTAGTAATCTTCATGTTGCTGCTGCATGGTCCTAGCCCGATGATGTCCTTAATCCACGTTGCGGAACTCCATCTTATTCTCCATTTGACGACAAGATGGCCGTCGTTGTTGTTGCTCCGCGTGTGTAGTCTTTACTGCAATGTTCCGTGTCCTGCACGGACGGTAAACGCTAATAAATACTCTTCCTTTTAATACTAACCTACTTGATCTTCATTATGATAGTTACATTGGCTGCCCGTTGAATACGTCACTCGGCGCGGTTCCAGTGTTTTCTTTCGGCCACTTGACGGGGGTCGAAGGCAAGAGTTGACCCACGGAGAAGGGAATGCTGCGATCCACAGCAAACCCGTCATTCACAGGGCGAAGGTGTGACAACAGCAGCCAACCTGCTGCAGGTTTAGTAGGGGTTCCAATATGAGTGGAATAACAAAGGCTGTTAGAGTAGGACAGCAAGGAAGAGTAACTTACTTACGGCTAATATAAGAGAGGAGAGGTCGGTATAGAGTGTGGCGAAATGTGGTGCTACAGGAGAATGAGATGGATAGGGTAACTGACCAGGAAGTTGTAAAGAGAATAGGGGAAAAGGGAGCAATATGGAGGACGTTGACCGAGACAAGGGATAGATTAATAGGCCACGTTTTAAGATTATCATTAGAGGAAAGTGAACAGAAGAGGGAGGATGTGGGTTGTGAGTAAATGAAAAGGCTTGCGCAAGGTAGGTTTCTCGTAGTTTAATTGAAATAGCGGATGGATGACGCCGTTGCCGATAAATCACGGGTGTGACGTAACGACGCAGCAGCAGATGGAATTCCGCGGTTGACGCGCTTCCTGGCAGATGGCGCGGCCGTCGCGACGGGCAGCGCCGCGGGTGAGCTATGCGGGAACTAGGCGCAATCAAGGACTCCAAATCTGCCACAACAGTTAAAGCCGCGCCGTGGTGTGTTTGCCGAGACGACGCGAGTTGCCTGCTGCTTCTTCTTCCTCCCCCCGCGGAGTACGGACATCTCGTCGTCTTCTTGTTCTCGTCCTCCCCTGCAGCGGCGGTCGACGGCCGAGGAATTGAAGAAAGGTTAAGTTCGCGTCGGGAAATGCCGAGTGAACGACTGGACGTGTTCGGTTTGTTGTGAAACGAGAAGGTGGAGGAGTCGTGGTGCGCGCGGAGGACGAAATAGGAGTCATTCAAGTTACTTCATGGTTATGTTAATAGGCGCATTCCATTCTCGAAGGCATCTGGATCGCGATTGGCCGGAGAACATGAGTTGAAGGTGACGTCACGGGTTCTCATGATAATGAGGTATTCAAGATGGCGGAGTAGCTAGTCCGTGTGAGTCGCCAGTTGCTATACACTTGGATGGATTTAAGTGGTGAAATATGCCCAGGAGACGAAATGGAGAGATTCCTCTGCCCGACGGATGGGATTTCGGAAGGGATTACGACGGCAAGGTCTACTTCATCGACCACAACAGCAAGAAGACGACGTGGATCGACCCGCGGGACAGGTAAGTCGAATTAACTGCCTCGGCTTCACCCTGCGGGGCCCCACGGCAATTCCTTCATCTCGCTCGCTCGCTCGCTCTCACGAAAATCGCTATTTATATTTCCCTCCCCCTCCCCCCTTTAATTTCATAACCGTGACCGCGGTTTTTTGTTGTTTTCTTTCCCCCCCCTCCCCACCTTCACCAAATTCGAATTTGCCTTTGGCTGAAGGGGAATGTGATCCCCCAAAAAACACAACCGTCAGGATTTTCCCTTCATTGTACACATGTGGAGAGACTGTGACGTATCTAGTTGTGCGCCAATCACGAGTTAGGGGCGTGTACGTGCGCGGGGGATGTTGCCAACTAAATTTTACATTTATAAACGCAAAAGGGGTGTGTGTCAGCCAGCATTATTTAGAAAAGCGACGTTTCCTGAGACAGACAGCCTGGCGTCTCGTTATTTTGAGAAGGCGCGCTTGTTTACCCTTGTCGTGGCTGTTTTGGATGTCAAGGACACTGCATCGTCAGAGGAATTTGCGGATGAATGGGAAGGGTCTTGCGCGAGCCAGCATTGTAGTAGTAGTGGTGGTGGTCTGTCTACCTGGTCCCCCTCATAGTGGCACGTGCCCCAACTTCCTGACCGCACCGCCTCTGATTTATTGTTCCCTTGGCGGTGGTCCTCACTCCTTCCCTCCCTTGCTTGCGGTCTTTTCAAGACGCGTAATATTGTTGTAAACTGTCAACTCCTCCGGGGCCAGGAACACACAACGGTTGAACTCGATTACAAAGCACACACGTTAATAACTGTTTTATTATATGGGAGCATCGTATTAGAAGATAAATTTTGGAAATGGAATAATATTGTCACTGGGAGGGTGGACGATTAATCAGGTAAAGTGTGCTACGAGGAAAGCGTACAGGATAGGGAGGTCAAAAACCTCGACAGGGAATCCTAAATAGGAGGACATCCTCTAACAGTGGTTTTCTTTTCCAGGCAAAAACAAATTATTCATTTTAAAAAATTTATCTCCTAATAATATGATTCCATATACAGTTATTTATTTATTATCCGTAATATAATTACATATTTAATTATAGGTTAAATTACGGTCCACACGACCAGATTATTAGTTAGGAGTGAGTATCTTCCAACAACCTGACAAGGATTTCTTCTCGCCTGTCCTGCCCAGCTCCTCCTTTGCAAGGATTGCCTACCTATTTACAGTTTATACTCAAAGGCACATTGAACGCCTTACTTTTACTATTGTTGATGTAGTAAGAGTAAATGTGCCTCATTCGGCTATTTTGGTATATACCTTCACTTCGTATATTTATCCGTAAAATTTTCTAATTAACAAGTATATTTTCTCTTTCCAATTGATTTCTTTAGGTGTCTGTCTGTCTGTCTTGTCCTCTCTATTCCCTCCATACACAACTAATTGAAATTGTACATTCTTATTTTTCCTTTCCAGTAGCTTCTTCTTTCAAGCAATATTCTTCACATGAAACTTTTTTTTCTCGTACTCGGTACATTTCTCCTTCTTCTTGTTCTTGGTAAATCTCGTGTTGTTCAAGCTCATTTCTTTCTATTCTGCTTCTCACTTCCTAGTTGCACGTTTTTTCACCTCTCCGATTGCAACGTTTCGCAATGTTCATTCATTTGTAAAATTTATTGTTTCCTCCCCCCCCCCCCCCTATTAAACACTGTTGGGCATTGTCCACCTCTGTTTCCTTCTCATTCTCCTACAGCACCACATTTCATCTAGTTATTACGCTTCCCTAACTTCCGTCAAAACATCCCTAACAGCCTTTGTTTCCCCCACATACTACACTCCATTCATCACCTTGGCCGTCATTAATCCTCATATTGAACTCTCGTTCATGCCTTTTATTATGGTTCTTCTGTCTCCCGCTAATATCGTCGGCAAAGCGTAGGGTTTTTATTTCTCCTCCTCCTTGCAGTGTGATTCAATTGCTATATTACCTTTTAAAAGTGTAATTGTAGAAAATGCACCGACATGCAATTACGAAACTGATGTTGGAGGATCACTCACACTATATTGGTTTAGGAATGCGGTGTAGAGGAGGAGGAGAGAAGGAGGAGAGGAGAGAAGGAGAGGGGAAGCCGGAGAAAGTCTCTCTTGCTATGTGCCGTATTGATTCCACACAGCATTGCGTCATTCACGTGCTCAATTCAACACAAAAAACTACTCATTTCCTTTAAAAATCCTGAATATTCAAGAGGGGATTACAACGAAATCATCCGCATCCTTGCAATCTCTCATTCAATTCCCCGAATTCTGTGACGAAATCCATCAATCTCTTGTACATACATGTGCATCTTTCCGCATAACAACCGTCTCTATTATCTTGTTGTTCTGTCCCAAGACTGGTCTCACACATGCAAGCCTTTTCATTCCGTCATCACTGGCACACCACAGCATAGCTTAGCGCGCCATCTTCTCTCATCAAATTATACATCCAAGGATGATAATGCTTTTGTGGAATGTTTACGATTTTTTGAAAAATATTCATAAAATTATAATATTTTTAATCGAGATGTAATGCTGGGGACGGACCCGACACACAACAATAACAATAGGTCCGTAACAAGCCTGCAACCTCATAAAAATATACAACTTTCCTCCATTTTGAGGTTTCACCTAATGTTGCAACAAAAAACTTCTGCCAAAATATCGTCTTTTTCCCGCGCCAGTGGAATCCTTGTCTGTCCCTAATCTCCTGTTCACTTCCCTCTTAAAACCTCCATATTATTCTCTCTCCTCCCCTATTCTTCCTTTCAGAATATCCCTTACCTGTGTTTTCCCCTCTGTTTATTTTAACTCTTTCTCGAGGACCACGTTCATGCTATTTATTATGGTTTCCAAGTTTCCTTCTTCTGACTCCCCTAATACTACAATATCATCATAGGGTTTCTTATTTCTTCTCCCTGGATCGTGATTCCGTCTCGACATTCTTCCTCGCCTGTTGAACAACATGGACTGCATCCTTGTCTTACTCCTTTCTTGATTACTGCTTGCCCCTCCTCCCTCCCCTCTTGATCTTCAATTATAATTCCCACGGCGTGTCTTCTGTAGAGGTTATGTATTAGAGCCTCCTTTGTCGATATTTTATTCCAGTGCTCTTCAGAATCCTTAATAGTTTCTTCCAGTTCACAAATATTAGGATATTGTCTTCACTCTTTTCTGTACATAATCTGCATGCTGTAATAGTTTTCTACTTGTTTAAGTAGTTTGGGTGAAACAAATTTTCAAAGAGATGAAAAGTGCCAATTTTTAAGTAACCTTATTAAAAAGATCTTGGTAAAAAAAATCTTTTTCTCCCCCTCAGTGTTATATTTAATTTCCAAAAATAATACTGACAATTGATAACAACGGTGGTTAGTCCTACATGTTCATGTAAAAACAGGCTTAAATTATTCAACATTTTACAAACGTGCACAAATTTGGAAAGTAATTTTCTATAAATCTCAACAACAACAACAAAAAACAAGTTTAGAGAAGCAAAATTTTGTACATTGCTACTTACTACATGTCACAGCCACAGAGGGAGGTTAGGCGGACTCTCTCTCTCTCTCTCTCTCTCTCTCTCTCTCTCTCTCTCACTGAGATATTTATAAAGTGGAATGCCACAAAACCTTGACCGATACAGAGGAAGTCCATGGGACAAGGAAGTCAAGGAGACTGACTGTGCTTTATATATATACACAACTCTTTACTAACTAAAACCTCACAGTTATTACATTTAGCGGTAAAATATTCAAAACAATTATATACTTGTTTTGTCTGTTAATTCTGAAAACTGTATTGAATTGCTTTTTTTTTAAATATATAAAATAACTACTTGCCTGTACTTTTTATTCACAAAACTGTAACAACACTTTTAACGACAAAACAAAACTGAATTGATGAGGCTTTCAATTTCGTGACTATTTCGATCTGCAAACTCTGAAATCAAACTAAACATATGACACTTTTATCGATAATAGTTTATCGACTTCCAGTGCAATGCAACACCGAGACAACTGCCGTCTAGTGGCCACACATACAACTAATACTTGTGACGTTTTTCTTAAAAAAAAAGAATGTGTGCTTCTTAATGAGTAAAACGTCACTCTTTCTCAGCCATATTTCACCTAAGTTGTCTTTAGATTTTCCTCTAGGTTTTGCCTGTGATCGAAATACGTCGACGAGGCAACTTAGTGGGGAAAACATCCCCTAACTTATCTCAGAGCTTCCCATGGCAGACTCTTCATGTCACAACAGACTTCATGTACTGATATAGTGGAATATGGGAAAGGAATCATACTGCAAGGAGAAGCAGAAATAAAAACACTACTACGCTTTGTATTAGGGGGAGTCAGAAGGAGGCTTGGAAACCATAATAATGGCATGAACGTGGTCCTGGAGAGAGGAAGAGAACCAGGGGAATAACAAAGGCTGTTAGAGTAGGATAGCAAGTGTGATATTACGAGATGTTGGTATGGAGTGTAGCGTTACATGGATTGCGAAATTCTAAACAGAATAGGGAAAGAGTGAAAAATATGGAGGATTTCGAAGGAATAGATTAAAGGCCACGAGGTTGTTGTAAAACTAGCATTGGAGGGAAGTGAAGAGGATGGAATACGCTAAGTAGATTAGGGAGGATGACAAGGCTTAACACAAATAAGCAAGGACTAAAAAGGTTTTCTTGCGGAGCCGAGTTGTGGGAAGGTTGCTGTTTTAGTCCTGCGTAACGTCCTTGCATTCCTGCAGCGAGTGAGCGATGGCTCTGTTGCTTCATCACCAGATCAAGGCGACGGACATTCCACAACCTAAATCACACCAAATCTGTAGGAACGTCCGTTTATGTGTTTGTTTAATTTTGGCGCCCAATGCATTAACACATTTCAATTTTAAATCGTTACATTTTCTTTTTGTTGCTAAGCAGTATATAGAATACTTGTGTGGCGCCCAACGTTGGGTTTTTTTTATAACTTACTTGAATTTTATATACACTTGAAGTATTCCACTGTTTGTCTGAACATTATGTAGACTGTATTGGAAACTTGTGTTAACAAACAGCCTCAATTTTAAAAATTCATCAACTTTGGCCTCCTGCACAAAATTTTAAGTAGGTGTGAGTAATGAGCCACTTCGTCATGACCTTTGCCTCCCTCTAATGCTAATTTTACAAGACCCCCGTGCCTTAATACTATCCCTTCAAAGTCCTCAACTCATTGTCCTTCTATTCTTTTCCTTTCCCCAACTCCTATCGTCCACGTTTCGCACCCATATGACGCCACGCTCCACACCAAAATTTGCTTATATTCACACTTGTATTAACCGTAAGTAAATTCCTTCCTTACTGTAGTTGTTACTCTTCCCAAGTAGCACAATTCCCTATTATCCTAAGTTAGCTTCAGCGTACACGAGTAAGTTTGATGATGGCGACATTAGTAAATATATATAACCAGGAAGTCGTTGGCAGTTGATCAAGGACATAAAGTAGGCTGCAAATGATAAATTTGTTGGAGTAAAAAGGAAGGAGAAGGCGCGCGCTGACCGAAACCTCTTTGTTGCGCGGAGGAATGCGCGTCTTCAGAATAATTCGGAATTGTCCCATTGACGACCTAACGTCATCAGCTAGTCGCCTTTACTCATTATTCTGGCGGCCGACGTAATACAGACGTACAAAATTTAACATTTATTGGAATCGATATAACGTAAGGAACCTTTCATACGTTTTTATTTATTAGAAAAAATTTAATAGGCGTAACTATTATTTCCTTTCGTGAACATTTTCATAAGAATCATTAACGTGGGCGATGAACTTCTTTATTTGTACAGAATTAGTTTAATGCAGGTCGGAAAAGGTAATCATACTGAAAGGGGAGAAGAAATGAAAACCCTACTACGCTTTGCCGACGACATTATAGTATGAGGGGAGTCAGAAGGAGACTTGGACGTGGTCCTGGAGGAAGACTTCAGTATGAGGATTCATGGAGTGTAGTATGGGAAACAGTGGAATAACAAAGGGATATTTTGGAGGAATTGTGCTACTAGACTAGGATAGGAAGGAACAGGAATTTACTTACGGGTAATATAAGTGTGAGGCGTCATATGGGTGTGACAACGTGGACGATACAAGTTGGGGAAAGGAAAAGAATAGAAGGACAATGAGTTGAGACTAGGAGGTTCTAAACAGAATAGGGGAAGAGACGGAGGACTTTGAAGGGATAGTTTTAAGGGAGGTTGAGGAACAAGATAGGTTTAGCGAAGTTTTGTAGGCAAGGATACTTTGATTTTACCTCTGAGGTTGTGAATTGCAGCGACTGGAGTCGCGTTACACTCTGCACTTCCTTTCTGGACGCAAATATTTGCACGACTCGCCAAACGGATATAATGGATGTTGCGTGTGTGTGAGCAAATTCTCGGCATTCCATTACAACTCGAATAAGCGCAGTTAAAGGAAACGGTTGCTTCGCCGAATGAATGAAAAAATTAAAATAATAAAAGCCCGTAGTTGTTTTGGTTGTCACACATGACTCGGGGAATAGGAACACAGACATTATAACTCTTGCCTCGGAGCAAATTACAGGCACAGCAACATAAACATGCTTGTAGCAGCCAAATTCCACAAACTTCCATTAAACGAATTTAGTCACTGACGTGCAGTCTTTGGTTTTATTATATCTTTGTATCTCAAAGTAACTTAGACAAGTCTGTTGCATCTGGTGGAGGTATTTTGAAGTACAAGGAGGCTCCAACCTTTCCCTACGTAAATACGTAAATATCCAATTTTGGCAGTTTCAGCATTTCCAGTCATCTGCAGTGAAAGTCTGTGAATCACATTCCTGTCCTAATGCGACACATTCTCTCTGTTTTGGATTAACTCCACACAGAGATATTGCCTACTGAGATCGCTTCACTCTCACCTCAATCTCTTTGGCTGTTGTTTACGTTTCCATTGTCAGAGTATATTGTAATGGCGGCTTCACAACTGCCCGTACAAAAGGTAACATAAAATGTATTCAGGGTGCGTGAACGTAGAAAACAAATTTTGTATTTATTGTAAATTTTTAAGTCAGAAAAGTTTGTCGTATATGCATTAATAGATAGACTCGCACATAATTCGAGTGCAGATTATTTCTCTTCGCATTTATTCATTATTCTCCTTGATTTAAATATAAATGGAAGAAACTGATTATGCAGATTTGTTTTCTACACGGAATATTTCGCCGTTGATATTTCATTCCGTTTTAACATCTTTTTTTTTCATTTAAAGATTTCCACAAATATGTGGAAACGCTTAATAAAGTGCTAATGTTGTAGCTTCTTGTTGTAAACTAAGGAGCGTTCAGCTGCTATCATTTTTCAACTGTGAACCTAAACCAAAAATTATTGCATTTCTAAAAAAAAATTAACGTGCTATCCAACAACAGGGAATTAATGTTAAGATTTGAATTAAATAACTGAAGAGATCCCCAGAGTTGGGGATGAAAAGTTTTAAAACTCTTAGAGGCGAAAATTTATGGGCAAAATTGATCGCAATTGAAAATATGTATTTAACACGACGTTTCGTTCCTTTGTTTAGAACCTCCTCAGGTGAGGAAACAATTACAAAAAATAATTATAATTGAAGTAAATGAAATCGCCAATGTTTATTGACAAAAATTTGTGCTTCCTGTGATTATAACAACTTTTTGGATTATTTTTCTGTAAGTGCATATTTAATTTATTTATCTCATTTCATTTACTTCAATTATAATAAATCTTTTTTTTTGTAGACTGCTTTCAGACCTGAGGAGGTTCCAAACAAAGGAACGAAACGTCGTGTTATAGTTTAATAAATAAATATTTTTAATTCTGACCAACTTTGGCCGTAATTTTTCGCCTAGATTATTCGAGGTACAGTCACAACAATTGTAAAATTTACCAAATTCTTCACATGTGAATTCAATAATGTTTTCGGCTAAGGGAATGAAAGGAGTAAATAGGATGTATTCGTAAATTTGTAAGTTTTTAAGCATATATTTTTTACATAATTTAAAAAAATTTAACATAGAACTTGTATTTAATTTATTGTAAAATTATGTTTGTAGTAAGCCTGGAGAAGTCTCAAAATGGAGGTGAAACGTCGCTTTTGTTAATGAATAGTTATATATTTAATGCTGACTTTTTTGCCGTCTTTTTATTTATTGCAAATTGTTAAATTTGTTTTTAAATTCTTATATTTCCGACTGTTTGCCATTCTTTGTATTTTACCTTCAATTCGAGTGTTCCATAGCATTTTGTCTATACCCCCGAGTCTTTAAAATTAGCTGAAATTGTTTTGGGATGTCACAGTGACGTTGTCATCACCTGTAATAACAGGATAAGGATTTAGGTAATTCATTAACGTCCTTTTTCCTGAAGATTTACAAAATGTGCCTTGTAAATTTCTATGTTTAAGAGGCTACAGGAAGGGTAGAGTTCCTCCCCACGTGTACAACAATTGTAAAGTACATTTTCGGAATTTCTTAATTCAAATATGTGTAATGTAACATTGTATTGTTTTCCTTCGGGAGTAATTTTTGGTGTTGAGGCTGTATCAATGAGGCGCGGTGAAAGCCGAGCTGTGCCGCTTTCTTCCACAGTCCACATTCCTTCTTCAGCTGTTTAGTCTGGATGCTTTAGGTGGGCGGAGGATTGCGGAATGCGTTTCCCTTCCAAGCCGTTTTGTTCCCGGTTACGGTATTCCCCCTTCCCTTCCCTTCCCTTCCCTTGCAACTTATAATCCTTCCCGTAGTAATGTTTTTTTTTTCAAAAACCTTTTCCCTCCTCCTCCTCCTGATGCAGGCAGCCAGCCAGGGATTCGTTTCTTCAAACTCTTGGGCGGAATTCCCCGAATATTTTAGAAAAGTGAAAGCCGACCGACTATCTTGATGAGCGAGATTCGCATCTGAATTGCCCGCACTTTCCACCTACTTCAAATCATAAAATAGAAGCCATTACAACCACTAAAATAGTACCAAAAAGTACACCCCCTTGTGGTATGTCATTCATATTGACCAGATTATTGTTTTATTGGTTAAGTATGTGACCATTTGATGTGTTGGTGTTGTGCGCCTGCTACTCTTGTGCTGCTGTGTTGTTATTATTTTCAATAAAGAATTCTACTTGGTCAAACTAGTAAATGAAGCATCGGCTCAAGTTATTCCAGTGTTGTGCAATACAGGGTATTTTTCTCATTATATTTAGGAGTAATATGTATAGGGTATTATAGTATTAGGGGAGTGAGAAGAAGACTTGGAAACCATAATAAGTGACATGAACGTGGTCCTGGAGGAAGAGTTCAATATGAGGAGGATTAATAGAGGGAAAATCAAGGTGATGGAGTGTAATAGCAAGGGCTGATATTCTGGTACTAGAGTAGGATAGCACAGGCAAGGAAGGGGAATTTACTTACTGTTAATATAAGTGTGAATATTAGGAAATGTTGGTACGGAGCTTGACGTTATGTTGGTGTTCAACGTGGACGATAGGAGTAGGGGAAAGGAAAAGAATAGAAGCCTTTGAAAATTGGTCGTATAGGAGAATGATAGGGTAACTAACCAGGAAGTTGTAAAGAGAATAGGGGAAAAGCGAACGATCTGGAGGAGTTTGAAGGTCCGAGGGTCTTGTAAAATTAGCATTAGAGGGAAGTGAGCAGAAGATTGAGGTTGTGGAGAATGTTAGGCGTGAATGAAAAGGCTTGCGCATGGTAGGTGAGCAGCAACAGGAATCTCGGTCGGTCGCTTGTTTATCTGGTGGAGGTATTAGTGTGATCTCGAGAAGGGAGTTTATCGAGCCGAGATTAGAGAGTTGAAGTTGATATTCCGAATGTGAGAGTTGGCGAGTGAGTGGTCCAGCAGCAGCAGCATCCCGTAGGCAGAGTGAGAAAGTTCATATCCAGGGACCTTCCTGCAGACTTTCTCTCTCTCTCTGGCAGTGTTCTTCCCTCCGCTCCTTGTGGGAAACACGCATTCTTTCTTACGTAAGGGTTCGTTCCATTCACTCGGCGACTCGCGAAAAAATGCAAGGAATTCAGTCGGGGCCAGTGGCTGAAAACTTTCCAACCAACCTGCGTCGAGATTCTCAAATCTTAACAGCCGAGGCCATCAGACCCACGCAAATATATTTTTGGAATTTGTATTTCAGTAATCTATTTTGTAATTTTCGTCGATGCGTGCCTACGTTGTTATCATCAGGAGCCTATCACTTTTCTTGATTCCTTATGGCAATGTTTATCTGCATCTTTCTCCTTTCCGCTAAAACGTGTCCACTTCGGGTTAGATTTCTCCTGAGTTATGTGCTGTTAATCTGGTTTTGTAATTCATTTTCCTTTCGTTCCGGCGCCGGTATGTTTCTCTTCGGAGAATGTAACGTATTTGTCGTCGCACCTCTTTCTCCCCTCTCATCAGATGACTTTGATAGTCACGCGTTGTTGCTTGGAGCACAATATCAAGTTCTGTCTAGAATATGCTCTTTAACGTTTTCAATTGTTTTTCTGACGGGGATAACGAATTTATAAACTTCAAGTATTATGGTTTTTTAAACAAAAATTGAAAAATATAGTCGCGTCGACAGTGGGCGTTCTTGACGAGTACCAAATAAACCTTACAAAAGAAACAATAAAATTACATAGAAAATGCTAATTACACAGAAAATGCAAGGAGTGAAAAAAAACTGACACATTTAGAACAGAGAAGAAATCATCACAATGGTACATATGAAAATCCACAAACTGCTTTGATTTCTTCCGAAAATGGAATTTATACAATAAAATTAATAATTACCCCATCCATACCAAATTAAAATTACCCCCTCATTATACTTTGTCCCATCTGCGAAAAAGGCCGTGGAATGATTATTAAAGTTGTTATATATTTAAATGTACGATGAAGTTGTTTTTCAAAAATGTGTTGAAGACGACGCGATATGGAGGGGGAGGGAAATACAGTCGCGGTGGTGGGCGGCTGTCAGCTACACAAGTGGCTTTTGTTTGTGGGCTGCGGTTAAAGTCCCACGTAGCCTTCACAATAACTCAATTAAATGCGCTTCCGTTCCATCCTCGCCAGAGGTACAGTCACTGGCTCAACTTATCACCCGTCACGAAATTAACCTCGGCTCTCTTGTTGCAGGAACACGTCCTAATATTCACTCTTCCTTCCCAATCTAACAGCCTTTGTGATTTCACAGTTTTCCCATTCATCACCTTGGTTCTGTCTCCATTAATCCTCATGTTGAACTCTTTCTCCAGGACCACGTTCATACCATTTATTATAGTTTCCAAGTCCACTTCTGACTCCCCTAGTACTACAATATCATCGGCAAAGCGTAATTTCTTCTCTTTGCAGTAGGATTCCTTTTCCATATTCTGTTTTAACTTTCTCCATCGCCTGTTCTATATATAAGTTAAGCAGCATCCTTGTCTTACTCCTTCCTTCTATTCTTCTATTGTAATTACTGCTGCCTGTCTTCTGTAGAGGTTATGTATAATAAAAGCATAAACGAAGAAACGTTTAAAATATTCTGAAGAGACGAGAGTCTTGTAAAATTAGCATTAGAGGGAAGTGCAAAGAAGAGGGAGGGAAAGGATGTAATACGCTAATTAGATTCGATTGGTTTGTGCTAGATATAAGGAAAGATAGAGTAGAGTTTGAGGACTGCAGTATGTGCAGTGGAAGGAACGATGTCCTTGCCTGGATGACGTGGAGGGGGAAGGAATGGAATGCGGGGGAGGAGGAGGAGGTTCCTTCCTTCCTTCCTTCCGGGACATTCCAACCCTCGGGAAGAAATGTCATTAACCTCGATTTCGAAAATCCTCGTGTTGTACTCTTCCTTGAGGACCACGTTATGACATTTATTATGGTTTGCAAGTCATCTTTTTGTACAATTCCTTTTTTAACTTTGCTCCTAAGTTAAACAGCCTTGTCTCGTTGACGTCCCTTTGTCTTGAGGACAGAGTTGGACCTGCTCTGCTCAAGGTCTGATGATGATCTGTGGAATGCCGCTCTCGTTCAAATCCGAGCTCGTGCCTGTTTCCCTCTCTGTGTTGCCGATATTTTTAGGACGGAACACTAAATCCCAATTAGTTACGGCGGTATTATTACCTCACTCGCCTTTCTCCAGCGCTTCTGGATAAAGTGCCCCCGCGACGCTGACCGTCGTTTCTCCACGGTGACGGATGGCTATTTTAAGACCAGTTGTGGTCCTCCGGCATCTTTCCATTCAATCAAAGAGCCATTTATTTAGCAGAACAAGGAAAGGCCCCGTGGGAAATACGAATTCACAATGAAGAACGTTGGAGAGGAGAGGAGAGGGTTGCTTAAATAACTGCAAACCAAATTGTGACCAAATAAAGCCGACGTCTGAAGCTGTGGAAAATGTAATAAACCGTAACGTTATTGCGGTATTCATGAAACCCTCCTGTCTTGCACCAGCCTTTTCATTTCCGCATTAGCAGCTCACCCTCCCTAATCCCCATCCTTGGCCTCCCTCTTACGTTCACTTCACCATCAACGCTACAGACTTTCCGTTGCAGTTGAAGTTGGCCTCTCCCACGACGCTGGAATGCGGCTCCAGTCGCTCAGCCTCAATTACAGGAAGAATACAGCCACACACCCACTGCCATCACTAAATACTCGAGACGGTGAGAAGCAGGCAGCAGTAATTACAATACAAGATCAAGAAAAGACAGCATTTATATATAGAACAGGCGATGAAGAAAGTTAATACGGAATCAAACTGCAAGGAGGAAGGAGAGCTGCTGCTGCTGCTGGCTTCTGAGTCATCAAAAGCCGTCTGGATGATGTAAACGGTTCACTTTCACGAAACATACGAGGACGATAGGAATGTTGGACGAAGAAAGGGTTCGCTCGGTTCCCTTTCCTCAACAGGGACACGGGAATGTGCAGCGGTGACTAAACGTGAAGGTTAGGCTTGCGCAAGGCGCTCAGTTACCTTCTCAGGAATATCAATGGGGAGAAGGAAAAGGCTTGCGCATGCATCGCACCGCAACGGCACAGACCGTTTATTAAAACTCTTCTCGCGTATGTTTTAAGGACCCTTCAGTTGTCACAAAAATTTAGGAAGTAAATATAATAGAAACGACAATAGTTAAGTATATAACTGTCCACATGACACATAAATTTAAATGAAGGGATTAAACGGAAAAGATCTAAGAACAATAAATGTAGAATGAGATACTTGAATAAGCTACGGTTCACTGTTATCATCATGTAAATACTTGTGTACTTGAAAGTTTAATTCCGGACTTGCAAATAATATCTCTTACAAAATTGTTATT
Source organism: Eucriotettix oculatus (assembly GCA_034510155.1). NCBI lineage: Eukaryota > Metazoa > Arthropoda > Insecta > Orthoptera > Tetrigidae > Eucriotettix > Eucriotettix oculatus. The sequence continues at coordinate 122,401,504 of CM067378.1, forward strand.
CTTAAAAACTTTCAAAATCTTATGTCATCTGAAGGGAATACCACTCAATTTTCCAAATGTTTATTAATTGTGAAATTATACCCAGATACGGAATTGTAGTGTTTAATGGAAACCATTCGTGTGTAGTGCAGAGATTGAGTGGCTTTATCTCTCATATCTCGACTCAATCAGAACAAGAGTCGCCTCTGATTGAGATTGTTGCTGACTGTTTCAGGTACACGAAGCCGCAGACGTTTGCGGACTGCATCGGCAACGAGCTTCCTCTGGGCTGGGAAGAGGCCTACGACCCCCAGATAGGAGCCTACTACATCAACCATGTCAAGCGTGAGTTAACTAGCTCTAACGAAACGAGGAACTTGTCAAATCGAAGGGATAGATTTAGCATTAGAGGTTGTGCAAGATAGGTGAGCTGAGACCAGACGGTCGTAGGACTAAAAACAACAACACACACACGAGTTGCAAAGAGGAAAACGATTGGTCTATATTTGAGTTCTTTATTTTTTGTCATTACATACTTTAAAACTTTAAGTTTATATTATTTATTTGAACAGGAGTGAATATAAAAGTGGAAATTTGAATAATATATTTTTGGAAGTAGCTTGACTGTCCTGGTTGGTGTCCGTAGTATGACTGAATGTGATTAGAAGCAGCGCCTCCTCGTGTACCTTGTTTCTGTTGCGTCACTCGCGGACTTTTCCGGCTGCAGCATTCCTGCGGCGGTGGCGTGATTCACGGACCTTATCCTCTCTCTCTCTCTCTCTCTCTCTCTCTCCGCTCCGTAAATATTTGCGGAGCAATTATCGGCCTAGATTTTCGTTGCGTCTTCCTTCACATGTCAGCCAGAGTCACCTGTCGGATACGTCAATTTCTAAATATATTACCATTCACAAGCTTCAAATACTATTTGCATATTCAATTATCAACCAAGGGTTTACCTTAAATGTGAATTTTAAAGACTAGACCGATGTCAAAAAGAAGTTGACACACACTAAACTGAAAATTGAACAACTGTTCTTTAATAGATTTTAATAACTTTCTCTACGATTTGGCAATGATTAATTAATGACAGCAGGCAGTTATCTGTAAGAATCGCGAAGAATGAATGGAGGTATTCTAAACTTGTTGGTTTCCGTCGCCACTAGCAGGAGGAAGGAATCGTGTGACGAGTATATATATATATATATATGAGAAAGGGAAATTGAAAGTCTTTTTATTTATATTTGAAGCGATAACGCGTGTAAATAAAATGGTACAATGCAATAGAAAGATTTATTTGAAAATAGAAATTGTAACAGATTCCCCGGACTATTGCACAGAGCTACATTGTATTTCCTTCACCCAATGATCAGCTTGGAAAAACATTCTTTACGACTTAAACACACCCAAAGTAGTTTTATAAAATTGAATGTAAGCGTTTGTCGATGGTTTCCCGAATTTATCTGTGTAAGGATATTTATTACATTGAGATGAATAACGTCTCTATTTGCCAGTTTCACGTCAACGTGTGAACAGTGAGAGGTGACGAGAACTTCACAGTTGACTGACCAATGAATCGTCAGCTCAAACCAATCAAAACGAATTTTAAGAAAAACTGAAGCCACTGCAAAGGAAGACCCGAGACTGCGTGGACCTAAACGGAAATTCAATTCAATTATAAACAAACCAATTCAGCCAATCTGTCGGAAAACATTATAAATATTTATAAGACTTGGTAATCATAATAAATGGCACGAACGTGGTCCTGGAAAAAGAGTTCAATATAGAGACAGAACCAAGGCGATGGAGTGTAGTATGTGGGGGAAACAAAGGGAAGGGATATTTTGAAGGAATTCAGGTGCTAGAGTAGGATAGCAACTAACGGCTAATATAAGTGTGAATATTAGGAAATGTTGTTATATGGGTGTGAAACGTGGACGATAGGCGGATAGAGTCACCAACGACGAAGTTCTTTACAGAATAGAGGAAGAGAGAAGGTATAGATTAATAGGCCAGCCTCGCATTAGGGGGAAGAGGGAGGCAATGGAAAGGATCAGGACTAAAAACCACAACAACAATATGTAAGTCGTCATAATAATAATAATAATAATTTGTGGATTTCCACAAAGCAATTATAATTTTGAGTACAGAATTTTTTCCTTAAAATATAAAAAAAGTGTAGTTTTAAATTATGTATGTTTATCCATGTTTTATTTATTTTTATAATATAATGACAAAGTGATGTCTAGTTTTGGAAACAGCCGTTCAAATTCCATCCCCGGATCATTTTCATTAACTCCGCTGCACTTTCCAATTAGCCAGGTGCTTTACTGCTGATGACCACATGCCGGTTCTTTTAAAATCCTCGAAGCAGCTCAGAGGAATATGCAGCGACAATGAAGTAATATTTGAATTTCACTTAACATAATAAGAACAGAGCAACTTGTCGTTCCTTGCATTTAAAATTCATGTTCTAAAACGTTTTTTCAAGTAATTTATCTCGAAGTTCGCTTACTGGACACGCACATTGTAGACCAAAGGCTTCGTTGCTTTATATTTATTAAATAAATTATATATATATATATATATATTGCACTGAGGAGTTCCGAAAGAAAGGAACGACAGAATATGTTTTTTGAAAGTTATTTTCTTTAAAATGCAATTTTATTATTATACATTTATTTCACTGAAGTCAGATAAACGTAGTTGTTTATAAAGATTTTACTTTTAATAAAAAGTAATTAAAGACCTGACACACACTTGTGTTGTGATGGCGCCGTGAGAGGAGATGAACAAAGGCAAGGCAAGGCAAGGCATTTTCCAGGCTGATAAGAGAGGAATGCCAGCCAGCCAGATAAGTCACTCGCTGCTATTATCCTTATCAATTCCCTAAGATAAGCCGCATTCCATCGGCTCGGAACTGTCAACCTCTTCAAGCTACAGTTCCTTTCTCTACGCTCTGCCGATGATACTCTAGTCAGAAGAAGGAATCTTGGTTCAACATGACGGTTAATAGAGGAAATGTAGTATGGGAAACAGTGCAACAGCAAAGGGGAAGGGATATTTTGAAGGAAGTGTAATAACTAGAGTAGGATAGCACAGAAATTCACTTACAGCTAATATAAGGCGAAACGTGGACGATAGGAGTTGCGGAAAGGTAAAGAATAGAAGCTTTTTTAATGTGGTGCTATAGGAGAAGGAGAAGATATGAGGCTGTTGTAAAATTAGCATTAGAGGGAAGTGTTATGTGTGATTGCAGAGAGCACGCAGCTGGAGGACCCGAGGCTGGAGTGGAGGGCGATCCAGGAGGCGATGCTCAGGGACTACCTGCAGACGGCGCAGGACGTGCTCGAGGTAAATAACTACACATTTCTCACTCTGTAAATGTTAATTATTGCCGGAAGCCGTGCGAGGCGGCGTGAGAACCCCGTCTTTCTAGGTCGCCGTCCGTACCTGCCAACTTTCTACACACACACATCTCCCTTTCAACCACTCATTCGCGTCTACCGTCAAATCGTCCTCCAGTTCCACGCTCGCTCATCGAAACCTCCTCAGCTTCCACTAAATGAAAGATGATGTCGTTGTTAGGCCAGTCGGTTCACGAGATTCTCCAGCGTCAGGATCATCTGGTGTCGATTCTCAGATCATCATATAATCGATAAATGCCCAGACCCACAGGCTGAGGCATGCTCACAAAATCGGAATTAAAGAACAGATGTAGGCAAATATTCCCTAGTAAACAGGTGCGAGGCTTTCCTAACAATACTCATGTATTCAAAGAGAAGTTAAGAAACACTGAAAAGTTAGCTGATTATTTTGTAAAAAGTATAAAGGGAGGTGAAATATTTTAAAATTGAAATTTAAGCTTTTTTTCTGTAATGTATCTTTGTTATTTTAATTTACCTTTGTACTTGAACTTTGCCTTTGCAGCTGCACCAATAATACGGTAAGGACGGCAGAATACGACAGGCAATCCGATTGTTTTTTGTTGTTGAAAGAAAAGTTTGTCTTTGTTGAGGTCGCATTACTTTTTGGTAATTGTAAGCAAATGCCTACCTGTGGTATGGGGCCTGTCCGAATTGTTCGTCAAGTAAAGTTTGTGTGGATATTTGGTGCCGTGGAGCGAGGGTGGAAAGTCGAGCAGGTGGCCGGAAGACGCTTTCTCGAGGAGGAGGAGGTTCAGGAAGGCTTCCGGTCCCTGGCTGCTTGTTCCACAGACTGCAGCAGGAGGCAGCAGCAGCAGCAGCAGCCTCGTCCAACGTCCGCCTCGCTGGCGCGCTCAGGAATGCTGAAGGCCGTACAGTCGCTGCCCGCTCCTCCATCACCACGCACGCCATCCCGCAAGCCTTTTCCTCCAATATTACTGCCATAGCTTCTGCAAAACCCGCTTTAGGAAATTGAAACAATCGTTCAATAAGTAGCGAATTCGTATAAACCAATCCATTGTAGTATTAGCGGAAATCAGAAGAAGACTTGGAAACCACAATAAACAGCATGAACGTGGTCGTGGAGAGAGGAAGAGTTCAATATGAGGATTAATAGAGGGGAAAACCAAGGTGATGAATGGAGGGGAAACAGTGGAATAGCAAGGGCTGTTAGATTGGGAAGGGATATTTTGACGGAAGTTAAGGATAGCAAGGAACAGGAATTTACTTACAGTTAATACAAGTATGAATAATATGAGCGTGGCGTTATGTGGGTCCGAAACGTGGACGTAGGAGTTGGGAAAAGAATAGACTCCTTTGAAATGTGGTGCTATAGGAGTGGATAGGGTAACTAACCAGGAAGTTGTAAACATGATAGGGGAAAATCTAACAACTGTCCTAAGACACGAGGGTCTTGTAAAATCAGCATCAGAGGTCAAGGATGGAATACGCTAAGCAGACGAGGGAAGATGTTGGCTGTGATAGTTATAAAACAATGAAAAGGATTGCTCGAGATAGGTGAGCAAGGATGCGAAAGCCTTCTAATTTCCTTATAACAAGCACAACCCTTACTTTTCCCTCTATTAATCCTCACGTCGTAGTCTGTCTTTACGTCCATGCCAGTTATTATGGTTTCCAAGTCTTCTTCTGACTCCCCTAATATCATGAGGCAAAGCGTAAGGTGTTTATTTCTTCTCCTTGCAGTATGATTCCTTTTCGATATTCCGTTTTAACATTCTTCATCGGCTGTTCTATATATAAGTTAAAGAGCATGGACTGACTGCTTCCTTGTCTTACTCCTTTGTTGATTACGGCTTTCTTCAATTTCTTGATCTTGTATTCTAATGACTGCTGCCTGTATAAAAGGTAAAATATATTTAAGTACATAACATTGCGAGGATCATTTTCAAAACTGCCAAATTTTGAAAATAAGTAATAAAATATTCCACAAAAAATCAAATTTACAGAAAAAGTTGTAGTTTGTTACTACATTCGGTTAAAATTTCAGCTCAGTAGTTGTTTCATTTACTGGGATTCCAAATGTCAGTCCAAGGAAGAGAGGTCGAAACGTCTGTTTACTATTCAAGTTTTAAATTCTCGTTCGAAACGTTTATAATAGTCTGTTTATAACGCGGATCCATTTTAGACGGCGATACAGACGGAAAGCTTCATCTCGAGAATGAAGCCCAAAGTCGAGCGTGACACTAGTACGGAAAGTCGCACCACTTTACATATAAAATAGAGAAAACATACTGTCCCGTTAAATTAAAGTGCACAGAAATTCTGCAAAGGAAGGAAATAATCGCGAGAGACTGGCGACGAGGAAATGAAATATTTATTTGGGCAAAGAAGGTGGGGGCGGGGGGCGTCGGATAAGCGTTTGATGCCGTTAGGGGGGAAAGGAAGGAATTTGTGTCGGTGCTGTAGCAGTGTCAACAAGAGAAGACGTTATGGATGTGAAGCGAGTGTACGAGCGAGGAAGCGTTTGGCAACGGGGCCATAGCTCTGGCTGGCATAGCTTTATATCCCGTGCTACGGGAGAAAGAAAAGTCTCTCCCTGTCTTCTCTCTCTCTCTCTCCTCTCCTCTCCTCTCCTCTCCTCTGAGGCAGCAGCACTTCATCTGTTCTGTTCTCTTTCTGTTCTCTTTCTCTGCTGCTTGCTACCTGTGTTACGCGGGCGGGCGGGCGCATAGCGATGTCACGGAAACGCACGAACTCTGCCGAACTCTCCCGAAGCCTCTGCCCTGCCCTGCCCTGCCCTGCCCTGCCAAGGTTACCAACGCTCCCTCCACAACACGTGCTCAGGTCCCCCAAATCACACTACTCTAACTGACGATCATGTTTTTACCAGGAAAAGTTATTAACATAGCCACAGATGCAATGTGGAAAAGGAACCATACCGGAAGGACAGGAAATAACGATATTGTAGTATTAGGGGAATCAGAACGAGACTTGGAAAACATAATAAATGGCATGAACGACGTGGTCAATATAGCAGGGTAAGGGAAACAGTGGAATAACGAAGGCTGTTAGATTGGGAAGGAAGTTAAGGAATTCTGCTAGTTGGGAAGCGTAATAAAGCGACATAAAGAGAAGAGGAATTTGTTTACGGGTCACTAGAGACGCGCTGAATGAAAAGCTGACACATTCAGAGCAGATTTCATCTCACGTACGGATCACATGTGAACAATCGACGGTCGTCAACTGCTGCTGAAATACAGGTTCCAAAGATTCCGTGTCAAATTTGTTGGCGCTACGCTGACTCTTCTTTTGAATTTTAAGCGTATCAGGAGTTGATGTCAACAACCGAGTATGAAATATTGCTATTTCAACCATTCCACTGAATCATTGGCAACTTCTTGTGTATCTCGTAATTAGAGAGATTGATTGCGGGAGCCTCGTGAAAGTGTTAAAGTTGTTTCAATGCGACGGACCAAGGCGCAGGTAAACAGAGTCGTGGGAACGGATGTGGACTCAGCACTTGGTCCAATTCCATTCTCGCACGGGAGATCTTCACATCCACGGAGATTTGCACGCGCCAAAATGGCAGGACAGAGCCACGAGCTGAATAAATACAATAAATGACCGAAAAGCCAGGGTCTCTCTGAAGAGGTTAAAATAGATTTTTAACAGTATTAAACAAGCATCCGCCGTCCAAATTAGATAATAAACTTGAGGGGATAACATCTGTAGACTTATCTGAAGCTGGAAGGATGTGGTACAGCAGACACAAATCCCACTTCAAGCTGATAATATCATAGATATGCCAGCAATGGTATTTTGGTTAGCTATGCTGACGGGCACTATGATGTCCAAATATTACCAAAGGTAACGCAATCTAGTGTAAATAGCGTTACTAATTACCTTGAATGCAGATAAGACCAACATTTTATATTTCAGCAATAAAAAGCAGACTGTAGAAATAGGAAATGCGTGAACTTGTGAAGAGTTTCAGGAATTAATGTGGACTGTAATTTAAGACGGGGAGAACACATTCATGCAAACGACTGTCATGAACTGTATAGGCTTCTAATCTCACCCAAAAAAAGTTATTAGATTTATATTTCGTAAATAAGGTGGTATATAAGTGAAACTGTGAGTAGGAGAGGAGATTAGATCGTCCGTAGCTGGAAGCTGGGACCCAACCCGAATTCCTGCAAGGTCGTTCTACCAAGGACACGAGACACGCACGCACGCACGACCCCTCCGTTGGCCTCTCCACTCGGCATTCCATCGTCATTGTTTGTTTTCACACACGGCCCGCTCCCGACAGCGAAATCGAAGACATTTTGGCCAGGGTTAGCTACCGCGGCAGTCGTTGAGGTGGAGAGGGAGGGAGGGATCGGAATGCGAGAGGCATTCCAGACGGGATTTTGTACCTGCCCCCCCTCCAGTCTCAGCCCTTCAGTCCACGGTGCCACGGGAAGGATGTTGTTCGTTCTGCCGTACCCGTGGTGCTTCGTGGCCCAAAGTACTCGCGAGTGTCGCCAATTGCCTCGTTTCGTGTTGCAGGCCAAGAAGGAAATCTACGACGTGAAGCAACAGAGGCTTTATTTGGCGCAGGACGAGTACAACCACCTCCACAACGTCCTGACCACGCTCAACACGTCGAGGACGAGCTGTAAGTGCATCTGAAACGTCGTCGCCCTCGCGCGTCGTCTGTGACTCTCTAATCGCGCCGTCCTCCGCTTGCAGTGTGTTCCAGCTCCAGCAGCGTGAGCACCAAGTACGACCCTGACCTGTTGAAGTCCGACGTGGCGCTGGCCAGGAACAGGGTGTCCAGGCTGAAGCGGGAGCTCGAGCAGATCAGGACCGAGATGCACTGCACTCAGCGGGGCGTCGAGACTTTGGCCTCGTAAGTCCTACCCCTCATCTCCCTGTCCCCTGTCCAGTCGCCGTCCTCGTCGACTCACTGACCGTCGTTGCATTGCAGGGTGGAACAGAAGCTCAGCTCTCACCAAGGCGGTTGCTACAACATCGTGGAGGCTCAGGCCATCATGACGGAGCTGCGTAACATCCAAAAGTCCTTGTCCTCGGGAGAGAAGGAGAAGGCGGAGCTGATGCAGTCTCTGGCCAAGCTGAAAGACGATCTGACGAGGCTGCAGCTGTGCGAAAGCTCTCCGGACATCTCGACCCTCAGCTTGCCGCAAGAGAAGTTCAGCACCGCGTCGCAGACCGACCTTTCGGGAGAGGTACGTCCCGCGTCCACGTCGGCCAGTGTAAACTTTGCCCGCGGTCTTGACTGTGTGTGTGTGTGTTACAGCTCGTCCCCATCGGAACTCGCTTGGCCGAGATGGCTCGCATGCGCCTTCAGTACGACGAGGCGAGGAAACGGATCCAACACATACAGCAGCAGTTGGCAGACCTCGAAGAAAAGGTCACACCGGGGCAAGCGGAATCTGATAAGGACAGGTAAATCTCTTTAACACACGTACACGTCGTAGCGTCCCCGGGATACAATGCAACGTTTCATAAATTTCAGGCTGCTTCTCTTCCAAGAGAAGGAGCAGCTCCTGAGAGAACTGCGCAGCATCACGCCGCGCTCCAGAAGCCAGCAGGAGATGCAGGACATACAGCACGAGATTCGACGCCTCGAGCAAGATCTCAACCAGGCTCTCGAAATGTCTAATCGAGCCATCGCCGACAGGTACGTTGCCTTCCTCCCCGTGAGATCCGTCGGCAGCTCTTGTGACGTCTGACGTGTGATGTCTGACGTGTGTTTTGCAGATTGAGGCTTCACGAGGAGAAGCAGTTGCTCCTGCAGCAGCTCCGCGACGCTCTGCGCTCCATGACTCAGCTCGAGTCGCAGCTCAAGACGCTGTCGGCGAGCACTCTGTCCGTGAGCAGCAGCTCCAGTCTCGGTTCCCTTTCCACCACGAGCAGCAAGGGTTCCCTGAGCTCGGGACTCAGCTTCACGGACATCTACGGAGGGCCGCAGTGCCTCACCGTGACGTCGCCCGCGGTCGACAGCCGCCCCGTCGACATGGAGGACCTCCACCGTCGGGTCGAGAAGCTGCTCAAGAACGGCGAAAGTCCGTCTCCCGGCCGCTCGCAGCCGTCGCTGTCCCCGCGCTCTTCCCTTTCGTCCGTGTCCCCTCCCGTGTCGCCCCTGTACGACCCCGCCGCCCCCGCGCCGCCCGCTTACGAGCAGGTGGAGCGGCAGAGGAGGCGGCGGGTGGCGGCGGCGGCGGCGTGTCTGGACGGCACCCAGCTGGAAGACAGGCTGTCGGAGCTGAGGACGCGAGCTCTGCCGCCCAACATCTCCCTCGCGGACCTGCAGGAGATCGCCCGGGGCGGCAACATGTCGCAAGGCTCCGGCCTGGGCAGGCCCCCGGCGGAACCTCCCCTCTCGCCCATCTCGGAGACGCCGCCCCCGCTCTCGGACGACGCCGAAGAGCTGCTGCAGGTACGCACTTGTTGGCCACACATCTCCTCAAATCGGTGCGTTACCGTCAATAACTGTTGTTGCGAATGGAATGCAGGGTGGCGCCTTGTCGACGCCTTCGTCTTCCGGTACAAACACGAGGTCGGTGTCGGCGGCCGTCAGCGACGAGTCGGTTGCCGGGGATTCCGGAGTCTTTGAAGCGTCCAACAAGAAGCGTTCGTGTCTCGGATTGGATATTCCAACTCTGGAAGAGATGAACCTCGAAACTGCTCAAGTTCAAATAAAGCTTAGGTAACTGGCGACTTTGCAACGCCATCAATAATTTACCATTCTTTTACGATACGCTTTAATTTCTTCTTAAACCTGACAGGTATTCGATCAGCGACGGCCTGTTGCACGTTGGAATTGAACGAGCCAGGAATTTGGTAGCCCTATTCATCTCCGACGATTGTAAAGTGTACGTACACCCAAAAAAAATGCTGCGCCAATTTTGCATTTGGTTGCCACTTTCACGCAAAGTTTCTGACTGAAAAATTATAAATTTGCAGGTACATAAAAGTTGCCCTTCTTCCGAGCTCTCATCCCGCGGCTGCAGCCTGCTGTACAAAACTGGTGAGCGACTTACGGAAGCCCACGTTCGGAGACAATTTCCCCCTCGGTGTCCCGATCAACAAACTCTATACCAAAACCCTGCAGGTGAACGTGTGCGGCGTAGACTCCTCGCAGCAAGAAGAGTGCCTGGTAATTTCCCTAGACCGTTCCATTAGTATAAATGAGAAATGTGTTCGTGTTTTCAATCTGAATGTTACACTCACAACTTGGTTTTCTTCACTTTTGCAGGGTTGCGCTCAAGTCAGCCTCGCAGATTTCAGTCCCGAATGTGTGTCCATCAAATGGTACAACATTCTGAGCTTCAGGTTCATGCAACCGACTTCGGACGGTACCGAAACAGCGACGCGTCCTGGCGGCAGCAACCGTGACGCCAGAGGCCACGATAAACAAGAAAGCGAAGTGTCCGTTTTCAATAAGCAGGTTACCGCTCTCAAGGAAGAGAGTTCCGATGAATCCACAATTATATCTTCGCAAACCTCAACCTTGACACGTAACCAAGGTAAACGATCGATCAATCTTTTTTTAAAATCTCTGTATCGAAACGATTCGATTCTTTCCATGTCACGTGATCGATTCCCGACCCTTTCTAAAGTCTTCGAAAAACTGTTCCTCCCCCTCCTCTCTGATCCGTTATCCTCGCTCGTCCCATCTGCTTGATATCGCTTCGGGCCTAAACGTTCACGCGTTCGTCTGTTATCCATAATCGATACTCCTGCGTTGGTGTATTTATTGACTCGGAGAAAGCCTTCCACATAGTCCGCCGTCCATCCTTCTTATTCAAAATAAAATATTTAATTAATGACACTCTTCAGAATCCTTTCAAATTATCTTACTAACCGCTTGTATTCGGTCAAAATTAACGATCATTTATCCAAAACCTTACTCACCTACTTTGGCGTCCCACAAGGTAGCGTTTTACCCCGCTTCCCGTTTAACATTTACTCTCGTGACATTCCCCGTCATCCGTCCACTTCACCACCTCGGGCGTTCGCATCCTCCAAATAGCGCTGAACAACCTGAAAATCTAGAGGTTCAAATCTGCGATAGTTCCATTCACCCTCAAAACCCCTTACTCACTCACTCATTTTATCTTTTTGGCTCCCAAATCCCAATATAAAACTATTTTAGTCCGCAAAGTCTCCTGGAAACACCTTCTTACCCACCTTTTATCCAAAATTAACACTACTGTATCCACTCCTCAACACCAAAAGACTCATTTACCTCTTCCTAATGCGTACTCCGTTTGGGGATCAACTGCCAACTGCAGTTCAAAACGGAATCCTTAGAATAATTTCCGACTCCCCGAGGTAGCTTCACGAGGACATCCAAATTCCACTCATCTCCACCACGATAAAATCCTGTATATCCTCCTCAATCAAACCTGTAAGTGTCTGTTATCTGGTCCCCCTACTGCCAATATTAATAACCGCAACAATCAAATTATATTCACAGCTCTGTCATTTCTCTCTCGCTATAAAATTACATTCAATTACATCATGTAGTCATTTATTCCCTGAATAAATATTACATATACATTGTAGAAACAACTGCAATGCCCTCAGCTATAAGTAATCGTAATAAATAGACAGAAAAAATATAATTAATTAGACAATGCCATATTATCCTTGGCTCAATGACAATAGAGTTGCAATAAATTTTCTTTCAAACGACAACAACAGTTTTTATTATTCATTCCACGGCTTAAATGATTGATGAGAAATCTTAGAAAATGTGTTGACTGAAATTTCTTTCTAATTGTAAAACAAAGGTTTTCAATAAAATTTATTTTCATTATTTGCAGGATTACAATCGACAGTAAGTGTAAGACTTGAACTAGATAGTCAAGAGGAAGAAGAGGAGGAAGAGGACGAAGATGATGAAGAGGAGGATGAGGATGACGAAGAAGAAGAGGAAGAAGATGATGACGAAGAAGGAATAGTAGTAGAATTCTGTCAGGAAGACATTTTGGAGGCAGTTCTAGAGCATGCTGTAAGATAATGCTTTTTTTTTGTATTTGAGAGTAGAGAATTTCTTAAAATTACTTTTGAATTGCGGTGAAGAATAATCCACTTCTATATATAAATGACGTTATTTATTTTGTAGGAGGATACAACTGTCCCCGAAGGTGAAGTTGAATTCTTGGTAGATACTTCCGACAAAGAAACAAATACGGAATGCATTTTCATCCCCGAGAAAGGAGCGAGAAAACGTAGCGACGAGTCGACTCGAGCTATCGTCATAAAACGTTCGCAGACGTTCAGCCCCAGCGCTGCCGTGAGCAGGAATCAATATATCTGCAGAGTAAGTAAACGGCTCTATCGAGGACGTAATATTTATGTTTGACGATAATTCCACTAAAAAGAAAATGGTTATCCCTGAGGAATATAAAATACGGAACAAAAAAGTGCCACTTTGATAAGAAATTAAACTGGGACGAAAACGTAAAGTTAGTAGCGCGGAAGTGATGTAGGTCTTTACACTTCATAATCAGGATGTTGAAGAAAAGGAAGGCCAGGCAGTTAGACCTGTGATAGAATATGGGACAGCAAGTTGGGATCTGGGGTGGGGGAGGAACCACTAGGCGATGGGAGGACTAGGGGCTTACACGGACGAACCGGCCTGGTCGAAAGTAAGGGAGTGGCTCACCATTCCTAAAATTTTTATCCAACATCAACCACAATTACAAAATAAGGGAAAGGGACTAAACAACGGACGTTCCTTCGTAACAGGGTGGTAAGGGACTGGAATGCTTTGCCTGCGAGGCTACTAGAGGCTTCAAAAAGAAGTTAGAACCACTGAAAAGTTTGCTGCTTATTTTTTAAATAAAAAGAGACAAGGAATATTTTTAAATTACCTTTTTATTTTAATTTATCAACAATTTATCTTAACTTAATCAATAATGCCCACCTGCAGTGGTAATAAATACAATACAATTGTATAGATGTATTAGTAAATGTTATTAGTCAATACTAAATAACCGTGTGATCAAGCAAATTATTCATTTCAATATGTTCATTTTATTTGAATTATGTTTATGTGTTAAAATGTAGAAGGTAAGACATTTCATATACAGTAAAGACTATTATTTAACATCCGCTTTCTCTTTCGCTGCAGTTGAATCGAAGCGACAGCGACAGTTCCATGCCCCTGTACAGGAAAGGCGGTCCTTTCCAAAGGAATTCGATTGAAAGGCGGTCTCTGCGTTGGAGGAGACCTCCCGGTACCGTTCTCATCCCCAAACATCACCGCAGCGCAAGCAGCAACGCCAACAGCAGGTGAGAGGAACGTGCCGCACCCGGCGTATTCCATCCTCGGCCATCGTGTCTCAAAATGTGGCCTATTAATCTATACCTTCTGTTTTCTCTTCCCCTATTCTGCCCTCCACCTCTTGGTTAGTTACCCTATCCACCTCATCTGTCTCATTCTCCTACAGAACCACATTTTTAACCCTTTCCGGTCTTTTTGCCGTTTGCCGTATGTTGTATTGTGGTCCGATGTCCCGTATAGCGGGACAGGACTTTCCTTATTATTTACTTCAGGTAGTAAATCTTAAGTATTACAAAATTTGCTCAGTTGCTTACAACAAGGCTTGGTACTAGTAACTTATTATCGTTCATGAATTTTTAAGTATAATTAAAGCTTTTTAGTGCGTTTAAATATCAGCAAAGACGGTATCTTTCTCTAAACGTATGAAATTGTCTACAAATGAACTCGGTGACTTAATCTATCTGATGGCGAAGATGACATTCTCAGTTCATTTTCTAGTGAATCGGATGAGTGTGAGGATGAAAGTGACAGTAGTTTTGATGAAACCGACATTCATCGTCCGAATGTATTAAATGATGGTTGGTCTAAGCTTATGGGAACTGAAAGTAATTTAGTTCCTCAGCATTTTTTACTGTCATCAACGGGGTTTCAGTTAAAAGACAAATGTGCTCCAACAACGCCAATTGAAGCGTATAAAGTATCGAAAATTATTGATAGATGAATTAGTGAAAAGTGTTAGGCGTGAACAATGTATAAAGGTTGGAAAGAAATGAAGCCTTGGCAAAGAAGAAAGGCTAAATTATTTTCAACACTTTCTGGGTCAGCGGGCTAATCGAGGAGGTAAAGATTGTGTTGCGTGTAGTGACGGTAAAACTCCAGGAGGACGAAAAAAGACAGTTATTTTCTGCAAGACATGTACGGGCAACCCAGGACTGCACCCAGTTAAATGTTTTGAACTGTATCATTCTAAATTAAATTATAATATTTAATATTTGATTGTAAAAACTAAAATAAATTAAAATTAATATCTTTCAACTAATTTTTAACAAATATTTTGTAATTAAGTTGTTTCTCTCAAGTTATATCCTAACGCAACGAAAGCTGCAGAAACAGCAGGTAAAATTTACTGCGGACCGGAACGTAACGGCAGGTAGAGACAATAACAGACTTCTTCCAAGAAAGCGCCGTGTCCCGCACCGCGGGACATAGGACCGGAAAGGGTTAAAGCTTCAATTCTTTTACTGTCCATGTTTCACACACACAACGCCACACTCCATACTAACATTATTGGTAATGGTTTCCTAATATTCATATTAGTTGTAAGTAAATTCCTCTTTTTTGTGAAAGCCTTCCTATCCTACTCTAGTAGCAGAATTCCTTCATAACATCCCTTTCCCAATGTAACAGCCTTTGTTATTCCATACTGCACTCCATCACCTTAGTTTCCCCTCTATTAATCCTCATATTGAACTCTTTCTCCAGGACCACTTTCATGCCATTTATTATGGTTTCCCAGTCTTCTTCTGATATTTAGATTATTATATGAAGGCAGTTATCATATTCTGCAACACTTAAATGTTAGTCAATTATACATTCCTATACCATTCTTCAGATTGTCATGAAATTTGGGTCTTTTGTCGTACTCATCCAAGGGAAGCATTCTGTGGATCTGTTAGAGGTTTAGGATCCTTCCTTCCCACCTTTCAGGCCACTAAAAAGGTCCCACCCTAAAGATTTCCAGGCACACAGCTAGTATTTAGTAAATAATGGTATTCCGTAAATATTTGGTGGTCCTGAAAATAATTAATTAATAATAATTAGAAATCAGCAAACGTAAATAATTTTCAACTGCAACACGAGTAACCACAATTCACCCGGTTAATAAGTAAGCTGGAGAGAGTTACAATAAAATAATCACCGTCCGTACTTCGTCACACGCCTCTCGACGCTCTATTTGACGCCATCTAATCTCACGTTTATTTTGACAGCGTCACCGCGAGGACGTCGCTGGACTTGGAGCTGGATCTGCAGGCGCAACACTGTCGCTTGCAAGTGCTTCAGGACGAACTGGACAGGTTGAGGGCGCTCAAAGCTCGCTTGGAAACCGCGAGGGCTCACGGAGATCAGGAAGTGGCCACGTGGGTGATGGAAGACCCGTCTTTCCAGAACCTCATAGCTCAGGTACCGATCGGCGGCGGTCGCCGAAGCTTACGGAGAGCCGAACATCACGCGTAATCATATGTAATCATATGTCATTTGCAGGCGGAGAGCGGGAAGAACGGAAAAAGTGCCGACGATCGCAAAGTGGAAAAGATGCTTAAGAAAACGTCTAAAGAAATATACAAGCTGCGTAAAAGTAAAGCGGGGAAAGGGAAGCCGGACATAATTTCTTTCAAGTAAGGAACTTTGTAGTTTTAATTAGAAATAAAAAACTAAATGTCTTTGGATGAACATATTTTTGAAGTGAAAGAGCTTAAATTTTAAGTGGGCAATTCTTTAGAAGAAATAGTCTAAAAAAAATTTAATTAAAACTGAAGATGTGGTAAAATAGCTACAATTTGAATGCAGATAATACACTTTGTTTATCTACAGCTTAATATTTATCATAATTTACTGGAACATTGTGCTATATAAACAATATTAACATTTACGTGTGATTGTCATACATACCCAAATAAGCGTACTGTCTAATTGCTTTTATTTTTTACTTAATATTGTCACGAGTGGTGGCTCGTGAGCTATGTGCTTCATCTTCCAAATACAAATTTTAGGAGGATAATGATATTAATAACGTTAGAACGTGTACACGACATTTGTAATTTCATCTCCATCATGTGTAATAGAAACAAAAATTTTAAAATCGTAGAAATATAAAACCTTATTGTCGCAACATCCTAACATGGCAGTATTTTTACTTATTACGTATTTAAATAAAGAAAGTTAATTTGAGGAAAAAAGTCACACATTATGTGAATATTGCACGCGTACGGTTATTTTCTCAGAATTATGAAAGTCTCGGAGATGCCGCCCGTTAAAGGTTTTGCGTTTCGAATAAACTTTGATTGTGCAAATAAACGGCAGCGAGTGCATCTTCTTATTAATTCATGAAAAACTGTATCCTGCTGAAATTGCAAAACGAATAATCCCTCCTAAATACATCTGAATAATGAAGGAAATGTTGTTTTTCAGGGAGAAAATGGCTTTCTTCACGAGGGTGAACATGCCGGTGCCCGTGATACCCGTGGACGACGACCTGAAGCGAGGCGACGGCAGCTCCTCCGCCGCGGACAGCCAGAGGTTTCACTACGTCGTGGACCGGGTGCTCGGCGTCGAAGTTTAGGCTACGCGCGCCGTGGATTTTTAAAGCCCACCGAATATTGAACCGACGGCCGCCTGCGTATAATAACCTGCGAGGATCGTTTACGGCCTTCTAAAAAAATCTGACGGCGGAGCGAAAGGCGAATGAGACGAGAGGAATACTCAATCAAGTCAGATGTAGCAGTACATTACCACTTATCAAATAAGTTATAGATTATTTATTAAAAACAAAGTCATAATTATCTGTATATTACCTTTCAAAGTGTACATAAAATATGTCCATTAAAAATGAACATTTGTAAAACAGTGCAATTGAGGATGGGACTATTTTCTCGAGAATATGTTTAACATAAGTTGGTAATTTGCTGATGTTATCGAAAATATTTCATTCCTGAAACAATTTTGGTGCTAGAGGGTTTCTGTGAAGCAAAATAATAATAATAATTCACAGTTGTTATCTTTAAAATGTCTTCATATAATTATTTAATATTTGCTATCGGACCACTTTCGGTTAGTTTAACAATTGTAAATTGCATCGCTATTTATATATAGATATGATACCGTCCTAAATGGGGGCGGAAAGATAGTTTTAAAGAGATTCTTTAAAGTGACAAAGGACAGCATTTTAATTTTGTACCTAAAATTGTTATGACTCGAAATGCTGCGGTCCTTTGGTACCTTAAAGACGGAAGCTCAAGTGGTCCCGAAACGACGCAGCGTGAGAATCACACGTTCTTTAGCGCGAACAGATCTGAATACTTAATAAACGCAATAAATTGTTACGATATTGTGATGGATCATTTGCCAAATGTTTATAGAGTATATATATATATATTTGCAATAGGATTACGTATCTACTCCGCCGAAGGAACCTCGTCGACGAAAGGTTCCGCATTGCTCAATGTGTCGATAGATTACCGTTGCCGAAACAATCGAGCCCGTGACGGACAATGTTTCATCTTTGTTTCTACAGATTCATTTATATTTAATGAATGTTGAAATATATTTAATATGAAAAACTATTGTGTCTGTTCTTCCTGTTGTTCCCACTTTATCAAATTGCTAGTTTTAGTTTTTACGTAATTAATTTCGGAGTTTCGACGGCGCGCTCTTGCCTCGCTCGACTAGATACCCAAAAATAATATGTAACAAATATAGCCCTGTGAAAACATAAAAATGAAAAACTCACGACATACTGGAACGACAACATAAAGAGAACCACGCGCATTCTAGAAGGAATGCACGAGAATATGAGCAAAAAAGTAATGAATGAAAGAAATTAAGGAAGAAGAAATAAGGGCCAACGGCAGACTCCGAGGAGAGCGCAAAGAGTGAGAAAGAAAATGGGGTTCTATTGATATAAATGTTATTAATTTGAATTAAATTGTGTTACTGGGTTTTTATAGTCTTTTCATTATATCAAAAAGATTATAAAATGTATACAAAGTTGACAGTTTTAATTATAGTATATAGATATTAAATTGTATTGAAAAGTTACACATTATTTTAGTTAATATAAAAAAACCAAGAACATGGTAAGTGAACTGTACAATGCTATCAGTGTATAGGGAGAAATATTTTAGATTGAAGTACGTTGTACCTTGTTTTTAATCATTACACGCGAATATAATGCCGAAAGCTTCTGAATAAAATTACACGACTGACAAATAAATGCAATTCTTCTCAATAATAACTTGGTTGGCGAGACAAGTTGTACTGTCGTGATGAACCAAAATGATTTCACGACAAATAGCGTACAGCTTTGTCAAAAATAAAGGGTTTAAAAATATGAAAATAGGTTGAAATAGAAATCGGGCAAAAGCTTTCAAATAAAGCTTGCCAAGGGAAACACTAAACGCGACCGAATCTCAGGGTTATTTTGTTGAAGTAAAAAGGATTTAAATAATAACAACAACAAGGTTTCGCTTTCCTGACCTCAATACGACTTGTAAAGAAAAGCCATCACTAAGTTCTTACTAAAGCCACTCCTTCTACTCTGTTGAAGAATTTATGAAGCTGAATGTATC
This sequence comes from Eucriotettix oculatus, assembly GCA_034510155.1. Taxonomy (NCBI): domain Eukaryota; kingdom Metazoa; phylum Arthropoda; class Insecta; order Orthoptera; family Tetrigidae; genus Eucriotettix; species Eucriotettix oculatus. The sequence goes on from CM067378.1 coordinate 122,420,514, forward strand.
ATCATAGGGGTAGATATTTACAATTATGTAAGAACATTATAAAAAAAAAATAGAACACTAATTTTTTAGTATAGGATGTAAAAATATTTATCAATTTTATATATACGGTACAAATTGTATGTCTCCTGTATAGAACTTAAGAAAATCTTATTATAAGTTAAAAGTAATGAATAGTTAGAGTATATCCTAATATTAATAAAGCAACCTCCTGTGTGTATAAAATCTCTGACTTGTTCCACATCCTTGAAGCCTGTGCTTCTCTATAGGAGGATCTCTGGAATATGATTTTATACTTATACTAGGCAACTTTTGGAAAAAAAAGAATATCAAATAGAGCGCGCCACTGGCAATAGAAATGGCGCCTAATTTGAATGTTTTACGGTTCTATTCTTCACTTGAACATCCCGCGCTGTCCGTGTACGCATGCGCAGTAGCTCACAGGCAAACACGGAATAAGCGAATTAAAAATCTGATTTTAGAGTAGATATTCCTTTTGAATTTAAGTTTTATGGCTATTTTAATGAAATAAAACTACATCACAACTTCCTTCAGATACGGGAAGATTTGAGTTGTTGGGCTCACGGTATATATTTTATAAATGAAAATAGTATTCGTACGTCGTACTAAAAGAAATCACAATTAAATAACATTTTCGAGGACTCTGCATATGAGTAACTCGATTGTGCCTGACGTTAACAACGACGCATTCACTAATTTACCATTAAAGTGAACAGGAGATTAGGGAGCACGTCATACCACTCAACATTAATTCATTTTCTTCAATTATCATTATGGGTCGAACCCAGAATTTTCGCAAGGTTTACCTTACAAACCAACTTTGCACATGTCGGTCCATCTAAGGCTTCCTATTAATTTAACTCGAAGTCACCAAGCGTCAAGTTTGAACGAAAAGAAATGATCAAGTATTAATTAGTATATATCTGATCAACTTGACGTCGTAATGTTGCGTATCTGAATTAGTTCCAGTATATTGCATGGATTATATCTACTTAATGCACAATTATAAACTTATAGGAAGATTAAGAAAAGTGGCCGTGTTTTAAAATCAACATCGAGGTACGAAGCTGTATTTAATTAATTTCTCTGGCAAATGTTGGATCTGAAAAACCTATGTCATGTAGTTCTGTGGAAGGCTGTTATAGTATTACTACTTTGTAAACACGTAAAATACTAAATATCGACAGGAGAACTTGCTGCGACGGTTAAAGGAGGCGCGCACTGATACAACGCGAGTTCCCGCGGTCGAGTGAAGAAGTCTTCTTCCACGAGTAAGGTACGTTCAATTGTATTTATTGTGCACGAGCTTGAAATTCCTAATATTAGTTAATAGTGTAATACAACCATTCAAACTGGGGAAAAAATGCCTCAAAATCGTGGCTTCAGCATTTGAATTAGGCGCGTTTTACGGTGTGTATTATTGGCCGTGGCGCGCTCTATTTGAAAAATCTTTTTTCTGCTACCGAAAATTAAGAAAGTTGTGTAAAAATATTTCAGAAATCGTCGTTAGTTTTGCTATTGAACGTTGGAAATTTGATTAATTTAAGTTTCAAAAACCCGCCTAGAGTTTGGCGTTTGTCGAATTGTGAGGTTAGGAAAGCGAACTCTTCTTGTTCTTTTCAACACATTCGTATTATTATTATTACTATTATTTAAATGTCACTTGTATCCTTTTTACTTCAACAAAATAACACTGAGATTCGGTCACGTTTAGTGCTTTACCTTGAGGATTTTATCTTTTTGAGCTTAAAGATTGAGCACACTTTTTTTGAAGGTGTTATATATTGTCAGATTTGTAATTCAGCCTATTTGATACTATTAAAATCTTTGTATTTATTTACATTTATAATGAGATATATAAAACCCAAAGAAAACAGTCCACTATTTATCAAAAGAACAATAATTTATTACTTCCTCATGAAATCAATTCAGAAGCTTTTCGAAAGTGTGTGCTCATTCCGTCATGTAGATAACTCCAATTACTGGTTAGTCACACAATCCGGTCATGTCATGAAATTGTATTCCATCGACATGACATCAAAGGTCAAATTAAGACCGTCGCAAGACTCGACGAAAGTGGAGTTATATCCCCCACGTGTACACTACACGTCGCAGGAGGATTTGATAACATTACTTGTGAAGATTAAGCTGGAGACGAGAAGAGGGTTTGGATTAATTTCATGGTATAATATTTAATAAAAAACTATTGAATTATGCTAAAAACAGTTGTTGTAAAGCATATACACAAAACTGTGAAACTGTTATTGATAAACTTAAGCAATGTGCAAATTTAGTGATTATTAGGACCACTCGCATCAACGTTCACTTTCAAACGGTGATATTCAACTAGTTTACAGGTTGTTGTTGTTATTTGGACTGTACTGAATGAATAATTTTTCTTCATACTAGATGAATTGATGGCAAGTTTCAATTATAATTTAAATTATTTTAATGGCACTTGTTCTATTCCTGTTATCTAACATATTGCACAGCCTTCAAATTCTTTCCAATGTCCCGTATTTCAGAAAATTTGCTAAAATTTATGGACAAATTTATAAATTACCAAGTGTTATGACAGTAATTTTTTTATAATTATGATCTAGCAAGTAGATTGATTGGACAGTTTTAGAAGGTTATTATGAATTAATATTTTCACTATTCCTTTTATTGTGGCCTACAGCTTATCTAAGACTTTACAGCATCATGTTATTGCTGTGAATTTATATTTTAACTTTCTTTATGAATGGAATATCTAAAACATAACCTAATAAAGTTCTTCTATACTGATAGAACCTTGTCAAGTCCAAGATAGAATTAAAATATATGATCATATAGAGGAAACGCATTATTTGATATGCTTAGTGGTTACATTTTTATTGTCTGATTTCACATGTTTATAAAATAAACTTTAAAAGAGTATTATAGGAAATTTCAGTACTATTAATTTCCCTTGGCTGTTATGGATTTTGAAGAATAAAATATTGAGAAAGGAGGCTTATACATAACCTCTACGGAAGACATTTGATCTCACGTTAAAACATATTTTATTCTTATAATTTAAAATATGTTTTATTCATGTCATAGGTTAATGAAAACTTCTCCTTAAAACAATATGTAACCAAATTATTTCCAATTTCCTGTATTTCAGAAAATTTGTTGTAATTACAGGACAAAATTAAAGGTTATGTTTTAACAATGATATACTGGTTACAAAGTATCACTTGTGTTATGATAGTGATTTTTTTATTATCATCTAGCAAATAGATTGATGTTCATAATCTAAGACGGTTAATATGAGTTATTATCAGTTAATATTATTGCTGTGATTTTATATACAGCTTATCTAAGACTTTCCAGCATCATGTTATTGCTGTGAATTTATATTTTAACTTTCTTTATAAACAGAATATCTTCTGTACCGATAGAAACATCGTCAAGTTCATGATGGAATTGAAACATATTTTTTTTAAGCCGGGTGGTTGTTTAACGTATTTTAATTGTCTGTTTTAACCAATATATATGGAATTTCAGAACTATTGAATGTTTGTGATAATATTGCATTTTTCAAAACCCGTGTGATGTGATGCAGAATGTATCCCCTGAGAGTGAGGAGATTGTTCTACAGACTCTTACTACCTTAAACTGAAACCCAGTTATCACATTACCTTATTTCATGTTTATTGAATCTTGAATAATTAAATATGCTTCGGTCAATCTTTCCCGATGCATAATATTTGTGAACGCGGCCATAATTACTTTTCCCAACTTCGAAATGATCTTTTTTGCGGTTCATTTCTTTAATTTCATTCATGTAAATATTGGGTGCAAGTATTGAGCGTGGTTTTATCTTGATGTTCAAAGGTTACCTTTATCAATCTTCTAATTCGCCTCAACTTTAATTAACAGTCAGTTAATATGATGTTTCGTCCTTATTTGTGGACTTTTTTAGACGGATAAAAGTATTACGCGAATAGATAGTTTTGCAACTTTGACTGTACGATTTTAGCTACGGTCACATACAAGAAGGCGGCAACTTTTAACTCGATATTTATTTAGATCAAGGTAAGAGTAAGAGTTGATCCCATTGGACGATTCGGCCAACTGCCATCATCAAGAGAGGCGTGAGAATGGTACCGACCTACCTGATGCAGGTTTTCTGGGATTTCTTGGGGTGAACCACCGAATAGAATCTATTAAGTATACTTTTTTCGTATATAATAGCCTCAAACACTGTGGTGAACTTTGTCCGTAACAGGACCCAGAGTTGAGTGGAGTTTGTACAGTCACCGGGAAGGAGCGGACTCTATTAGTATTGTTTTTATTTGACATCTGTTGATCGATTCCACTAAAGACTCCTCCGGCGTCTGTCTCGCAGTGTATGATGTAAATAAAGATGATTAGTCAGAAGTAACACTCCATACAGGAATTCTCCTTACAAATGCCTCAATGATTTTATTGGCAGAGTCAAACTGTCCCAATAATTTTATTACAATTAATTTATAGAAAATAAATATCGCTCCTAATAATTTGGGTCAACGTGTCACGACCGAGTGCCAGCGTTTTACGTCGGACAGGCCAAAACGTAACGGGAACAATTTGTACATCTGATGCGAGTGAATGGGTCATAAATGAAATAAATTTTAAAAGTTATGTCAAAATACAATATATTATCAACTTAGTTTTATATATACAAAGATTTTAAAAAGCACTCATGTTTGTTTTAAATAAATAAAATTTTATTTTCCATCTAGGTAGGTTGATATTGACAAATGTCGGATGCTCTTTATGAACAAAGTGAAGGGTACTTATTCGCACCCTGTTAATTTGAACCCAAGAGCATTCTTGTTGCAAGATATGTAATTCGGAGGAATGAAGGGACCAAGATTCTCACATTTTATGATTCAGCGCACACGAAAGAGATCTCTCTCTCTCTCTCTCTCTCTTCCTGAGTTCAGTCCTTTATCACAATGCAGATATTTTATACAACATGATGTAAATTAAACTTCTCAGGTTTCTAACTGCACGACAAAAAAAGCCATAAAGCAAGTATTGTCACAAATACATTGTAATGTTTCCTGGCCCATTTTATTTATTATATCACTTTAGGAAAAAAACTAATAAATCTCATTTCATTAAGGCAACTGTTAAATCAGACCAGGAATCATTACAAGTAATTTAAATCGTAGTATCACACCAGAAAATAGTGAAAAAATATCGACACTCGTATATAAAACTAGAAAAAACCGATTTCTCTACGACGACCTACAGATTCTTGGTCCCCGTCGAGGGGGGCGGGTCTCTCTCATTTTATTGTAGTCGGCACTTTTACAAGGATACTTGGTCCCTGCCAAACAGTTTTTTCCTTTATTTGGAGATCATACAGTCTTTTGCAGCACAAAAACAAACACCTAGTGGGCTTGAGACACTAGCATAGTTTCTACTTCATTACTCATAGAGCAATTTTTAATATTATAAGATTTTCAAATGCTATTTGAAAAGGCAGCAGGCCACATTTAAAAAATATTAAAATAAATATCAATTACCATATTATGTACAGATAAATATAACAACACGACAGCAACAATATTTGCTGCGGTTTATCAAAGTCGTAGTTAGTAATTCGCTTCCCGTTATATACTTAAAAAATATTCAATATTCCGAAGATAATTTTTTCGCAGTTAAAAAAATTGACTCTGAACGTAACGCTAATTTTTGTTTGCGAACGATGTCAGGAAGGGAACGTTTGGCACGACAGAATTTTGTAACCTAACATCTGGACCACCGCATGGCGGTGGTTCTTCTTGTCACACGGACGTCTGCATCAAGCCCGTAGGAATAAATTTCTTGTGGTTATTTTTTTTGAGATCCAAGCTTTCGAATTCGGAGTCGTCGATGTCGCAGAGGTTGGCGGACAGGTCGCTGTTGCTGGTGAAAGCCCCGAGCAGAGAAGCCCTCTCGCCCAGCACCGTCATCTCCTCGTCGCCCTTCCGGAGTCTGCCGGGGAAGCCGTAGGGCACCACGTCCTCGTCGTCAGTGTCCAGCTGGCTCGACTTGTTCAGAGGCTCCGCTTCGGTTTCGCTGTTGACGTTGTATCGAGGCAGGTACGAGTTGGGGTGACGCAGGTACATGTTGGCCCTGTTCAACGCAAATTCCTCCACGTTTTCGAACAGGTCGGGGAACTGACTCTCCTCGAATTCGGTTCCGCATTCCGAGTCCCCGACGTACTCGGATTCCTGATCTTCGTTCAGCGTCTCGATATCTCTAGCCGGATCCACGGGCCCTGTTTCCGAACCAAATGAAAATTTAATACGACACGCACACGTGTCGAAGGAAGGGCGAGAACAGTTAATTTTGAGCAGCAAACCTGTTGGCAGAATCAAATTTCCGTGGTGCGTGTTTGACTCGTTGCTCTCGTTGCTATGGAAACTTGACGAGTCAGGAACTTCACTACCAGGAACTTCTGTTATATTTGGAAGAGGATTCTGACTACGATGGACCCAGTCCGAGCAATCCCAATGGTATCCTGAAATTAAGTCACATTGTGATGATATGAGGATACTATCGCACTTCTTTTATTAGTAATTGAGAATAAGATTTTGCTGCTGCTGCTGCTTTGCTTCTTACCCCCCATAATTCGTGGGTCTTCATCAATCGAACTGATGGAAGATGTTCCAGGGTGAAGTCCCCTGTTTGGACGTCCAGAATATATAGATCCTCTAGTTAAATCAGAACCGATTGTGCGCTTCAAGTCTGGAAAAGTTTGAATTTTATAGAATCGTGTTCCTAGACTAAACGAGAAGAGCGGAACTGAAATCGCAATATTTGGAATACAGAAGTTATGCATATTTCTAGAAGGCAGCAAGACCAATCAATAAAAGTAAAGCTCAAGTGAAATCAAAATCAAAATAAGCAAGGGTCGAGGCACGGGACTTACCATTTTTAATTTTATTTGAGTCGGTATAGGAACTCATCTGTTCAGTCATCTCGGCCCACAAAGGTTTGTGAAGGCCGTCGGCATCTATGGCGGAGGCGGGATGTGAAGGTATCGAGGGAACGGGCGCGCTTCTATTCAAGTTTCGTAGATAATCTGGAGGGACATTTTCTAACTCGTCGCCAGCCGAGCCGTAACTACGCAACGTGTCCAGGTTGTTGAGAACGGCAGCTGGATGATTATAGGAGCCGGGCTCATTGTTGGAACTAGGGGTGTAGGAAGCGGGTCGAGGTGGACACTGAGGAGGGACCTGCAAACAAACATACCACACTCAGAAAAAAATAACTAACGGCACATGCGTCGTCAAAGTCATCCAGAAAACATCTCAAAAATAAAAATAAAAAATACTATTAGCATGCCGTATCAATCGTAGTATTTTAGTAGTAACATGCTGTGAAACTTTACCTGACTAACTTCCAGGTTACTCAGTTTCGAGCCTCGCTTAATTTCGTCATTTGGACGCGCCGAGTTAAGTACAATGTCTTTGTGCGTTTCGTTATTTATGTTGTGAGCCCTGTCTCTCGTGCGTTTCATTCGAAAATGCCTGTACATGCTGAATACGACAACAGACACGATGACGAACACGAGAACTACCACGATGATGATTATTTCCAACAAGGTGATGTTGTAAATGTTTGACGAAATGGAAGTGGAGTACAAGGGATTCCCACAATGGATGCCCGTAACGTTCGGAGGACACAGGCACCTGAAAGTACCGGGTTCGTTAAGGCAAGTCGCGCCGTTCAAGCAGGGACCTTTGGAAACGTCGCACTCGTCGATGTCCACTTTGCACAGGTCGCCGGTGAAGCCTCGGCATTTGCAGATGGGCCCGCTGTTTCCTTCTTCACAGAACCCTTTGTTTAAGCACGGGTTCGGGTTGCAGAATCTCCCGTACTCGCACCTCTTCCCGGACAACCGAGGAGGACATTCGCAGACGAAGTCGTTTCCCGTGGGCGCCACGTGACATCTTCCTCCGTACAGGCAAGGAGAAGAGGCGCACGGGTCCGTGTCCATCTCGCAGGAATGACCCGTGTATCTCTTCTCGTAACAAAGGCACTTGTAGTTGTCGCCGCCGAGGTCCTTGCAAGTGCCTCCGTTGAGACACGGCTGCGAACCGCAGACTCCGGGGGGCGTCAGAACTTTGGCCGCGTCGCAACTGAACTCCACGTTCGCGAACCTCCTGAGGACGGCGACGCTGCTGACTCCGCTCATGTGTAAAGGCACTGACACGCTGTTGATTCGCACGTCGTCCATGCAGCCCGAGAACCCGCGCTGGACCGCGTCGTACCCCAGTATGGTGGGATGCTGCCTGACTTCGGCTCCCAGGTAGATCTCGTCGGACGCCAGGTTGAGGATGTCGTTGGTCCCCGGGGCCGACCCGTGGGCGACGTGCTTCCCGTCGATGGACACGTGAGCGCTGTTGCCTCTCCTTTCCAATCTGACTTCGTGCCACAGTCCGTCGCTCACGTAGACGCTGCTGACCCTCACCAACCCCTCTCCGCTGCCGAGGTCAAAGCGGTACTGCACGACTCCGTTCACAACCTGCAATGCAAACACGTCACATATATACCAAACTCTTCATTAACGGATCGGTTTATATTATTGTAAATTACATTTCTACCTCCAAAACGTTGTAATCAACACTTCCCGCGGCGTACATCACATTTCCAGTCGTTTGCATCGTGCGTATTCGTAATGATAGATTTAGGTTGTCTTCCAATGCATTTTTAATCATACTTTTAGTGATTCTATATTGGGCATAACTTTTCCCGCCGAAAGATACGGGATTTCGAGGAATGTAACAGGATTCGTCGTGGCATTTGGAAATGTCTATTTCACAAGTCGTCCCAGCGAAACCCTCCGGGCATTGACAAGAGAATCCTTGCAGGGATGCATCTGGAATACACACTTTGAATCCTGGACACGGATCTCGAGCACACTCGTTCACTACGATTTCACATCGATCACCTTTAAACAAAATGTGCTTCAATGAAATCAATTAAACTTACAGTAAGAAATAAATAATAACAAATTTAGTCTCAAAAATCAATTCTAATTTATTTAAACTTGACAACTATTAAATTGAAATGACACTGAATACTTATACGATGCAGTTTGGAAATGAGGAGATATTGACCGATTTACTTACCCGCATAACCTTCTTTACATTTACATTGAACTTTGTGCTGGTGAAAAGGCGACACAAAACTCGTGACGTCGGTAGCTATGGGCGTCAGTGCCTTCGTATCGAGAGCGATGTAATCGTTACATTCCCCGTACGTGCACAAGTTGGGCAGGCATTTGTCTCGTACAATTTCTTCGACGACGAGATTAGCTGAAGATTCCAACTCTTCGAGGTGACTCGTGATCGCTTTCCGGATGTCGTTGGCCGCGTGGAACGAGACCGCGGACTTTTTAACGGCAAACAGGACGTCCAAATCTCGGCTGTTCACGTTGCTCGATGACGGTTGGACGCTTATTATGACGACGTCTTTGGGCCTGGCGCTCAGCGCGTTGCGTATCGCCCTTACAAATCCTTTCCTGTGGCTTAAAACGAAATCCAACGGAGTGACGTTTCTGAATCTCACGATCACAGAATTGGACAGCATTTCTTCCGAAACTAAATCCACCGACACTTTCACGATAGAATAAGACGTGAATTTGCCGTCGGTCACGGAAACATTGAGTCGGTATTCGCCGACGTCCAGCCTCGGCAGAGCCGTCAGAGTTCCGTTATTCCTGTCTATGGTGAAAAGATTTGCAGCCGGAGTTTGCGCGTTGGCGCCGGCGATCGTTCTTATCAGCCCAAATGAAAGAGTGTCATAATTATCTTGATCCGAAGCGTGTATTTGCCCTATCACTCCTCCAGGAAATTCATCCAGGAATGAATTTATGAATATTTCCAGCGGTGTAATCGATGGAGGGTACTGAGACTCCTCGATGACCTTCAAAATAAAATAATTAATTGAGAAACACAGTGCGATTATGGAATAATTAAAACCTGAAGTAAGGTGGCATTCTTCACCTTAATCAAGACCCAAGTGTCGGAAAACAAAGGCGGCGTTCCGTTATCGAATACTCTAATGTGCAGCAAGTACGCGTCTCTGATCTTGTGGTTGAGACGAGCAGCCGTCCGGAGAACTCCATCTTGTTCCAGGATGAAAGCCGTTCCTTCATTTCCGGATCTGATGTCAAAGGTGTAGGGCGACGTGTTGGGGACGGCGTCGGCGTCTGTCACCAGAAGCTTCACGACGCCGTGGCGCAGTGCTTTGTTCTCCTGACATTTCACACCACAATTATTTCAGCGCTTGCTTATACCTACAGAATATACGTGCATGTACTATACTTTACCTGTAGAACAGCTGTGTAATTTGATTGGCTAAACACTGGAGGGTTATCATTAGCGTCCGATATGTCGATATTAACCATGACATAGTTTGAGAGAGTAGGAACACCGTTGTCTTTAGCATGTACCTCCAACACGTAGTTTGATATCTGAAACGTGAAATTCATGTTGGGTGAATGTGAAATGAAATAAATTTTGAGAAATTTGGACGCCCCAAAGCTATGTAAATATAAACGTTACCATTTCCCGATCCAGTTCATCACCAACCGAAATGTAGCCAGTTTTCTTGTCGATGTAAAACTGTTTATGCCGATCTCCTTTTTCGATGGAGTACGACACTTCGCCGTTTACTCCGTTATCCAAATCGTTAGCAACGACCTACATATGACAGCGGTAAGTTAAAACTTTGTAAAAATTCACATATTTATCATAAACGTGTATATGTACTGACTTGTAGTATTTTATCTCCAACTTGAGCATCTTCCCTTATTCGAGCACTGTACGAAGGCTGGGTGAATATTGGAGCGTTGTCGTTGCTGTCGGTTATGGAGATGTTGACCGTAGCGTGATTACTCAATGGGGGAACTCCTCCATCAACCGCTTGAATTGTCAAAAAGTAATCCTTTGCCCTTTCGTAATCCAATTGTTCTGCTATCGATATAACACCTGTCAACAATTAATTATGTCAGTCATTGCAATGAAATTAGTTTATCCTTCAGTTCCTGGTAGGACCACCCAAGCCAAAGGGACAACAGCCTCGGAACAGATGGATGGATGGATGGCCAAGACTGGTTCACAATAGGAAAAGACGCGAGGCCAAAATATTTAATTAAAGAAATCTTGTAGCCCCTCTTAAGAAGAAGAAAATTTATCTAATCTTTAAAATTAACAGAACAAAAAAGATTTGATGAGCTCATGTCGATTTGTATCATTGAAATTTATAAAAAAAAAACTTCGCTAACGCTATGCTTAAATTGTTGGACTCAATTACTCTCAAAACTTGTTTACCTGTTCTAGGATGAATTTGAAATTTTTTGTGCTCATTTCCTCCAATTATAGAATACGTCACTTCAGCATTGACGCCTGTATCCTTCGACGTCGCTAAAACTCTGACTATTTCGGTTCCGACAGCATCAATTTCCGGAACCACCGCATAGTAATACTTGGAAGCAAATTCTGGGGGGTTGTCGTTGATGTCCAGCACGTGGACATTGAGAATTGCTAATTTAGAGAGTTGTGGAGTTCCTTGGTCGACGGCTCTCACTGACAAATTGTACATGGAGCGCGTTTCTCGGTCCAGCGGTTTAGCCAGGATCACTATGCCGCTGTCTGGCGATATCTTAAAATGTCCATCCGCCGAATCCACAAACGAGTATTTAATTTTGCGATTGATGCCTGAAAAGGAGAAAGGAATTGTCGCCATCAGTACAGGTTATAGTAATAATAACAACAACAACTATCAGAATTACTTATGTCTCTGTCGGTGGCGTGAACTTTGGTCACCAAAGACCCAACCTCGACGTCTTCCGCCAGGTTGGCGCTGTAAGTTGTCATCGAGAACTCGGGGGCGTTGTCGTTCAGATCTGAGATTAGAATCTCGAGTTGAGAGGAACATTGCCATTCGGGTCGGTCTCTGTCTTGCACGTGCGCCGTCAGCTGAAACTTTGCTTGCTCTTCTCTGTCGAGAGGCTGCGCGCTTTTCAAATGACCTGCAACCAACGCAAACTCCTTGTCAAGTTCATTTTAACAAAATTAAATTAAATTTTGAAAGCGATATTACCTTTGGCTTTATCTAAAGCGAAGTGATCGGCTCCGTCCCCCGTGAGGTAATAACGGAGATTGGCATTTGGTTCTTCGTCGATGTCTGTAGCCAAGACTGTGAGGACATGGGTTCCCGGGCGCGTTCCTTCAGACAACACCTCGTGATATCGATAGCGCAGACAATACGGCGGGTTGTCTGGAAACAATTACGCTATATACTCTCCTATTACAACAAATGCCCAGTTCTGTATACGATAGATACGACTCACCATTTGCGTCTAGTATATCAACCGCAACTCGAGATTTGGCGATGAACTTGCCGTCCGTAGCCACGACGTCCAGAACGTACTTGTTTAGGCTCTCTCTGTCCAGAGCTTTAGCAACGTACACTTCTCCGGTCTGTCTGATTTCAAATTGAGAGTAAGGATCGCCATTGGTTATGTAAAATTCTACCGGCGAAATCAAATCTGCGTCCTTGTCCGTTGTAGTCAGTTGAACAACAACCGTCCCAGGCAAAGCATCTTCATTCACTGCCAAAACAATTCAAAGAGGTTTAGAGGCACCAGACATTTCCAGTGATCGGCAAGGCGACTAAACCTCCCTACAACAGCCTACATGTCATAGTCTCTCTTCAATTGTATACACAAATAATCATCATTTATTGATTCTACTTTAAATTTACTACCAACTACTGTTGAATATTCTTTTCTGACATATAGGCTGTTGAGCTAATATAGTAAGTAGTCTTACCAGCTGCCTCATAGTGTCTGTTGGTGAACTGTGGAGGGTTATCATTATAATCTTGCAATTTTAGATAAACGTGGGTCCTACTGAATTGCTTCGGGTTTCCGTTATCGGTCGCAAATATTTGGAAAACATATTCGGATTGCTTTTCCTTGTCTAACTGTACGAGCGTAGTAATCCAGCCCGTGTACGCGTCTACGGCAAATACGTTTAAAAGCTCGCCAGCGTCCGAACCGAACGAATATCTCACTTCGCCATTATTCCCGATGTCCTTGTCATGTGCTGTAACTGGAAAATAAAATTGTTTATCGTTTTGTTACTCAAATATCGTAGAAAAGTTTGGTTGCAAGTGATTACGTTAAATAATAACCTTTGAGTACAGAAGTTCCTTCTTCGACATTTTCTGCCAATGTTAATTTGTAAGGGTTGCTTTCAAATTCGGGCACGTGATCATTTTCGTCGAGCACTTTGAGAGTGATTTCCGCCAAAGCTGTGAGAGGCGGACTCGAGTCTGTCTCCGCCAATACCGCAATAACGTGCAAATCCTGACTTTCACGATCTAGCGGCTGGATAACAATTAACTGTCCGTGGCTGTCCACAGAAAACGCTGGAGATTCTTCGCTTCCGGATATGATTCTGTAATGTACGGAGCTGTTTATCACCGTCTTCAGGCGTGTTATTACTGTCCCTAAAACACACGTTTACAAATTATAAAAATAATTTTATAGGGGAAGAAACTATACATTTATTTTAATAATTAATGATTTCATTAATGAAAAATGTGTTCTATTACTGTCATGATCCTATTTTCTTATTATATATTATGAATGTCGGAGTGATGAAGCAATGGTATTGTCCACACAATACCATAACTTTTATGCTCCATCTGTCCATATAATCCATTCAGAAATATGATACTTAATTTACCGGGGGGCGAACTTTCGAGCAAAAAGAAGTTGTCGTCCTTGCGTTCAAACATGGGCGGAGTGTCTTGAGGACTCATGAAATATACTTCCACTGGAACATCCGAATGTAAGGGAGGGCTTCCTCTGTCTTCTGCTCGCACAAAGAACTGGAATACTTGGTTTTCTGTAAATTCAAAATTATTTTTAATTTTTTTTGTTGGAAACTATGAAACAAAGAGTGTGTGATTACTTGTTAACTTATTGTTTTTCTAATAGTTTTTGTGAATCAGTTTTGGAAGTCTATCATCAACAGTTTTACAAATATTATAAATTAGAATAACCATTTACCCCAGGGAATGGCACTTTTCGCCAGTGAAATCGTTCCTTTATGTTTATCGATACTGAAAAGTTCTTTCACCCCAGACTCTTGGACTTCATATATGGAATACCGTATGTCGGAGGCAACGTCGTCATCCGCATCACTGGCTCTGACCTGCAAACATTGTTATAGGGAAAATATGAATTTGAAATTGTATCGAAATTAAAGTAAAGTGCAACATTCACCTTCAAGAAGGGGGAGTTAACTGTGAGGTTGCTTTGAATCGTGGACTTATATTCACGGAGGAAGAAGCAAGGCGAGTTGTCGTTGGTGTCGGCAATTTTTATTCTAACCGTGACGAAGCCTGATCTGCCTCCGCCGTCTGTTGCCGTTATCGGCAGCTCGTATAGTTTCCTTTCCTCCCTGTCCAAACTTCTCCTGGTGTAAATCTCACCTAAAAGTAACCAAATTTGTTGTGATACCATCTTGTAACTTAGATTACATTTGAAAAGGAATCGTTAACATTCTTACCTGACTTGTTGTTTATCTCGAATATCTCTTTAAGAGATTCTGATGGAATAGAATACGACACTTCCCCGTACTTTCCAAAATCTTCATCGGTCGCGGTAACCTTTGTCACCAACATAGCCGGTGCCTGATTCTCCGACATCTTAACCTCAAACTGAATTTTGGGGAAAACTGGATTGTGTCTGTTTGCAGGTAAAATGACTATACGCACGCGTGAAAAACTAGTGTACACTCCGTCGGTGACGGATATGTTTAAAATACTTTCATGTTTTCCCACAAAATTTTGCATATTGATCAAAGAAATTATACCTGTAAAATATAAAAATCCAATTAAATGCAAAATAATTGAAGAAAAAACTTTTATAATTTCTATTAGAGATGTGATTTGTGGACCCGCCGCCAATCTTCATTGTGTCAAGGACAAGATTGGAGGATGCAAGTTGCACAAGTTTGTTTGGATCATTTTTCTTATCACCCTTGTTGCTTTTCTTAGGTGGTTTTCCATCATGTAGCTATTTTATGTTGGCCCTCACAATAATTATTATGTTTTTTTTGTTAGATAATTCACTTTTCATGGCTTTAACATAAACCTTTTGAGCAACAAGCTCCTCATGGCTACTGTTCTCTTTAGTATTTAAAGCTCATTAAAACATGCAAAGATTAACTAAAGTCCTTTCAGTTTTGGATACAACTAGATCTAAACGAGAAACAATTTTCAGGCAGAAAATGGAGTATTTTGCATGTCAGTTTTGAACAGGTTGATAATTCAGCATCTAAATCATAAAACATATTTTTCAGTTTAGAAGTGTGACAAGCACAAGAACAGACCCGTCGTAAAGCCAGCTCAACTCTTTCCAAACATCTTTGAAAACCTCATAACTACTTTCAATACGTCTTCAGTCATATTTATTGTGAGTAAGAGTTGAGCAATACCCTGCCTATTTACTGGCTGTAGTTCCTATCCCAGACCTTCAAGTAAACCAATTTTCCACTTTAAGGATTCCATTTTAGCAAATAGGTGAAGCTCAAACAAGACAAAGACAAGATGAGCACAAAGTTTCAATCAGGACACAGGTTTTTTTTTTAATGTCTGTGACCCGTAACCTTTTGTAGGTAATTTGTAGAGAGCTAACACGAAATACAAACAACAGTTTAACAAAATATATTAAACTATAACTACTTGTCTAGATGGAAAAACATTTCAATAACATTAACAAGAAAAATGTAGCTAACTGAATATTACAAAAATACTTACTTGCAATTTATTAAAATTTACCGAGCAGATTACATGAAATGTAGATTACACGTACCGCTTGAAGGATCTATGGAAAACGTTTGTTGCTCATTTCCGCCGACGACGGTATAAATCAGTCTCTCTTGGTCGACGTAGTCGGGATCGCTCGCTGCCACCACGGTAACAAATTGGCCTCTCTGAGCGTGTTCCGACAGCGAACAAGTGTACGACGGCTGTTCAAACTTTGGAGGGTTATCGTTCATGTCGAGAACTGAAAATTGACACGCGTCTTAACCGTTTTTAAAGGTTCATTAGCAAAATATTTAATAATTATAACAATGTATTATCAAAACATCAAATTGATTTTTGGACATTTTTTCCTCTGGCACATTTGCTGATTTTTTGATTAACTCCCTTGTGACTGCTTGGAGCTGTCAAGTAAGCAAGACGGCATGAAATGTTACTGAGACTGGTCTGATGCTAACCTATCTTGCACAAGCCTTTTCATTTCCGCTTAGCTACCAAATTCTCCCTCTTCTGTTCTCACCCCGCACACTTCCCTTAAAACATGGCCTAATAATCTATCACTTCAAAGTCCTGCATATCGTTCGCTGTACTGTAATAAGATCACACAAACAGGTAAACATACTGTCAAGTTGAAACAATTTACATTAACATTAGAATTCCAAAGTTTGTGATCAGGTAAATACAATAAGTTAACAATTGTTTAATCAAATGAAGAATTGTTTATTATGGTTTTTGGCCCATTTCATTAAGTTTCTTTCTCCATTTGAATTTTATTATATTTCCAATTTGGACTTATTTTCTGAAACCTTGTGCCATGTTAAAAGTATTTTGATCTATATTTATTTTTGGTTATATTAAACCGTGTAAATATTAAAATAAAAAGTACCTGAAACCCAAACGTGAGTCGTACTGGAGAGGCTCGGCACACCTGAATCCATGGCGACAACCGTAAAGTGATGGCTGCCGTGAATTTCGTGATCGAGAGATCTTTTTAGATAAATTGATCCCTCTTCCGGATCGATATGGAAGTAATCTGATGAATTATTAGCGTCATTCTGAATCTCATAATGAATATTTTGATTAATACCTGGAATTTGACATTGTTTAATGTAATATCTGAAAGTGCGGTCAAATAGAAAACATGTTCACGGTGTACTTAAGCAGAAGGTTACCCGTGTCATTATCTCTTGCAACGACTCTTAGCACCGAAGTTCCAAACGGAGCAGCTTCCGATATAGAGATGTTGTAAGCATCGCTGCCGAATTCAGGCGGACAATCGTTAACGTCTTGAATGAGTATGCTAACAAGAACTTCAGCGTACACTCCGGACACGCTGTCGGTTGCCCTTATTGTTAGGTCATATTGCTTTTTAAGTTCATAATCCAGTTCATCCACAACATATATTACACCTGAAATAACAAATCTTCATATTTATTATTGGCTTCTTGCAAAAAAAATAATAACGTATTGCTTATAATGTCATTACATTAATATATTTTTAATAAATACTTGAAGACAGAATGTATACCTTTTTAAGAATAACTTTCTTTAAAATACACATTTTCTTTTTATTTATATTCCACCTTACATATGATGATTCATTTTTAAATTGCAACAAAAACTTGACACTTGAAATACTTGTTTCTGTTCTTTATTAAAATAGACTGTAAAATTATATTGATTAAGACATCTTTTTATATTTTTAAAGTCAAATAACGTGAATATTTAGAGGAGAAAGTTATTTAACCACATTCAAATTATCACGGGCAGGTGTACTTCACGAATCAGCTGCTCCGTTTCCTGTCCGGATGAGTTAATTAATTTGACAATGTGGCGTCATCGTTAGTTGTACTGTGTTATAGATACAAAGAGGAAGTTAGTCTGCCAAATGAGTGATGCTATAATGATTAATTAAAGAAAATGTTTCTATAAATTGCAAAACAATATGGTGCATAAATTAATTATATACCATGCTTGCAGCTATATGTCACAATAAATAAATTATTTTCTAATTTTGAGTAATAATGGAAAGTGAATTTATATTTTTATGTCCCAATGATAATGATTTTAAATTTTCATATGATATTTGGAATTATTAACATTTGAAATTATAAACAATTCACACACAAAATATATTTTCAATATGTGGGCGTGAAGATTTCAGTTGATGAATTTGAGCATAAATTAACATTTGGTATCATTGAAAGTAAATTAGTGTCCTAATTTCCCTCCATTTCTTCAGTCCTGGATGGAAAATTGACATTTTATTTCATAGTAACAGGAACACACTCATCTTTACATACATATAAATAATTTAACATGATAATGTTGGAATGTTTTTTAACAAATAAGACCTCAAAGATCAAAGGATTTTTCCTGGATAAACAGTTCTTGGGTTTCCACCCGAGTCAATTGAAGCTCAAGCCTCGATGGCGAAAGCGCCGCCCCGTGGTTCGTGCATCGCCCGATCGGTCCTCGGTCCCGGTCAATATCGGACTCTGGTCGAGTTGGAGCAACATCTTGTTCCGGCGGCGTGATTATTGTACCGAGAGTTTGTTTGTCCTGGCGTCCAAATTTCTTCGCTACTGGATCCCGGTTCATGAGGTTGCAATTGCTACAGCCCCCGTTAATATGCTATCTCAATAATTTTCACATTTATGTGAGACTTTTGTGTCTCATAAATTCATCTTGTGCCCTGTGTGTATGGAATTGTGCACTTGGAGGGTTGTTTGAGGTGGATAAGACCTGTTTATATTAAAAGTAGTGTACACTATGTCATAGGTGATAGATTCGTATGTGATATTATTTGAAAATAATACAATACATGCTTTGGATGAATCACGAGGAATGTTATGAAATCTTAGTTTTTGATTTTAACAAATTGCAACTTACCAACTATTATAAAAAAAAAAGTGGAAATCACACTGATGAAAGTATCACCTAATGATATTTCTTAAAGCTATACATTGAACTGATCTACACAATGAAGTCTGTGCAGCAAGAGCAAAGAGCAGAAACTACTAATTATGCTTAAGATAAATGTAAGCTATTGAGAAGTTTAAGTTTTTATCAACAACTGAATAGAAGTTACCAAAATCTTTGAATGTCCAACAAAAGAGAAACATTTCAGAAATAATTTTATTTATACGATAACACCATAAAAAAACCCTTGAAAAAGTATATACAGTCAGCACCAGAGAGTACTTGAGACACATAAAGGACAACAGAGTGAGGCTTTAAGAAAGCAACAAATAAAACCAATAAGAAACAGAAAAAGTAAGCAAGCCACTTGCATGCTTTAATAAAAGGTATGAAGCCATTCTGAACAACCACACAATAAAAATAGAATAAGATACTCACAGGGACCATTGTTACTGTCAGGGGCTGTGGATGGAGATACAAAAGAATCAGTGTAAGTGAAGAGACCTTATCAGGCTTATTGTTGCCTAACCTAAATTTTAAAATCCCAATCATGCAGTAAATTGAAATTTCTCAAGAGTGTTCAAGGACAACAATTAACATAAACATCTATTAATTTATCCATCCTCCTTTGCGAATAAGTTTTATTCTTTCATTATTATCAAAAGCTCTCACCATTTTCTGAAATGTAATTTGAAGTACGAGAATTCCCACAACGCCTATTTATACTTTTTTAAAAAGTTTCAGTCTACGCTAAGTTTAAATTTTGTTAATGAAGAGTGTACAAAGCGGCACGTGAATTAGATCAGACATATAATGAACTAAAATTAAAGTGATTATAGGATATGATCATTAGTTGAATTATTAAGCAAATGTTCCTAAAAATACTGAATCGAAATTTGTTACCTGTGTTGAAGTCTAAGGCAAATTCTTCAAAATCATTCCCTTTGACTATGCTATAAATTAATTTTCTGTCAAGCGGCGACTCGGCTTGAATGCTGACGGACAAAGGGGCGTGCAGTTCGATATTTTCGTAGACGCTGTCGGTGTAGAACTGCTTGTCGAACACCGGCATAGATCTGTCGATTACTTTAACGTGTACCGGCATTTCAGTAGAACACGGTGGCACTCCTGGAACCGTAATACGTTCATTATTAAAGAATCTGTCAAAATTTATCGTCTACTCTCGTTGCCTTTAAGTAACAGACAGCACGCCCATAAAAATGGGCTCGAAATAGTCGACGACTCTGCAGATCGGCTGAATACCAGATACGGTATTTTGTCACAGTTCATTATTATTAAAGAAATTGATAAGTTTTTGTTCCCATTCAAGTCCCAAGTTTTCTCCTAGAAAAGCTGCGTTTGCTCTACTTTTAGATCAAACATCTCATTCGGCCATATTAATAGCATCAAAGTGAATTATGGGAGAATTAAGAATAATCTACCACAGAACTGAAATGATCAAATATTGTAACTTATAGTAAACAATTTCATAAAATTTCCCTTTTCCATCTGTTTATCAACATATTAAGTTAAATAAAGCATCTTAAATACTTTGAATTGAATACTTGCCTCCATCATACGCAGCTATTACCAGTTCATACTCTCTGTTATGTCCTTCCAGATTTTGCTTTAAAGTTACTTCACCAGTTTTTCTGCAAACTTTAAACAATTCACCGTGGCCTTTTATCAGTTCGTACCTTACCTCTCCATTTTCTCCTTTATCCATGTCAACAGCATGAACCTTTGCAAGAAAAAGTGAGAATTATAACAAAAGGTGATGAAATTTAATCTTAAATTCCTCGAGATTTACGTTACCTTCGCAATACTGTCGCCTTTCTGCGCATCTACAGATACAACCGCATAGTACGGAAGGTTGACAAACATGGGGCAGTTGTCGTTTATGTCCAGAATGGTGACGTTGACCATGACGTGGGCCACTCTCGGCTGATAGTCGCCGGGCAAATCACTTCTGGCCTAAACAATTCAAAATATCATATATCTGCTAATCTTTATGAAACTAAAGCAACGTGATAAATTTTAAATTACCTCCACAATTAATTCATATTTGTCCTTGAGTTCCCTGTCAAATCTCTTCCCCGTCGTCCTAATGGCGCCAGAAGTTGAGCCGATCTCAAACATATCGGTGGGATTAAGAATGCTGAATATTACGTGTTCATTTAATGAGCTGCCTATGACGTTAACGACCACTACCGTCGTGACTTTTGTCGAGTTTTCTCCAATCGTTCCCAAATAAATCTCTTTTTGAAACTTGAGCCCGGAATTGTCCGAGTTCTCGACTTTGATGTTGACCAGCGCGACGCCGTTATATTTGCCGTCTGAAACTCTGACGTGCAGACGGTGGAATTGCTTGATGTGGAACGTGTCCGCGACGGTTATGACGCCCGCGTCCTGACTCACGGCGAATGCCGTCCCCCTGTTCCCGTCGATGATGTCGTAACGCAGGTTGGTGCTTTCCGGCGAATCCGGATCCGTCGCGTTGATTTGTATCACCGCCACGTTCTGATAAGTGGGCAACAACAACGTCGTGTTATATTCAGATCGGGTAAAGCGCGGAGGGCTGTCGTTTATGTCGGTCACGGTAATTTCTACTTTAGCCGTCGTCTCGGACAGAAGACGCGGTTTTCCCAAGTCACAAACTTTGACGTGAAAATGAAATTCAGGAATCGTTTCGTGATCCAAGTTTGTCACTGTCCTGATGGCACCTAAAAATAAATAAATATATACAGAATTTCTGTAATTTAACAGCCATATTGGAGAAATTTAATCGATATTGCATACCTGTGCTCGAGTCGATGTGAAAGAATTTCCTCGGGAGCGATTCGATGATGTCATAGCTCAGGAGGGAATTAAGTTCGGAATCGTCATCTTTAGCTGTTATCACTAGAGGGGAACTGTTGTTGGTGAGAATCAGTGAACCGATGGAGGCTCCTTCGCTTATGCTGCCTTGATACAGAGCTTGAACAAATCGAGGTGCGTTGTCGTTTAAATCGAGCACGTGCACGATGACCGTACATTCCGTCTTCGAACCAGCCTGTAATGCAAATTGTTGGCGTGAAATTACGTTTATCTGATTGGAAAGGGAATATTAATCATGAAAGACTGTACTTGCCATGTTCGTAGCTTCTATCGTGAGGTTGTAAAATTTATTCAGCTCATAGTCCAATTGTCGTTTTGTAATGATGACGCCCGTACTTGGATTTATGAAGAACATGTCATCTTTGTTACCAGATTTGATTTCAAAAAATAATGAAGAAGTACTTCTTGCTTCCAAATGCTTCACATAAGTTCCAATTGCTTGATTTTCATAGATTTCAGCTGCATGTTCTTGTTTTAGGAACCTAAAAATATCCAAAATTAATATTAATGATGATATATATATACAATTAAATAAGGGCAGGAAAGAGAGATAGAAAGTTACCTTAGATTCGCACGTATGTTCGGAGAATGTTAGGAAGACATTTCAGGTGAATCATCGCCCAACTGATCACTGGAAATGTCTTCCTAACGTGTTGATGATTTAGAACTTGAAACCCTACACGGAGCCCCTGCCTAACCTTAGTATCTCTCTTTAGCCTGACTTACCTTACATTCACAGATAAATATATACAATAAAAGCAATTTTGTCCTCTGCAACAGCAGTCTTCTCTTAATATTCTTAAAATTCTACGTTATCATCCCTTTTACTCACAATGAATTTATACTATCCTCATCCTAATAAAATCCAAGCTAACCAAGTTGATAAGTAAAGGTGTCGTACCTGGGCGGCGCGTTGTCAGCCATTGTGACGACGATGTGCACGTGGATAGTGGAGGATAGAGCCGGGCTGCCGTTGTCGGTGGCCTTCACGTTGAGAATGTACTCGGACATGGTGCCGAGGTCCAGTTCCCTGGCCACGGTTACCGTTCCTAAAGCTGGGTCTATGCTGAATACGTTTCCTATGTTACCTGACGTGATGGCGTATATGATCTTGGCATTCTCTCCCCTGTCTCTGTCGATTGCGTACACTTGGACGACGGCCGTACCGACGCTCGCAGTTTCGTACACTTTCCCCTGGATCAGCTGGCTGGTGAATTCCGGCGGATGGTCGTTGTGATCGTGGACGGTCACGACTATTCGAGCATAATTCCTCTTTGACGGAGTTCCCTGGTCTTTAACCATCACCGTCAGTATGTGCTCCTCTATCGTTTCTCTAAAATAATTAAAATGTCGCGTCAAAATTAAAACGCTGTTCATAAGCGTGTGCGAGTTTCATTTGCAGGTATTTTTGGTTTGTACCTGTCCAGCTTTTCGTTGAGGGTGACCAGACCGCTAATGGAGTCTATTTTAAAAATTGATAGGGAAACAGGATTTCTTGCTGCGTGGAGGCTGTAAAACAATTTTTTGTCTTCATCTTCATCTGAGGCAATAAGTCTCAATATCTCCGTTCCCTTATCTACATTTTCGGATATCTCGATGTTATAAATCCTTTCCGTAAACGTTGGTCTGTGATCGTTTATGTCGATGACGTTCACGAAAAGCTGAAAGGAAGATAAAATGAATATTGTGAGTAAAACTAAATGAAAGTAAACATTCGGTTTGCGAATTGGGTCAAAGCTGACACAGAACGATTTGTTTCCGGGACCGTCGCAGACAAAAATGAATCAACTCATCGATTCAATTTGATTTACTTGTAAGCGGTTATAAAAAGTAATTGTCTGATTACCTCTGAAGTCATTAAAGCTATTTCCAGAACTTCAATGTTACAAAATAATGGTCAATTTACAAAAGAATACTTTTTAAATTATATATTTATTGTTAATTATAAGTATCATAAAGATTCATAATTTCATTATCTACAATAATTAAAATATTTAAAGGTAAATACAGAGAATAGTAAAGAAAACAGTAAAGTAGAACACAGTAAACAGGTTATTAAAATGGATATAATAAAAGTTGTCTTCAGAGAGTCTTGTTTTTGTTTTTTAAAAAAAAACATTGAAAAAAAAGACACTGCATGGATATAAAAAAAAGTGCAGACTTGAAACTAATTAATAGGGGGAAAACAAAGGCAATGGAGTGTAGGATGGGAAACAGTAGAATATTTTGACAGAAGTTAAGGAATTCTGCTACTAGAGTAGGACAGCACAGTAACAGGAATTTACTTACGGCTAATATAATTGTGAATATTGGGAAATGTTGTTATGGAGTGTGGCGTTATGTGGGTGCAAAACATGAGATGGATGGATGGCTAGGGAGTTCTAAACAGAATAGGCAAAGGATAGATTAATAGGGGCCACATTTTAAGACATGAGGATCCTGTAAAATTAGCAATAGAGGGAAGTGAACAGAAGAGGGAGGCCAAGGATGGAATAGTTATAGTTATATGGCTTGCATAAGATAGGTTAGCATGGAGGGTTACATCAGACCAGTCTTAACTGATTTAACTTATACATCTAAAAGTATAAACACATAATAGGTAAACCTGTGTGTAGACTTTGTGAACTCCGTCTGTGACACTGATGGTCAAATTGTAGTTATTTTTCTTCTCCCAATCTAATTTATTAGCCAGCAGCACGTTTCCTTCATCTCTGCCGATAAAGAATTCTTCCAATTTATCACCATCTGAAAAACATTGGCGCAATTTTTTAAACTGATAAATGAGAAATGTGTGAAACATGCAAATGTGAAAATAATCTGAAGCGGGTCAAAGCGCAGACTGATTATCACTTCAAGCCAGTTGGAAATCCGAGAGCAATTTAAATGTTTGTTCACCAGGAAAGAGCTCGTACTCAAATAATCTCACCTTCAATATTATACCACAACATATCTCCATCTTCATCCTCCGCTTGGACGAGCGCGACCAAGAAGCCAACGGCGTCATTTTCTGTAACCTGGACATGTTGGTTGGGGTTGTGAATTGCAGGAGGATGTTCAGATGTCTTAGGGACAGGAAGGACTTGCACAGACACTCTAGTGGTGTGGCTTTTTGGAGGTTGACCATTATCCTGAGCTCTAACCTGAAATTCAAAACAAATAATAAACCTCTTTAGTTAAGTTGTTTAGTCAAGCACACAAGAAATTTCCCTTCCCTTTCTTTAATACATAAATTTGATTAACACGGTTATAGAAATATCCTATAATTTACCGTTAACGAGAATGAAATGGGCACAGAAAGAGCTTTCTCTTGCAGGTATTTCTCCCCAGATTAATTGCGGGGCTTACCTTTGGCGATTCCTCGTACTCACTCCGGTGTGTTCAAGGCACCGTCACCTATTTTAAAGGGATCAAATACAATAAGAGTTGTCAGCTGATCCCGTCGGCGGAGACACGGAGAAAGGAACGCTGCGACCCCGCAGCAAACTCCTCTACCGTCGTTCGGAAGGATGAGGTTTTCCCTGCATCTCTTGTAGGTGAAACACAGGTTAGCCTGGCGGTCCTATTCAACTTGCTCTACCGTCCCCCCTTTTCAATTCCCTGCCTATGGTATTAAAGGGGACTTGCCTGCTTCAAGATCACTCTCATGTAACCTGTTTCCCAAAAATAAAAATGAAATGAGCAATTTGTATAATCATACCCTTAAATCGTACTCCTGTCCAGCTTGAAAATCTCGTAGCGAATAAACGCTACCAGTCTTTGGGTGTATTTTGAATTTTCCCATACCACGTCCCGATTTAATACTGTATTGTACGTCAGCGTTAGGTCCTTCGTCCTGATCGAAAGCTAACACCTGCGGGTCACAACGTAAGAGCCAGTTAGCGTTTTAAAACAAAAACATCAAAATATAATATTAGAATGTAGAAATGATAGTTTAATTACTTTTACATAATATGTAATGTACCCACATACCAATAAACATAATTATCAATTTAACTTTAAAAGGAAATGATTGCATTAAAAAATTAAGATTATTAAATTTGGTCATGCAAACTGCTAAGCTCTATTCTTTTACTGAAAAGTGTGAAACAAGCATTTTATTAAATAACATAGTCAGTCTAATTGAGACATTCATTCCCATTACTACTGATAAAGTCAAATTGAAATAATCATATGGCGAATTTACAGAAACATTAAATATACAGTGTCATAAAAAATATTTCTTATAACAGTTAAAATTGTTATTTACAACATATTGGCAAAATTAGGATTGTTGGTTAGGATGTAATATGTCCAAAATTATGAAACTATCATCAAAATTCTTTGATAATAAATACTCAACAAATAATATTGATATTATTTTTAGTTTGTATATAACATAAACATGCGCCTGGTGCAGTTGATTGTATCTTTCTGTTGAGTTTTATGCCATTCAACACTTAACACTTTGGTAATTCCCATAAGCTGAATTTTTGTTACATTGTAACTCACACTTAAATGCTAATTTACAATCAATAAGTTTGCAGTCTCCGATGCAGGGATAATTATGTTAATTATACAATACCACGATGTTGTTGCATTCATAAGTTGTTTCCGTGACGTCCTCCTCCGTGGTTTGCTTCTCGTCTACACTTCCCTCTTTTATATTCAGACAAAGGAATACCCAAAGAAACTGGATAATGGCCAAAATATTTGAAAATCTCATGCAGTAGTGAATGTAACACGTGATTAGTAATTAATTGTAATACTCTTACGTTGTTATATTGCATTTCAATAAGGAAAAGCAATAATGATTTAGTGATAAGAACTTGATTAAGACACTAAAAGAAACACAATTATTTTCCTTATTATTAAGTACATACCAGATTAAAATTTTCATATTTGTTTTTGTTGTAAATTATCTATATTTACAAATATTTTTATTACAAAGTACATATAAATATTAACAGAATGTGTTGTTATTGTTATAGGAAACAAAATAAAATAGTGAATTTTTAAAATACTTTGTTTGATGTAGAAATTTTATTTGGGATTCTGTAGAATAGAGAAACAAGAAGTACAGAGAAAGAACCGACGTTTCCAAAACATACTAACTACGAAGCGATCTAAATAAAAAGAAAGCCGTGTCGTAATCAAATATCTAAACATGCTGACATGCTGGATCTAAATACAAAGCAGGCCAATACGCACACACACTTGCATTCGTTCTTACCCTCAATATTGGCTCCCCCATTAAGTGGTCAGGATCGTAAGTCTCCCAAGTGCCGTTCTCAAGAAAGGAATCAACTGCTACCTCGAACTCTTCAGTGTCATTCTGTGTGGGCGTAAACAGAATGCCATGATGGCTAAGTAATAATTTCCTGCTTTTATAAATTTGTTAGTTGTTTGGAATGGCCCACAGAATTTTAATTGTACTATTCTTTGCATTTTATTTGGCTCAAAGAAAGAAGATGAGGAAGTGGTCTTTTGTTATAAATTCAAAGCAGAGTCAAGTTAATGCTCAATAGGTATGGTTTTAAAATATATATATATATATTTGGTTATTAACAAGGTACCATTAACCAGCTGCTAGGAAGAAACGACTGTCCATGCAGAAGTAAAATTCTGTTTGTGTATTGTTAAATGAATAAAAATTAGACTTTGCAAAAAAGTAATTATTAAAATACTTGACATACGATCATTAAAGTAGGAAATGAGTACATTTAATAAGATGAGACGACTGAGACAAATAATGCAAGCAATTAAGCATTATATACTTAATCATAGCTTTTATTAGTAGATGCCAAGGAATATTCTGAAAACTCTTCTGAATGTCTTCATAAATTCTATCTTGTTGCACGTCATTCATGTAGAACAATAATAAATAAATTAGTTCAATTCTTAGAATTAATTTTAAATTATTTTCAGCACAATACTAAGGAGTATATAAATGGTTACAACTGAAAAAAAAAAGTAATGGGAGACATCTAAAGGAGTTCAAAATGACAACTATATAGTTGATATGAGTTTTTGACTAGTCAAGTATTTAACTACTGTAGGAGGAGGTTCATAAATATTCTTGAAGCGCTGTTTGACAACAATCCAAGTCATTATTGACACATTCATGAAATCAAATGGACTTGTTCTTCGTCAATCTACGCCACGGCCAGTGCGTTACAATTTGCACGGAAACATTCACTTGATGCTGATATGTTATAATTTCCAAGCGCGTGATTGTGAAAAAGGATATTCATCAGGTTTATCCGACTGTCATTTTTTTGACAAGTGTTAATGTTAGAAAGTTTACGAGTGAAACTGTGAAATGCATTTTGTTTAAACTATTAAACTTTTGCATTTGAATGCCTCATTTATCACTTCAATTAAATTAATTTATATTTAAATAGTTTTTTTGCATTAAATTAGCAAATTATACTGATATTAAATATTTAAGAAACACAATCGAATATTAAAATTATCTTCTTCTCGCGTATCAAATTGATTAATCTTCGCAGAGCAAAGTCACTAAAACCAAACGTAGCAACAGTTTATGATTTATCATTATATTTTAGATTTATTCAATTAACCCTCGGTTGAATGTCGAGTGCCAGGTTTGTAAACTTGATACACACTACCTACAGTTAATAATTTATGAATATTTTATAAATATACATTTGATTGAATTTTCCACAGTTATGTTGTTAGTAATATTATGATGAAATCACCAGAAACGTTTTGAGGAAAGTTATGTAAGAAAGCTAGCTATTTTAATTGTTTAAGGTATAAAAGAAAAGAAAATCTTCATACATAACATAAAATTAATATAATGTTTGACAATAAAACAAATTTAAATTACACACATCTGAAGAGACATTAAAGCAAAGTAAATATTGAATATATATTGTTTGGCTTGATGCGGAATTTAAATTGCGTACCTGTAATGTTTTTAATAATCATTTAATGAAATTATAATGTTAATAATTAATTATGCACATTTCTCAAACACAATTGTTAAATGATACAGGCCTATTTATTTAAAATAACAATGGTTTATATTTCCATGATATAAATTCATTATTAACAAATAAGTTTATCTTCCAGAAAAGGTTAACTCTGATAGAGTTTCTGTATTATTTAAAATAATAATAATAAACATAATTTTCTGTGGAATGTCAGCATTAACTTTTGGGTCAAAAAGTCCACAAAATATTTGAATTCTTCTTGATGAGCAGTAAAATTAATACCAATTTAAGGAAAATTACATTGAAAACTGTTCCTGAAAGATGAGTTGTATAAGATTCGGGTGTTGTTGTGGTATTTAGTCCTAAGACTAGTCTAATCCATGCTAACCTATCCTGTGCAAGCGTATTCCATCCTTTGCCTCCCTCTTCTGTTCACTAATTTTACAAGACTCTGTGTCTCAAAACCTGGCCTATTAATCTATCCCTTCAAAGTCCTCCAAGTTGTCCTCTCTTCCTCTATCCTGCTTAGAGCATTGGGTATGACTACAGAGGCAGATAATTATTCTCCCAATTCCTTGAAGAAGAAGAAGATCTAAACTTACATTTGTCTCTCAACAAATTCTGAGATTGATCTGAATTTGAAAAGTGTCTTCATGCTAAGCATGAGTAGATATTTAATGATGTGATCCTCAAAGTTCTTTACATCTTATAAGACAGAATGGAGAAATTGTGTGAAAATGGTTCATTTACACAGAATTGATTCAACGCCAGACCCTTTTTATAATAATATTAAAATAAAATAATAAAGAGATAGAAAGTAGGCGAGGTTCACAGATGGCAGGCACCAGAGGCCCCCTTCATCAGAAAGTTAGTGGACAGTGGACAGTTAGCCAATGTCATCTAAGACTCTCAGCCGTTGGCTAGCCGATCGCCTACTTTCTATCTCCTCTTTTCTTTCCTTATATATATTTGAGCTGCAAAGAAGTCACATTGGATAGTGAGTAAGGATAGAAATATGGGAGAAAGGCAGCAAATTCACTTTACATCATATGCTCGGCATAGGAAAGACATGTCAAGCATAGTCAGGATGTAGGTGGCATGGACAGCGAGGGGATTCTGTCTTTCTTTCTTCATCTATTCCTCTCTAAGCTTAACATGGCTTTCTTTGAGCATAATCCTAAGCCCAGCATACGATTTAAAGCCAATTTCCTACCTTTCTCCCGTATTTGTATCCTTACTCGCTATCTAATTATCCTATATTCTTATGCATTTTGTATGACAGACTTCAAATTATATACATGCATAATAAATTAGTAGTGGCACTAAGTGAGACACTGGAGATGCTCCTTTAAGTCACACATGCTCATTCAAGTAGTGAGCTGAAATAAAAAGAATATTAAATGAAGTTGATGACCACTATATTTGTTTGTAATGTGCACTTCTATTGTAGCCCTAGTGTCTATAAAGCTTGTGCGCTGCAGTGTTAACAAACAAGCAAATTATCACAGATTTTTGGAGCCAAGAAATGCAATCAAAACATGTTAGGCGTGAAAAATCATTTTTAAATTATCTGCGAGTTAGTTGATGTTTATTAATATTTTCCAATATTAAATTTCTACGGAGAAAGCACCACAAAGTTACTTGTGATATTCTGAAACAAAGTTGTGTCTACATTATTAAGAGTATTCTAAATTTGTTTTTATTGTTGGTAGTTTTATTTAGGAATTTGAGGCATTGAAAATGCTGAAATTACCAATTTATAAATTTTCTTAGCAGGTTTTAAATGTTGAAAAAGAACCATGTAATTAAACAAACTCAAAGTATATTATTGTCCTTACATGAAAAGATATTTAATAATTCTACAAATATTAAGCACGTTTTTTACATAAAATTTGTTCATGTGTGTTGAATAATTTCAAATATTTTTATTTTGATATTTACATAATTCTAAAGTACGGATGACAGACTCAAAAATATATACTGAATTTAATTAAATTTTCTGACAGAATTTACTAGTTAAATTATTATGAATATCTGCACTGATCAGTTATTATTAAGTAATATATATAGATATTAAAAAACAATTATTATTTTGTACTTCACAATTCTTGGCAAAATCCTTCATGTAACCGGCCATTCAAGTGCATATTTGATCACGTTTAGTTTGAATTTATTTCAATTGTACGTGCAACTAATGTAAGAACTTGTACTCACTTGAAACAAGGGGATGTCTTTTCCTGCTGACTCTGGGATGTTAACTTTGTACAAAGCCGGAACGGTGAACTCCGGTGCGTGGTCGTTGACGTCCGTTACGGTCACCACGACACGAGTTGTGGAAGACAGCGGAGGCGTCCCGTTATCGCTAACTGTCACCTGTCACAAAAAATGGCATGTTATAATTTCATAAGATTTGTAGATTTAGAAAAAGCCTTTGATAATGTGAACTAGAACACGCTATTAAGGATTTTGAAGAGCACCGGAATAAAATATCAAGAAAGGAGACTTATACATAACCTCTACAGAAGACAGAAAGCAGCAATTAGATTAGAAGATCAAGAAAAGAAAGGCGTAATGTAGAAAGGAGTAACACATGGATGCTGTCTATGCAGTTGAATTTATATATAGAACAGGCAATGAAGAAAGTTAAAACTGAAAATGGAAAGGGGATCAAGGACAAGAAATAAAAACCCTACACTTTTCCAATGATACTGTAGTATTAGGGGAATCAGAAGGAGACTTGGAAACCATAATAAATGGCATGAATGTTGTCCTAGAGAAAGAGTACAACATGAGGATTAATAGAGGGGAAACCAAGGTAATGAATGGAGTGTAGTATGGGAAACAGTGGATATTTTGACAGAAGTTAAGGAATTATCCTACTTTGGAAGTCTAATAACTAGATTAGGATAGGACAAGCAAGGAAGGGTAATATAAGTGTGAATATTAGGAAATTTTTGCTAAAAATGTTGGTATGGAGCGTGGCGTTATATGGGTGCAGAGTGTGGATGAAAGGATTTGCAGATACAAAAAGAATAGAAGCATTGAAATGTGGTGATTTAGGAGAATGAGATGGATAGTGGATAGGGTAACTAACCATGATATTCTAAACAGAATAGTGAACAGTATGGAGGACTTTGAAGGGATAGATTAATAGGCCATGTTTTAAGACACGAGGGTCTTGTAAAATTAGCTTTCGAGGGAAGTGAACAGAAGGATGGAATACGCTAAGCAAATTAGGGAGTATGTGTGCTGTGCTAGTTATGAGGAAAAAGTTTGCAGAAGGTAGGTTAGACCCGTCTTAGGAATGAATACCACAACAACAACATCATAATTTCAGTTGATGATATGAAAAACATTCCTGCAATAAAAAATACTACTCTAATAATAATAAATTTCGTTTTTATATTTATAAAAAGGCAATAATTATTATAGTTGAATGCTGGTTATGTGATAAGATTAAATTATTAAATTCAAATTGCAGCCTTGAGTTGTAAGCTCATTAATACAACTAAAGTCAATAGTTTATTAACAAGTATTATTCTGTACCATGCACTATTTACAGTTCTAAACTTTCTACGCCAAGAATTTTTTATATTATTATTTTTAATCGCGCTGTTGTAGGTGTACTTCATTTTTACTTGAAAAAAGAAATTGGAATAATCATATTTAGGAATGAATATCACAACATCATATTTCTGCTTATTTTAGCAACTAAATATTGCTGTTTTTGTATGATTATTTAACTATTATATTTGTACTTTTGCTGCATAGTTTTTGGAGTTTAAAAAAGAGAATTTCCAAGCTAATTTTATGGGCCTATTCTTAATTTCAACTGTTATTACTGGAACTATAAATTAGTTTCATCCACATCACCACAAGACCTGTAATGTGCTACATTTGCAATTTCGTCGCCCATCATGTGTAATAGAAACGCAAAATCACAACACTACAGTACTTTTACTTGTTCTTCTCTCTCTTTTCTCAGAAGGCGCTACAATGGTTGATTTCATCGCCTTGGCCTTCCAACTTTTTCTATTCATAACATTCTCTGTCCAATTCTTCATGTTCATCTTCTTCTTGTTTTTAATGTCAACGGGTTCCATAGGTAAACTTTCTTTACCAGCCTATCATCATTCCTTCTATACATGTGACCCAGCCAGCTTATTCTGGAGGCTTTGATTTCATTTATTATGTTATTCGCTTTTATTAACATATCCAATATCTTTGTCTCCGGGTATTTTCAGATATCCTTCTCAGAATCTTTCTTTTTGAATTCCTGCCTCGTCGAGGGTCCACGTTTCTGCGGCATACGTCATTATTAGCCTTGTTGTGGTTTTATAAACATATTTTAAATAAAGAAAGTTAATTTAGGGAAAAGTCACATATTATAGGAGTATTGTATGCAGGATCGTACAGTAATTATATCGCCTGTTTTTAATAAACTCTGATTAAACCACAGCAAGTGCATGAACATTTAAAAGTGTATCCTGATGATGTCTGCTGTGCGTTTGGTAGCATCTTAGACGAGCAGGCAGGGGTTGAAACGTTAATACTGCGCATGCGCAGACATGAAGACTGTAGCCGTGATGAAATCTTAGGAATCAAAGCTGAAATTATCACTCTTAAGATACTATCGTTTTAGAAAACAATGGATTCCTCCTAAATTAATTCATGAGCCACCAGCTTCTTCGTGGAGTTTTTTTATAATCACTTATTTATTCCTACACGTTAATTTAAACTCAACTTTTTTTCCCTATATTGTAATGGAAGAATTAACCTCCTATTTAACAAATATTAGAAATTTTTTTGCACTTCTTGTCAATAAACTAAATTAACTAAAGATCTTTAGTTGATGCAAGAACCACGATCGATGGTCAAAACATCCACTTAATTTTTTTTTCTTCAAAATTTTGTGTATAACTTATGGGTTGTTAATTCTTGAATTGTATGTGTTCCTATACTTTTTTTTATATATATTCTTACTATATACGATTAGTGTGTTTACCTTTACCCATAAGTTTCTTGGATAAAATATTAAGAAATAGACAATCTATTGATTTAGAACTCTGTTGCGGTTTTCTTTATATACCGCAGTAACTTGCCCCCATGTTGTGAGGGATCAGTCCGGCAGCCATATTTGCGTAAGAAGAGGCGCCATGTTGCCACTGGGACGTGTAAATTAATTAAGCGACAGGCGCCAGAGCAGGGACGAGGGAGGACGAATATATCCGCAAGTAGACTGAACGCACGGTAGGCGACTGCCTACGGCGGCCAAAACCCGCCTTTGGTTGTCTCTGCAGATGGCCGTTCTTTAATTGGGCCGAACGTCGCTTTATGAATGCTTTGAATTGAATGTTGACAGTTGAAAATGGCACTTTTCACTAGTTTCATTAAGAAATATTTATTGGGAAAATTAACTTTTCTATAGGCGACAAAACACAGGAATATATATATATTTTTTTACGAAAAGCCCTTTGCACGGATTAAGTTAACTCTGATATTAAATTTGGAAGGAAGACAAGAATGGAAAAATGTCAAGCGCAGTTGGTAGAGCACCCGCCCGGCCTGGGTCCGGTGGACACATTTTTTCCATTATTGACTTTCTTATAAAAATTAGCTATATGATTTAGTGAGCTTCATTTGAAGCATTTCCATTTCTTTAGATCTGATATTAAAATGTTTCTATCCTGCATTGAAAGCGATGGCAATTAAATAGATCCAAGATTTGGGAATAAAATAAATATTAATTTTTAACTTCTCCTTTAGTAAGTAGTTGATACACTTTTGCTGTAAGGCGGAGGCTGAATGCAGACACAAGGAGAAAAGGCGAAGGCCGTTTAAAGTCCGAGAGAAACAATTAACCAACGTAAAATGGGGAATTGGAAACGCTTCTCAACATTTGCAGGAGATGGTTTCAAGCTCTATTTGAATTTCAAATAGGTGGCGTCTGCTCTGCTCTGCTCTGCTCTCACCTCTCTGCGGCGCCATCGATCCACAAGCCTTCCTTCTGCTTAGCAAATCAAACGATACTTTATATATATATATACATCTCATTTGTGCTGCCCGGTTCCTTTCTATTTCCGTGACGTCGCCATCTATCAACGTCAGTTTTGCTCTGGTAATTGCAGCGCAATACTCTACAGCACATATTATATATATTAGAGAACAGGGTCCAGAGAATTTTTTTGAAGTTGAACGTCGCTTTAATTGAATAGAAAGGTTGGCAGTATTTGATCGTAAATTGCTTACACCATTACGAGTCACATCTTGTTGTCGCGTTATTCAGCTCTAACTTTCTCTCCTTCCCTCACACTCTTTACTCTAATTATAGTTTTACAAAACCCTCGTGTCTTAAAACCTGGTCTCCATGCTGTTCTCTCTCCCCCTACTCTGTTTACAACTCGCCCATCTCATTCTCCCATAGGACCACATTTTCCATTCTGCATCTCCTATCGCCACGGTCCATACCTACGAAAGTAAATTCCTGTTCCTTGCTATCCTACTCTAGTTATTACG
This sequence comes from Eucriotettix oculatus, assembly GCA_034510155.1. Taxonomy (NCBI): domain Eukaryota; kingdom Metazoa; phylum Arthropoda; class Insecta; order Orthoptera; family Tetrigidae; genus Eucriotettix; species Eucriotettix oculatus. The sequence goes on from CM067378.1 coordinate 122,455,637, forward strand.
CTTCCCAAATAGCAGAATTCCTTAAATTACTTCAAAGTATTCCTCTCACCTTTGTTATTCCACTGTTTTCCCTCTATTAAACTCCAGGAGCCTTAATTTCCTGTTGAACCGCAAATATATTTTTTCATTGTAGAGGCTCTTCAAGGAACTTACATTTATCCCATTGAACATCATTATTAATTATAAATTGCAACTGTGCATTTTCTGCAATCAACTCCGCGCTTTTTATTTCCATAAACATTGAATGTATTTAGGGTCTTCTGCAGAAACTTTATCCTTGTGATTTAGTGTGTGAATATTCCGCGGGTCTTTCTCGACTTACAAAATATTATATTCCACGTGAAGACGTTCCACACCTGGTCGTGTTATAGTAATGTATTTCCTCACCTCGAGGATCTGCTCCGCCTGGTGCTCGCGGTCCAGTCTGCGGCCCGTCGTCCTGATGACGCCTGCAAACACACAACCATCGTTATACACCACCGATTCCATTGCTGTTAATAAGCATGACACACTGACCAGTGTCGCTGTCGATGGCGAAGAAGTTGTCGGGGTTCCCCGAGGAGATGCGGAAGCTGAGTCTCTGGGTAGGATCCTTGTCGTGGTCCGTGGCGACGAGCTGCACCACGGAGCGACCGGCGGGGGAGTTCTCGGCCACCGAAGGGTAGTACACGGGCTCCAGGGTCAGAGGGGTGTTGTCGTTCTGGTTCAGGACCTCCACCAGAACCTGAAAACACGAATATCAAGGATCATTTCAAAATCTCTCGTCCCGACTTGAAATGAATTCTCTACATCACACACATCTTAATAAAGATGTTGGTTGTTGTTAGGTTCCCACCTCTAAGGAGGCAACGGGGAGTGCCTTGGTTCCTAAAACCCACAGCGGATAGGGGAGGGGAACAACTCGAGGTACCAGTTTCGGGAGGAACAAGGAGAAGGGGGCCTTACTCGACCACATCTCGGTTGTCCCACAAGGGGAAGGAATCTATTAGATGAAGAGACTTGCCTCGAGACGCGAGTGCAGAGGAACGACGCCGTGGTCCTGGGCGAAGACGGTCAACCAGTAGCGAGATTTGCTCTCCACGTCCAGCGGCGCCGTCGTGCGGATGTTACCTGCAAACAGTCACCATGCTATGAGGAACATCACAACGTTGAATCTGCCAATATCAAGAACAAGTGTCGTCTGTCTACTTTACGACTCTTGATGCCGCGACGTAAAACACTTGCAAAGGCGACTTAATGGCATGCAGCTTGATCAATTCTCCTCAAGAAGCCTGTCTCATTAGAGACGCCTTAAAAAATCTCCTAACAAAGCGCAAAAGAGCGGCATGATGCGACACTCGTCGCTCCTGTCCTAGACAACTACACTATATAGATTTGAAATTATATTTACAACTCATTTTGTAAAAAATTTAGCGAAAATTTCCCTTCATTTCACCTTCACGGTGCGGTAATCACTTTAAATACTCCATCATTTAAAAATTTGTAATTAAGGAATAGTTTTCCCCTTCATTTCATATAGATTTGGAATTAGTTTAGAATCAGATCAGTGAAAAATTCTTTTCCCTTCATTTTACGGAGCTTTGTAATTAATTAATAGACTATCATTTAAAACGATTTTTCCATTCACTTTTGTAACTCCTTTAACACGCGTTTCTTTCCTGTAATAAGGGTCGTTCATTAAAACTGCGAGACTTTTGAAATACGTCAACATGACGTAACATATATATATGTGGGAGGAATGGAGAAGAGAAGCCATCACTTACAAGGCTGTTATTTTCAACAAGGCAAATGTAAACGAGCTTTCATTTATTCTAAACTTGGGGAAACATTTATTTTACAGATTGCTGAAGCAAACTTAATTAAACACGAGGGGAAACGTTTTTCGTTGTAAACTTCTTGAGAAGACTGTAAAAAGGTTTTGTCGTACAATTTGCGAGTTGTTAATGAGGAAAATAAAAGGGGGAGGAACACTTAGAAGCACTTTACAGTTGAAGTTGGAAAGTCATTTCTGCCCCCGCCAAGTGCCTTTTCATTTTCGCACTGATAAACTGTTTTCGATTAACTCGTGCTTTCCTTCCTTTCACATGAGCAGTCGCTTTTCCACACCTTTACGTTTATCAGCTGTAAGTAAATTCCATCTCCCTTGCTATCCCAAGTATCAGAGTTCCTTCAAAATATCCTTTTCTATTGCCAACCTATTCATCCTCATTTTGTTCTCCCTAATACTACAATATCATTGTAGGGTTTCTATTTCTACTTTTTCCAGTATGATTAATTTTCCATATTCCGTGTTAACCCTCTTCATCGCCTGTTCTATATATAAGCATGTACTGCATCCTTGTCTTACTCCTTTCTTTCATTGATCTTATATTGTAACTAATGCTGCCTGTCTTCTGTAGAGGTTATGTATAAACCAACAAAATATTTAAAAACAATCGGTATAGGCAACGCAACACCTGAAAGCAAATCACCGACCGTGGTTGCTTGTGAAAGATCTTGAAACCGAAAACAGTACATAACGTCGCGAGTTACGGCCCTGGCGCTACTCGACTGGCCACCCCGGTTTAGTTCATGTTGCGACACAACATCGCATTAGAGGAAAGAAAGCTCCAAGCAAAAAATTATAATCATTTTAAAAAACGAATTTGATTCTTTGTCTTTTGTACATTGTTGTTCGTAATGTTTTTCCCGATTTCTTTTAAAAAAAAATCTTTTTCATCTAATCGCAATTGCAAAACTACGTTCGGTGTCGGCCATTTTCCGGCGCGTGTCTTGGAGTTTCCTCTGCACTTTGCTCTCATCTGTGAATAGAAACAGTAGTGAAGAAGTGTGATTAGTATGCGGAGGGTTTCCTGATGGGACGACAAGTCCTATAAACAGGCCGCAGCCTCAGTCCATTATCTCTCATCATGCAGATGTTTGTAATTACATTGATATCGCGTTGTTGGGGCTCAGAAAATACAATATTAATATTGTGACGTCGAGCTGTAAGGATTTTCTTGTTATAGCCATGTTGGGAATGTGTCGCGCAGTCGCCCTGGTAGGCCAAGGCCCTTAATGGGCTGCAGAGCCACGCAACGAAGAGGGTCGTGGCATTAGGGGGAAATGAAAAGGCTTTCGCAAGATAGGTTAACACGGAGACTGAATATCACAACAACGTGGACGAGGACGAGTAAAGAAGAGTGTATTCAGTGAGGAATTGCTGGAGATTTCCCTTGATGAAGATCTCTCTCGGCCACCTTTGTGAAGATGACGACAAGAAGAGGATCAAGTGGAAATACGACCCGCTGATGACAGAAAACGAGAAACGGAACGAAATATGCCGAGAAAGGTTTCTGGACTTGTGATAGGCAAACGCGGAACTGCATTTAAGGAGGAATATTGGCCCTTTACTGTAATAATTTGTTTATGTTTCGTCATTTGGTGTGTTTGTTATTTGGACTTGGGCACGTCTACTATTTCAATTCTTTATTACTTCCCTGTTACATGAATTTCGCGTGTTACTTCTTCGTTCCTTGTATGAAATGATGTCCGTACGTGAATTTCTTCTTAATATTACTATTATTTTCTTTTATGGATAAATATGGCGGCTCTAGCTTTAAGGTTTTTGTGGTGGTAGCCCTGACAGAGTGTGGCTTCCCTCTTGAGGGGGAAGCAAAGCTTAGGGGTTTCTGGTTCAGGTTTCAAGGCGATGCCTGACCTCGACATCAACATCTTACATTTTAAATTGCCTACTATTCTCATGCCAGTTTTAGGAGGCAGCTGGCCGACTGTTCCAATGGGATCTATACAAGGTCTTTTTATTAATTTTCCCCATAGTACAGGGAGAGTGGAAAGTACTACTCTAGTTACGCAACTGTTTTCTTTTTAATAAAAGCGGTTATTAATAGAAAGTTATAAATTATGCGGTCGGTTGCCTTTGCTCATCGCAGGGCTGCAAACTAATTACCAGCCAGGGGAAATGTGAACGGAAAATTGAGGATGAATGACATCCGACCTGTGCGATGAACGCGTCGAAAGTTTCATCTCATTTGAAATCTTACCTGATGATGTTACAAATTGTAAGGAACTGCCTTATTAAAAGTTTACTACTAATTTTTGTTTTCCCGCGAATTGGGCTGAATGACTTAATTATATTCAGTTCCTGAACTACTGTCGCCCTTCCTAATAACACACAAGTTGTTGTTGTCATAACCAGCGCATCCTTGCACTTTCCTTAAGTCCTCCACATTGTTCTGTCTTAACCTCTTCTATTTAGAATTTGCTCGTTACTTTTCCTATCGCAGCTTCTTTTCCCGTCTGAAACTTGTATCATTCCACGTTTCGCACCGCATATAATATTAACACTTATATTACCCGTAAGTATATTCCCGTCCCTTGCCATCCTACTAACAGCCTTTGCTATTCCACTGTTTCCCATAGTTACACTCCATTACCTCGGTTTTCCCTCCTCTATTAAAACTCATATAATTTTATTATTTATCTTGCTTTCTGACGAATCTGGCCGACTGAGTCATTTAATTGGTGCTCTTGTGTTTTGGTTTTTGCCTAGTGATATACAGAAGTATGTTTCCGGGACAAGTTTATTGCGAGAAGCAAGGTTTATTTGGAGGGTTTGTAGCAATGAGAGTCTCCTTCCCCCTTGGCTTCCTCATTAACAAGCGTTTCTCGTCCACGGTTACCTTGCTTCAAGTATTAAAGAATCAATAAGAAAGATAGTAATCAATCAGTCACTTTAATAACCAAAACTATAGTTTAATTTTCATTTCAAATTTATTTAGCAGGAGCTTTCGGCATTCATTGCCCCATTCCAAAATTTATATTGTCACAATTTTAAACAAAATTATCAGTTGGCAGCCATGACGTCAGTGTCAAACTTTCATCACATTTAAGTGCGTATATGTTCAGAAGAAGACTTGCATATTATAATAAATGGCATGAAGGTGGTCCTGGAGAGAGGAAGAGTTCACTATGAAGATTAATAGAGGGGAAAGCCAAGGTGATGGAATAACAAAGGCTGGGAAGGGATATCTTGAAGGAATTCTGCTAATAACGAGAGTGGGATAGCAAGGAACAGGAATATAATACAGGTGTGAATATTAGGGTAGGGGCTGTAATAAGGAAAAATAGAACAATGTGCTGATGTATATACATAATAGAGCAACATGGAGGGATAGATTAATAGGGAAGAGAAGAGACATCATCTTCCCGAGCTCTTGGTAGTCAAATTCCAACTCCCACGCAAAGTTCTCGGTCATTTGTCACCGGAAACTTTGGGGGGACGAAATTTCTTGTTGTCCTTTGACAAGGGCCTAATTGAAAAGCATTCGTTAATTTCCATTTGCGTAATTTCGACGTTGCAGTTTTAATGAATTATGGGAACTAATTGACGGAAGGAGGAGTCTGTAAAGGGCAGTTTTCTCTCTCTCTCTCTCTCTCTCTCTGTGATGCGCAACGAGTCTGCACAAGACGTTTCGAAACAAAGCGTCGGAAATTGGCGTGTTTGACAGCGTCTGCGGGGAAATGGCTTCCAGGATTAACTGCGTCTTCCTTTTGGAGCTCATAAAACGTATAGACAACTCAAGATGCAGTGCTTGGGTTATTATAGTTGACGGACTCAAATTTTAAATTCCTATCAAATTAATTCCACTGAGAGTTAAAAATACACACGTGTATAAGTGTACAATTTTTTATGTAAATTTGTTTTTTGTCGATATATTTTGAAAATTATTGTGAAAATTTGGCAGTTTTGAAAACTTGTTCCCTTGCAATGTTACGTACTTTAATATATTTTAGCCTTATATGTGGAACTGACCATTTGTTATCAATTATTTTTGATATTGATTAAAAGTTTAGGCAGAAAATAATTTTTTTTTCTAAGAGTTTCATAGGGTTACTTAATAATTGGCACTTTTCGGACACTTGGAAAGTAATTTTTTCTGCTAAAGTACGGGAACAACTAGAAAGTTAATATTTGTATTTGAAGTTATTAGCATTTCACAAGAAGAATGACGACAATATCTTACTTAATGTTTGTGACGAAAAGAGGTCTTTTTTTTTGGATCCAGAAATCGTGAAAGTGAAAGAAAAATTTGCACTTTTCTGAAAAAAAGGTAATAGGTTCTTAATTTAGAATCAAAAATATTACCTTCAGCAGTATGTTACACTTTTCTTCTTTTGTTTGGCAGTTTTTTTAAACAAAAGGTGAAAATGAAAATTACTTGAGTAATCTTTTTCGGTGAAGTGAAGGACGAGAATTTTTAGGATTCCGTGAAGCCAGTTGTTGGAACCAATTTAAATAAGAAGCAGTAGAGAATTTTAAGGAGCTCCACGTCGTGAATTGAGCTCTCAATATATACTACACACATCCATGATAACCTGTCTACTCCAAAATCCGCTAAGCGTATTCCAGCCTTGGTCTCCCTCTAATGTTAATTTTACAAGACCCTCGTGTCTTTAAACGTCTCTTAGCCAACCTCCTCTATATTATTCTCTCTCCTCCTCTATTCTGCTTAGAACTTCCTGATTAGTTTCCCTATCCACTCACCCATCTGTTTCTCCTACATTTCAACTCCAATCGTCCACGTTTCGCCCCCATTTCCCAATATTCAGACTTACATTCCCCTCTTTTTCGCGAAAGCCTTCCCTGCCTCTGCTTGTGACTAAATGCTTAATTAAGATGACGTCACGTGCAGGATATGGAGACTGCGCATGCGCGACATCCTGTTTATTCACCTGACTGTTACAACAGCTGCAAAGCTGAGTGTTTCTACCTTGATCCGTTACATTTAAGAAACACGTTTGATGGTAGAGTTTTCTCTAAATTTCCAACATTTGTTTTGACAGTAAATGTGAGGAAGACTACGCTTCCATTCTAATATTAACGTGACGGAAGAGGATCAAGTCGTCTACCATTCACACCATTACACTTTCATGGTCATTCTTTTCAATTCTTTGTGTACGCTGAATACTTGACAAACATTCCATCAATTATCTTATTACTTCAATAAATAATTCAGCCAGCTTGGTCATTTCTTTTTAAAAATTTAATCATTACAGCGTTTCGTCCCTCATTGGAGTCTTCTTCAGGTACTAAAAAAGAAATTTACGCTTCATTTACATTGGGTAACATGTTATGAAAAAAATTAAATAAAAGCATGGTTTTTATACTGTAAACTTTAAAAAAATATATCATATTACCCAATGTAATTTATTGTAAATTCCTTTTTAGTACCTGAAGAAGTCTCAAATGAGAGACGAAACGTTGTAATCTTTTTAAAATAAATGATAACAAAACTGACAAAGAGGCTGATTTAACTAATTTATTGTATATTTACCTACCAGATCAACTATATAATTATAATTGCGCCAATTGGTGGGTTTCAACAAGAACGAATAAAAGACCATACATTGCAAATTTCATCCAAAATTCTTTTCTGTCGTATTGATCAGATTTGGAAATTAAATTAGCTCTTTATCGCTGAATGAACGCTTTTATCAAAACATGAGATGTTTCTTCACGGTCGCCTGTTAATGTTTCCTATTGACTGACAAGTGGTTGTTGACAGTGACAGACAGTCCGCAGCCGCCTCGGTAGGCCAAGGCCCGCCCTCGGCTTCGATGGAAAACTCAGTTTTGGTTTGTGCGAGGAGCAGCAGACTAATCCAATTTAAAATAAAAGGAAGGTGTCTATAATATTTCTAAACATAATATGGTTTATATCATACTTTTAAACAAATTGCCATATTTATATTTATAAAAATAATTTTTTGTAACGTTTCAAAAACAAAATTGTTAATTATTTTGTAGATGAATATAGAATTGCCGAAAACTTGTTCCAAATAAAGTTTTGAAATCCAGATTGGAATATACTTTTGGTTTATTCATGTGACTGACAAAAATAAGGGGAAAAATTATAAATTAATTATCAGTCTTGTAACAAAATCTTTTAAGGAAGTTTTTTTTTAAAAAAAATGGGGTCTGCAGAGAGAGAAAGTGACAGACTGGCGATGATGAAACAAGTCTTCTTAATTTAATTTAGGAAAAACGGTTAAGGAACCGGTTCAGTCCAATTGAACGGTCGGGGGAGAAATTCCCAGTTGAAGGAAGGAGATGAGATCAAAGTCTCATGCTACATGTCTTTAAAATATACAATAAATAAAAAGACGGCCAAAAAGTCAGCATATAACTGTTGATTATTCCAGTCGGCTGATGTCGTTTCTATGGCTGACACCGCCATCATCTTCAGCCAGCCTCTTATATATAATATATGGATTTATGAAAACAGAGACTTTGAAAGTCAGGTCCGCTAACTACAAAGAAAACTTTAGTGGAAAGGCATAAGAAATTAAATTCAAGAGACAAAAAGAATCGTGCAGTCGAAATTCGGTGCTGACTTGTCTCGTAAATTTCGGCATGTTTCGTGCAGTAGCTGTTGTTTAATTAGTCTTTTCTTAACTTTAAAATAATTTGCGTGGAGAGAAGGACACGAAGACGAGGCTGAAAGGCGACGGCTTAAACAAGTCCGTAGATATTAGGAAACTGCACTAAAAAGGATTTAAATATTTAGCTGAAGCTCTTTAGTGGATAATCCCAGTTTAATGAAGGGGAACTAAACTGCATCCCAACACTTCTTAATCAACAAATCTCAGCGCAAGGGGAAATTACTTTTTCGAGCTCCGTATAAGTAATATACTGTTGGGGGGAGGGGAATTTATTATTGAAAAGACTAATTTAACTTTAAAATTAGGAATTTAATAATATTTCAGCAAGGACATAGATGGTATTTACAAATTATGAAAACATTAATTTCCAATGAGTCTTTAAATTTAGACTCCTCTATGATTTGAGAAGCAATTTAGATTTCTGATGGCAGTGGGCCTGGCAAAACAGCGATACCCACAAAGTATCTGCATCTGCGTCTATGATGTTTCTCAGAGGCTAACAGTTTTACTCCTAAAAATCCCTTCCCACGAAAGCTCGGTGTGAAGCTACTTGCTTTTTAACAATTGAAGCCAATAGCAATAAATTTCAACTTTCTGGGACCGTGAGATTCCGAATTTTCGCTAGAAGCAGCCCCCAATTATTCAGGGCTATCTACCCCTTTCCTCTACCATATGCAAAAGGAAAGGTCTAGCTTTTGTCCCAAGGACTTTGAGCGCCACTAGGAAGTTTCTCTTGGTGTATTTAATACATTACAATGCCTGATTTGAAAAGGACGATCGTGAGTGAGCGACGGGAGAAGACAACAAACTCTGTGCAGGTGCTGAATAAATAATAGATGGCGCAGCGCGAGCAGCCAATAAAATACTTCCTCCGGAGTAAACGTTATCTCGCAACTGCTGCCATCTCCTCCTCACCTTGCGTGAGGATTTTACCTATGCACCAATACAAGTAAATAATTTTATTTATAGTGATTTAATGTCAAAAATAAATTATTCGCCCCCCCCATAAAAACTAGCTTAAACAAGTCCGCGACAGGTTTCTGTTTCATTTCACACCAAGTGGTGAGACGTAACTTACTACCTTTTTTCTTGTATTTATTCGTGAGTCGTACTCGTTTATTTTATAGACATTTTCCCCATCAGTATCGTTTAATGAGAATGATAAATAACAAGCCAAATTAACATGTACAAATTTTTCTCCAATTTGATATAGGGTTGTGTAGTGTAAATGATTATTGGGGTTTATTTAAATTATTTTATTTATAAAAAGCAATCACTTATAGGGGTCCTGCGCGTTATTACAAATAAATTCAAGGGGACAAGTTTGGGACGACGACGTGACATTCCTTCTTCCTTTTGGTTGAATTGTAGACCTTCCCTCTTACAGGGAAACTCAGTTTCCCACCTTCTTCCCTCTGGCCTTCCTTGTTCTCAACTCTTGTTGCACACTCCTCCCTTTCCAAATATGTTCGACTCTCTAGCTTTCTCCTCCTCGCCTTCTAGAACCGTTCTCCATCTCTGCCTTCTTGCACAACACTAATTATTTTCCAGCTCCTCGCATTTGTAGCTCAACTAGTATATCTTTTTTCCGAGGGAAAACTCTATACCATGTGATGTTTGTCCTGCCAATCCTCATGAGTCTGTCGCGTGAAATTTTCCATGACACAGGGAACAATGTCCTTCGGAAATTTTGAATGGTGACTGTTATTTCAGCCAAAAACAATCTTAAGAGACAGGCGCGTCTCCCGACCGTCAACCTGGCGTCGGGGAAAACCACTTGTTACCTACAATGTTCACACAAAATACCAAAAATTCGAATAAAATAAGGGAGACGTCCTACAGTAGTCTTCGTGAGCAACGTTTCGAGCATCACGATCAAGTGTTTGTGTGTGTGTGTGTGTGTGAGAGAGAGAGAGAGAGAGAGAGAGACTGTAGGACAGACGACAAGACTGCTTTAGGGAAAACACTGTTTATAGACTTATTGACAGAGGAAAGTGGCTTGCCCTTATAAATAAAAACTCTGCCAATTCTGCAGCAAATATTAATATTGATTGAAGCACAATTATTCACATGTGCTTTTTTATCTATTTAAAATTTACCTCAAAAAATACCAACGAAAGTTATTGGGAGATATTGCCACGAATAGCATTTGCTATTCGAAGAAGGAAATATGCATCGATTGGAATTAGTTACAAAATGGAAAAGCTGTGTTATATATGTAGATGGGATCGGAAATTCAAAGTAAAATGAGGAAAGGAAGAAAAAAAATAGATGTTGGCAAATTCTCATTCGTAAATATGACCATCGACCACTGTGGCAGGAGGAAGGAAATCCTCCTCCTTTCAGGGCTAGAGAGATTTTAAAGGACTATGATTATTTTTTTTAGATTAGAAGTATTTAGGTTTAAGTAAATTCATTTCGATATTAAATAATCACACTTATTTACTTTTATTCGTATAAAAAATTATCTTGAGAATTATCAGTTGATATAATAACATAAAATATAAGAGTATATATATATATATATATATATATATATATATAGTCGACGTGTAAAGGTGGGAGTTTTTATTTAGTGCCGACGGAAGAGGATACATTGTCGATTGGTGACTAAAGGTTTCCAGCATTCGCTAACATCAGGCAGGTCCATAAAGGGACTGAAATAGAGTTGTAGTTTACTCCAACTAAACATAGAAGAACAAGAAGAAGACATTGTGTGTGTGTTTGCACGTGCCGCCAGAAGCAACCATTTTTCTTTGAAGTGTAAGCAATTGCAGTGGTCTTTCGCCTTCCCTCCATTTAACATTTACCACCGCCGAGTCAGTGAATTTACGCTCGCGGTAATAATAACTAATTCAGAAATATAGCCCAGGGAGGGGTGAGAGGGAGGGCCATATGTTTGGGAACAGACAATAGCGCCGCTGAATAATGCAGCGAGCAACACGATCCAGACGCAGACTCCCTTACAATACTCACACTTTACTAATAGTCAAATTTTAATTTCTTCTCTATTCCTCTTAGAAACCTGCTGTACCACCACGTTTATAAAGTTTCTATTATTTTCCTTTCTGCAAATCCTATCGTCCACGTTTCTCACCCACATAACGCCACCAATATTCACATTTACATTAGCCGTAACTAAATTCCTGTTCCTTGCTATCCTACTCTAGTAGCAGAATATCCCTTCCCAATCTAACAGCCTTTGTTATTCCACTGTTTCCTATTTCCTTGGTTTCCCCTCTATTAATCCTCATATTGAACTCTTCCACGTACATGCCATTTATTATAGTTTCCAAGTCTCCTTCTGACTCCCTTAATACTACAATATCATCGTCGGCAAAGCCTAGTTGGTCTTTTATTTCTTCTCCTTGCAGTACGATTCCTTTCTTACGTTCTATTTTAACTTTCTTCATCGCCTGTTCTATATATTAAGTTTGATTGTCAATAGTTGACAGGACAAAACTGTAGCCGTCACGAGGTTCACTACCAACTTTAAACTGGACTGCAGCCTCCCTCCCAAATAACCATTTCAACAGTTGGTATCTACCTAGACGCTGAGAAGACAAACATCTCCATCATTCCCCGGCAAATTTCCTTTCGGTAGATATTTTAATTTCCTCTCAATTCCCGCGAAAGGCCCCGGATCTTTCTTTATTAATTCCCTTTTTTCACTCTCAGAGCAGAGCAGGGTGACTGACTATATATATATATATATAGTTGCCAGTTTACAGCAACATGAGACCAAAAGTCCGCGTCTCTTCTCGGACGCTCAAACCGAATTTAAAATGTTATCTTTCTACGGAGTAATTTAGATTACTTAAAGCATGCACATGTGGAATATTCGGTGTTTTGTGTTAATTTTAATAACCATTTCAAGGAAGCGTACGTTTTTGTTGGACTATTTAACGTTCACCGGACGAGGACAAAAATCAAAATTTGACTGTGATCAAGTTCCGACTCGACTAAGTAAAGAAGCTGAAGCAGGAAACAAAAGGCTTCACTGTCATTATTCACAAAAACGGATTTAAAATTGATTTACTGCAACTCAAAATAAGTTGTTAAAATCAAATCTAGCCTCTCAATTATAACTTGAACAAGGACGACATTGGCGCTTAACAACTCAACGTGTCTCAATTTCTTTAGGAAACTTTACTCAGTGAGTAGATTACAAATAGATTACTAAATACGCACGGAAAACACCAAATCTTAATAATCATTATAAATCACTCTACATCTCCCCAAATCTAGTCTCAATTCCTGTGAAATACTTTTAAATCCTTTCAAATCCTCTCAAATGTTGTCCAAAGTTTCTAAATCTCTCTATAAACATCCCCAAATCTATCTCCTTTCCCCTCATCCCTCTCCTCTCATATCTCCTCCCCCTCTCTTTTACTTCACCTTACTAATATTTGAGAGATTTACTTAGTATTTGTGTTATATTGAGAAGTGGAAGTTGACTGGAGGAATATTCATCCTGGTCGCTGAGCAACGCCATCGTCGGATCAATGTCCTGAGGAGTGTTGGAGCAAACACTTGTGAGGCGCCGACGAGAAGACGAGAGACGACGGCGCTATCTATATTCCCTCTCCATCTCAACACTAACAACCTCTATATTATGTAATACATTCATTTAGGTTAAACTCTCATAACCTTTATGTTTCTACCAGGAAATCATATTCATGTGTGTGTTTGAAACGTCCCTTACTCTGCAGCTATAAAAGCTTTATATTATAATCATATATAGTAAGTCTTGGGCTAGCCTTGCGGATCATTGGAAATGTCTTCCTAACTTCCTGATGAAGGGGGTCTCTGGTGCCAAGTGGTCAAGTGAGGTGTCTACCATCTATGAACCTCACCTTCTCTCTCTGTCCTTTCCCCATCAATTGCTTTCATTATCATGACAACGTCATTTCCTGACTCATATATATATATATATAACGTGTTCAGCGATCAGCATATTCACTTGAATGCGAAATCCCGGCGCTCCTTCCTCTTGTGGCTGCAGCCTTGTCTCACTCCTTCAACTTCTATTCTAATTTGTAGGTTATGTTTCTTAGGTAATAATTTAAATTTAATATCTGTTTTGCAATTATTTTACATATTTACAGAGGATAACTTTAACACTACCTAATTAAAGACTAAGAATAAGTTGAAGAATATGAGAGGAAATCAAAGATGACTAGAAGGTAGATATGTTTCCAGAAGCCAAGGGAAAATATAAGGAGTCGACGAACAAAGAAAAACCAAAGTGTTAGTTATGAAAACAAGAGGGCTTCGTCCTCAATTAACAGTACTAATATTTTTTTTGTATAATTGTTAGTTATTTCTTAGGAGGAGGGGAAAGTGAAACAGTTACGTATACATATATATATATATATATATATATATATCAAAGCAAATTTATGCATATTTTGAAACGGGAACGTTATCGATACTTGGTTTAAAATAAAGCCACCCTAATTCAAATGGAAATTAGACGGTACAAAGGCTTGAGGAAACCAATGAATTTTAATAGAAAATGTTTCGACTGGACGAGAAAGTTAATCGTAAATTATAAAAAGAATGCAAATACTCTTTTTAAAGCGCGACACATCACAGGGAAAATAAATAACGACGCGCTTTTAAAAATCTAATATATATATAATTGTAATTTTTTTGTGACGCGGTAAATGAATTTTTTCTGCTCCTGTGACTAATTGTGTTTGGTTTCTCCTTGCAGTGACGTCACGGCGTGCAGAGGCCAATCAGGAGCTGCCACGTCACGCGTCGGGCGGTAAGTCTATGTCAGCGCATCTACTGGAACTTTTACAATTTGCTTAGCGTATTCCTCCTCTGTCTGCACCTTCATGTCCTTCAAAGTCCTCCATATTCTTCTGCTAAGAACATCCACCTATGCACCTCATCTCATTCTCTTATAGCACCTTGTATTCCTTTCAGTAACTCCTATCGTCCACTTTTCGCTCCCATATAACGCCACGCTCCTAAACATCCATACTTATTATGGAAATTCCTGTTCCTTGCTATCCTACTCTAGAAGCAGAATATCCCTTCCCAATCTAACAGCCTTTGCTATTCCACTGTTCCCCATTACCTTGGTTTCCCCCTCTATTAATCCATATATTGAAGTTTTCCTCCAGGACCACGTTCATGCAGTTTATTATGGTTTCCAAGTCTTCTGCTCACTCCAATATCATCATAGGCAAAGCATAGGAATTTTATTTCTTCGCCTTGTAGTACGATTATTTTCCCATATTCCGTTTTAAATTTTGTCATCGCCCGACAGATGTTGTCTTACTCCTTTCTTGATCTTCTATTCTACTTACTGTTGTCTGCTTGTGCACGAGCCTTATCTGTGGATATTTCATTTATTCCAGTGCTTCTTGAAAATCCTTAATAGAGTGTTCCAGTTCACGTTATGAAACGCTTTTTCTAAATCTACAAAAGTGTAAAATAAGTAAGTCGAGGTGTTGGAGATTCTCGTCACTTAGGCTGAAGACCGTAGTTGATAAACATAGAAGGGAGTGTTAAAAGCCTGGAGCTAGGGACGGTAATTAAAGACGGTCTGCTCAGGATTATCCTTTAATCATGACTGTTGATTGAAACAGAAACACAGTTGGGATGCAAAACACAGCAACATTCAGAAATATGAACAACGATTTACAACTATATAAAATTACAGAAAAATTTATTAAAAACAAAGACGACGGGGGCCGATAAATGTAGGAATATTAACTAAAAATAGAATGCGACTTGGGAGGAGATGAGTTTCGTTTCAGGCAGAATGACAAGATTGACTTTCCCACTAATTTTGGAAGGCAGGATAAGAAAAAACCCGCCTACGTTTATGCAGTTTGCAGATTTAGGAAAAAAAAGCTCTGGAACAACTATGAAGAATTTTGAAAAGTACTGGAATAAAATATCGTTACATAACCTCTGCAGTAGCAGTAATTAGAATAGAAGATCAAGGAAAGTAAACCATAATCAAGAAACGAGTAAGACAAGGATGCAGCAGTACACCATGCTGTTTAACTTATACATAGAACAGTGGGTGAAGAAAGTTAAAACTGTATATGGAAAGGAGAAGAATTAAAAACCCTACGCTTTGTAGTATTAGGGGAGTCAGAAGAAGATCATGAACGTGGTCCTGGAGGAAAACTTGAATATGTGGATTAATAGAGGGGAAAACCCAAGGTGATGGAGTAGCAGTGGAATAACAAAGGCTGTTAGATATTTTGAAGAAAGTTACTTGAAAAGCGTAATAGCTAGAGGAACTTGCGGAAATCGTTGCTGAAAACGGCCGTAATGGAGTGTGGCGTTATATGGGTGGAAAATGTTGACGATAGGAGGAGTTGCGGAAAGGAAAAGAATACAAGTCTTTGAAATGTGGTGCTGCTATAGGAGAATGAGATGAGGTGAATAGAATCACAAACGAGGGAGTTCTAAACAGAATAGGGGAAGAGCAAACAATATATGGATGACTTTGAAGGGATAGATTAATAAACCACGTTTTGAGACATGAAAGGTCTTGTAAAATTAGCATTAGAGGGAAGTGGACAGAAGAGATGGGGAAAGGATGGAATACACTAAGCAGACTAGGGAGGATGTGGTAGTGATAAGGCTTGCGCAAGATAGGTTAGCAAGGATCAGAACAGTCTTAGGGCTGAATACCACAACAACAACAACAAAATGACAAATTATTATGTGTGTTTATAGTGAAGATAGAAGGAATAGGTACGGATTCTGTAGATAACTTTTATGTGGATGTGGAAAACCAACTTCATTTATGTGGTTACAATAGTAATCTGCAGCCATTGCAAATTATATATTAGTGACAATGCATATAACAGTCTGTTATTGGTAATTGACTATATTTCGTCGCAAGTTATTTAGCGTACGTTGTTGTTGTTGTTTTTGAAATTCTTTCCCCTCGCGTCTTGTAATGAAATTTTTATTTCCGTTTTCCGGTGAGTTATGTTGTCCTGTGGTTTTGCTCTTGGCTCTTCCTTGTAGACTAATCGTGTCGAGGATCGAATAAATCAATTGTCTGATTTCGCTGATTACTTGATTACATTTTGGTGACGAGTGAGAAGTTGGTAAACCTGTTTGGCGCGGCGCGTGCCTGAACGCTTCGTCAACCGCAATTTAGAGCTTCTTAAAAAACATCCTCGGCCATTGGCCACAAACTAATCGTCAAACCTCAGGGGGAATCATTTAAAATTATCTTCAGCGAAATATTTGCGTTTTCTAAAAGAAGAGTTTCTCTATGCGGTCCTGCGCACTATTTACAATCATATATAAATATCTATTAAACGGGATGATTTCAAGGGTAACAACGTGTGGCAGAGATTTTACGTTCGTGACGAACCTGTTTCATCTTCGTCCCTCTTTCATTCCTCCGGGTAGAGTTGCCAACTTTACCTCGGCACACGGAATATTTCATTTCTTGTAATGTTATGTTTGTAGCATGCCCGAGGAAGTCTCAACATTGAGACGAAACGTCGTTTCTCAATAAATATTGATAACTTTTTATGTTGACTTTTTGGAAGTCTTTTTGATTATTGGAAATATTCAAGTCAAAATACTATGTCGTTATTCCAGAGAATATTATTAAAATTTTGGCTTTTAATAAATTAATAAAGGACTTGATTTGAGAATCGGAGAAGAAAGGAGACGGCTTTTTCATTTCTAGTGAAGTGCAATATACGACAGCAAGGGAGGGGAGTTTATTTACGAGTGAATATTAGGAGATGTTGGTGTGGAGCGTGGACGACAGGAGGAGCTGCGGAAAGGAAAAGAACAGAAGCCTTTGAAATGTGGTGACATGCGTAGTAACCATAAGTTCTAAACAGAATAGGGGAAGAGAGGATTTTAAGGCACTAGGGTCTTGTAGAGGGAAGTGAAGGAAGAAGGAAGGACAAGGATGGAATACGCTAAGCAGTGTAGTGAGGATGTGGAAATGAAAAGGTCAGCGTGGATGAGACCAGTCATAGGACTGAATACAACAACAACATCAGGTTTAAAACCACGTAAACTGATTTAGGCGAGTGTTCTATTTTTATTTTTAAACTATTTGTAAATTAATTTATTGAGTTTGTTAATTAGAAGTTGAGTTAGGCTGAGTATTCCAAGTTGCGGGGTGGATCCATCCAGTCGTGTTATTCTGGAGAAAATGAAAGCAGCAAAGTTGAGTGTCACGCTATATCCTTCTTTCTCTGTCACAGGAAGCGGGATTTTCTACTTTCCGTCGGCCTTTAAGAAGGAATATTCCATGCAGTGGGAGAGAGAGAGAGAGAAGGAGAGAGAGAAAAGTTTCCGTGACACATGAGAGGAAAAGTCAACCTCGATTGGGAAGACGCAAAATAAAACATTTCTTACGTGAGGCCGTAATTGGATTTTCCGGGAAGTGGCTTTAAGTAAAAGTCGGAGGTTCTAAGAAACCAGCAGAAATGTCACCGCCAATGGGGACGGACGTTTCTAACTACTTAATACCACCGCGAAATGTCACGAAACACAACACCAACAACTCTGAAGGTAAGGTTGGATGGCGGAAGTATAAGTGAGAATAGAGGGATACATTAATAAGGGTCTTGTAAAATTAGCATTAGGGGGAAGTGAACGGAAGAGGGATGCCAAGGATGGAATAAACTAAGCACATTAGGGAGGATGTGGTTACGAGGGAATGAAAAGGCTATCGCAAGGCTTGCGTCAGGTCACTCTTAGCACTGAATACTGATAAAGCAGCCAATTTGGTGAGGAATAAATTTTAATTATAACGTGTTATTAAATGACGCCATAGACTTCATAATGCAGAATAAATAAAAAGACGACGGCCAAAAAAGGCAGCATTATAACTATTTATTCATACATGTATTATTAAATAAAATGAAACATGGTTTACTTATCGATACGTAATTGACATTTTAGAGAAGAAGATTTATAAAAGTGTCTGCTGAATTGTATGGAGCATTGCCGAGCTCTTATCATCCTAATTCAGGGGGAAATGGAAGGTTTTCCACACAAGCCGTTTCCTCCGCCTCCGCCTTCTTCATGCAAATTTATTCCGTTTCTGCGGCCGCCATGTAACACACTCGATTCAAATTTCGCACTTTTCAATGTAAAAGCTTCCCTTGAAAACGTTTCTGTCCTTCCCACAAAACACGCGTTCATCGGAAAAATCACATACGTTGTTTGTTTCCCCTCCTCTCTTTTTTTTTACACGCGGAGGAAATCTTTTTTCTTCTCGTCCTTTGGCAGTAGTGAAGATAAATCACTGTCCTCTCCTTATCCAATCCTGCAGGAGTATTAAAATGGCAGGGCACGGGGGAAATCACGAGTAATTCCGTGTCTGGCGGAGGGGATGAGGAAAGGAGGACAGGGGGATGCCATCATCACAAACAGTCAACGCCGCAAATGGCGATTTTATGTTAATCCCGTCAAGGAAACTAATATGTTCCCACTCCCCCCAAACGAGAGAAATAACTGCAGCAGCAGCAGCAACCCTTGTCATCAACTAGGGAGGGGGGATGATTCCAGGTCCACGCGCGACACTCAATTATTCACATTTGGTTATTTTTTGGGTTCACAGGCTACATCTCCCCTTTAATAGCATAGGAAGGGAATTGATGCGGAAGGTAGAGCAAGGGTTAACTAAGGGACCCCGGGCTATGGTTTAAGGATCCTACCCTCCTTCGCGGTGTGATGCAGGCATTGGCCTACTATTCTCCCTATGAATGACGGGAGACGAGTTTGCTGCTGTGGGGGTCGCAGCATTCCGTTCTCCATGTCTGCCGACTAATCCAATGGGATGGCGCGTAACTTAGTTAAGTAAAGACCGCGGTAGAGGGGGAAGTCACCGTGACAACTTATTACTGGTTACGTCTAAGCGCTATTTGAAGCTCAGCAGACACGTAATCATCCCGTTTGACAGGCTTGAGGCGTGCCTCGTGGCAGACTGCTACTTGTTAAGGACATGGTTAGGCCTTGGTCCTTCCTTCCTCCAAAAACAATAACTAAATCCCTCTAATATACAGAAATAAAAGTGAATGGAAAATAACACTTTACATATCTTTTAGCCTTTGTGTACAGTTTTCGTGACGTGTTACTGGACTGCATTGCGCGTGTTTGTCAGTGTTGTTGTCATCTCCTCCTCCTGTGCAGTGTTCTTAATGACTTTAGACTATATACCTTTATTTTTGGTTTCTTAAAATTATTTGATGTTTTGTAATGTTATGACGTATCCTCCTACTTCCTGTCTCCGAGGATGACTAACGGAAACAACAACAAATCTAAATCTAATCCCGGATGTCACTCCTCTATATAAGTGGATTATAACGATTGTTCTGCACAATAGTTAAATAGAATAAATTTAAGACCAATTATTTATTTAATTGTACATTATTAGGATATATATTAAAGTAATATGGTATATTAACATAAACTATATTTAACTGTGCGACTAATAAATGACAGCAGAAACAAGATTCACTTTCCCACTAATTTTGGAAGACAGGATAAGAAAAAAAACCGGCTTTTGTAGATTTACAAAAAGCATTTGATAATGTAAAATAAAGACTAATAACAAAGTTCAATTAATATTTAGGTATTAAATAGGGGGAGATTATTTCTGAACTAAGACTATTTTTAAATACATAAAACTACTGCCAAATTTGTCACTAAGCAAATTTAATTAACATTTAGACATAATAATAATTATTAATATCTGTAAGTTTAGATAAATACTAAAAATCTCTCGTAATTAGATCTGAGCTTACGTGACGTCAGCAGAAACCTTGTATTATTTATGAGCTGATTGGTTTGTCAGGGTCTGTACTTTGCCGCTAATGTCTTACCCTCTAACGACTTGGAACCACTCGACATCCCCTGTTTTCTCGTCCTAATGTCCTTTCTTTTCAACTTTCAACTGTCTTGACCGTCGTCGTCGTGTTTTAATTACCTCTTGTCCCATTCCCTCTGATGACTGTTTGCCACACCATCTCTCCTGATGGCCATGCCATGCTCTACTTCGCAAATTTTAGTGTGACCCTCTTTAATTGTTCCACAGTCTTGAGGCATAAAGCAGCTAGACTACTCCTAACTCTTGTACTTTGTCCTTCAATATATAATACAGGCATTTGATGATGTCAACTGCAACACACTATTAAGGAAGATCTGTTAGAGATCAGTATGAGGATAATATTCGTATTAACGTTAGGTGAAGAAGTAGCGAATATGGCGATGGAGAGAATGCAGAGAGGGTTTAGCTGCACCCCGCAGTTGTTTTTTGGCCGGAGGCCACGAGGCGGACCGGAAATAATACCGCCACCAGAAAAATCTGTTTAGCCGCAAATAGATCTGGGCGAGAAGCAGAGAGGAAAGTAGTAGGTGTTGAGTGGAGCGGGGGACAAAAGGCTGGGGAGAGAAGAGAGAAGAGGAGAGGAAATGAAGGAAGTTGAATATTTCAAGTCTCCGACTTCCGGCGCTCACGGGAGAAAGGAATCGTGACAAAGTCCGCCAACATCTGGGTGTCAAAAATGTTCCTATTGCTTGTGAATATTTCCCTCGGTGGCGTTTGTCCAGCAGTGACGTCATTTCCCTTCTAGTGTCAAGTGCAGTGAACATCATCATGTGGCAGTTGTTCGCTTCTTCCAGTCTTCACAGATCACTTTACTTTGTATATTATTATTAAATATCATAAGTTAGTATAGTTCTAAACAACATGGAGGACTTTGAAGGGATGGATTAAAAACAGCAGAGGGTCTTGGAAAGTTAGCTTTTGAGGGAAGTGAACAGAAGCGGGAGGCCAAGGGAGGAATACGCTAAGCATATCAGGGAGGAAGTGGTAGTTATGAGAAACTGAAAAGGCTTGCGCAAGATATGTTAGCATGGAGGAGACAAGTCTTATTAGCCTCAACACTAGCAGCAATCCTCTTTCTTCGTCTAACTCTTCCTTCGCACCAGTCTGTTCTTGACGTCCACGCACTTGGGCAATCTCTTTCCTCCGTCGTGGCACTTCTCCCCAGGTGTCTGTCAACATGTCGTCTTGTCTCTATTCTCCTCAACATCACATTTACACATTTTCTGCAATTGCTTGGAAATCTTTTAAACTAATATAACATGGTGATATTGATGGAAAGTGAAGGAAATGGCAAAACATAAATAATCTGCAGAGACGGAGCTTGATACAGTTTGGACTGTATAGAGTTTTAAAGTCTTACGAATGCCTTGTCTCTATTATTCCTCCCTGAATTGCATTGCAGGACGTCGTCCTCGGGGCAAGTTTCACGACACATTTAACAGCAATTAGGCGTGAGTCCTTTCCCAACTCTACAGCAAGTACAGTTGTTGACTGGAAGGAAGGATCCGCCTCTAGTCTCACGGTATTTACATGACGTTCCAGAGTTCCTCAGGGTCACGTCAGAAACGTTATAAAATCATATTATTAATAATACAACTTTACAATTTTGAAATTTTAATAATATTTAATGTATGATTTTGTCAAATTCGGTAAGTGTAATCACTGAGGCAAGACCGCCTGTGATTGGCTAGATGTTCACGGGCCATAAAATAGCTTTACTTAAGACTCGGATTCTGGACAGAGCTGATTGCATTATTTTGGAGGCAATCAACATCTACAGGCACGTGGACCAATGAGAGACAATCACAGGTGATCTTGCCTCAGACTAAGCAGATTAGGGATAATGTAAAGGCTTGCGCAAGTCTTAGGACTGAATACCACGACTACTTGTGACGTCACTGAGGATTGTCTGTTTGTTCCCACTCGACACTCGGAATTAGAACTATTATATAATCCGAGCTATAGTTAGGCAGTTTATATTCATCGCTCGATGCGTTTCGAGACTTTTGGCTCATCTTCAAACCTCATGGGAATTGTTGCACCTGTCGTCGTCGTCTCACTATTAATAATAACTTCATAACTCTTATATTTAAGTTTAGGCGAGAAGAAGATAAATGACGACGTGACGAAAGCAGCTCCTTTTCATTCCACATGTGAAATTATCTACGACGTTTCGTCCACATTTCTAGGCCTCATTGACAGTGATTAAAGAATATAGCTGAAGATGTGCAGCGGGCGGCTTAGCGCGTGTAGACGTCGATCCAGGTATCGATTGTCGCCGCGTCAAGCAGCCGTGGGACCATCACGGGAATTACTGCTTAGCGTATCCCTATCCCTTCAGAATTCTCCCCCATCTTATTCTCCTTTAAATCACATGTATGACTATCTGTACCCGCGACTTGCTTCACGGCAAACCTTATAATAACTCGCAGTTAGTTTTGAACAGGTCCCGCTTTCACACGTTTCCAACAATACATGGATGCTCGCCTTCTCATACGCTTATAATAACCCACAGTAAGTAGGATGAATAGGACTTTCAACTCGCAGTTGATTTTCACGTCACCTTTTGAGAGGGAATTCAATGGGCTTATAAATATTTCCATTAACATCGTCTGAGCTCTGCAACATATCTAAACGAAAATTACACGAATATATAAGTTAAATTTTCTGTTTTAAACCCTCAAATATTAATTGAAATCCGTCTGTCAGTTTCAGGGGGGGGAGGGGGGGGCGACATATGGACAGACATTTAGAATTTATTTATTGGTATCGATAAGGAGTTTGGTAGGAGTATTATTATTTTGGTAAAGTTGATTGGTTGGTTAATTCAGTGCTGGAAGGACTCGCAGCCTCATAAAACCTCGCCTGAGTTTAACAATTTGCAGACCCCAGAGATGGGGTAATTTTCGCATTGTTTGATTTCCCTCGGGACCTCCTTTTCCTTGTCTGCCTTTTCTACTCCACTCTATTGTAATTCCCTCGCCCTAGATAAGCACCACACACACACACAAAATTGTTTAGGATACTGTGGTGAGAATATTCCACCGACTAACAATTTGTTGTCAATTTACAATTGGATTGAGAAAGTCTCAACTTGCTTAATAAGTAATAGTACATTGAAAACGTTTCGCCCTGCTGCTGCAACTCATCTAAATTATTCCCTACTTTGCTCATATGAAATAACGTTACAAGGCATTTACTTAATTCCTCTCAAATTTTTGCACCTTCAAATGTTACTGCATTAAAATTTTATGAATAATTACATGGAATACATTAAAAAATTAATTATTATAATTTCCATTTTCCTAATTACGTCAGTAGTTGTAATTCTGAACTAGAGGTTAATTTCTCTGTTCATATTTATCACTATTTGTTTATTAAAATTGACAAGAAAGTTATATTAATTTTGAAGTTTATTTCCTATTTTCTGTTTTTTTTTCAAGAAAGTAATATTAGTAATATAATTATAAAGCAAAAATATTAAGAATTAATTCTTAATTAGATTTCCTTTTTCTTTTTTCGGTAACATTTGAAAAAATTACCAAGTGAAACACTAAACATGTAGGATTAATTAAATAAAATATTTATTTTTCCAATTCTCGACAGTATATTAGTTTTATTAATAATAATTAATGTACTAATTGGTTGCCCTTGGTCCTGTTTGGATTTTTACAAATTTTGCATTTTTCCTTCAATATCAAATTTTTTTAAATTTAAACACCTTAAGAAGTCGCAAATGTTGTGACAAAACGTCGTTAATGTATCTCATATTATTTTTAAGAGGCTACATGATCCTGAAACAGGAAACTGCACTTTAATAGCACAGGGCCTAAAGAGATGCAGGGGAAACTCTAGGATGATCCTCAAAACGACTGCACGAAGTTCGATAATTCTTTTTTATCACATAAAATTTTTAAAAGATGGTACGTAAAAGTTTCATAATCTGATATGTATATCAGGGAGTTATGTGGAAATGCAAAGGCTTGCGCAAGACCACAACAATAACGACGACGACTTCGGGTTTGTTGAGGCGAATGACCCTTGCGTGAAAGAGTTTGGTATAACAGAGTAGAATATATATATATATATAGGTGTAAAGAATGGCCGAGGCTGTTGTAATTGCAGCTGAATGGCCAATAGCTGAGCCTCCAGAAGTTCCTCTCTCTTTATTCTTTTTTGGTTGGCAGGCCTTTTCGTGTTGAAATAAAAGGCAAGTGCGCGTTCCTTAACGGCGGCAATATCAATGAAAGTGTAGAAGAGAGGCGGCGCTCATTGCCCGCCCCCAACCCCCGCCCCTCTCCTCTCCTCTCCTGGAACGGAATTATTGGTCTTAAACCTGTTTGAAGCAGCCTCTGGAGGACGAGAATTTAAATGCGATGGCTGCCGTTTAAGGGTAACTTGGTCTCAATATTGCCAACCTGCAATTAACGAAAATGAAATTCCTTCCATCAACACGAGTCGTCCTTTTCAAACGAGAAAAGCCACGCACAAAACATAAATATCACGAGATAACTCCTCATTTCCTCTTCCCTCTAATCCTTAAAATTAATGCACCCCTTCCAAGTCCTCCATCCTGCTTACTGACTTATGACTTTTAGATACATTTATTATATGTGAAATTTATCTCTGTATGATTATTATTTAGTTTAATGATGTTTTTCCTTTTAAATGAATTTAACATTTAATAACTTTTTGTAATTCGATGTATATATAGTAATCCTGCCTTCACTACTTGCGGTTTTTTTTAAAAAAATTATTTATCTTACCAATTAAGTTAAAATAATATGGTGCATATGGTACAGTTCAAGAAATTAGAAGACTTTATTTCACCTAAATGAGCGTGCGTGTTCGACCTTTAGACACTGGAAACAAACCAAGTGCACCGAGGCAGGATCCCTCATCCATCAAGGGCCTGATAGATTCCCCTCTTCTTCTTCTTTTTCAATTTATTCTCGAACCGTTTCTCACGAATTTTCATTCAGGTGCGGGACTTGTTTTTATGTGCCGTCTGTTTCCTTCTCTCCCCCTGTCACCGCCATTACGCGTTTAGGGTGAGTCACCTGATACGTGACGGAGATTGAGGAATGTTCGCCAATCTCGTCGAGGGCACGTGGGCGTGGCCTAATAACAGCCCCCTTACCTTACACAACTGCAATCGCCATTTGTAATATTTGTGCCAAGTCTCTCCTAAAATATGCCAAATTAATTATACAACAGGCATTGAAAGTAAATTAACAGATTACTGAAGGCAGTTGCTTATATAGTGTTTTAACTAATAGTTTGAAATTTTTACTTTGTTTTAAAAGTCCTAAAAATCGTTCAAGTATTACAAAAATTGTGACATATATGAGTTAAGCCAAACTCCGCCCCCCTTGGCCAATAAGGCTCCGGCTTACATTTTCTTGTTGGCAAATTATTTATGACCTCTAGGGCCAGCGGCTTCTTGATTCCACAGATGTTGTGACTCCCGCCGCTCATACTTTAACAACATTTTATTTCAGTAAAATGACTAAAATGAGCCCGTAATAATTCAGCCCTATATGTATTAGTTGAATAACAAAAATGTATTATTGTGAGACGTATTACTTACATTAAATGTCAC
This sequence comes from Eucriotettix oculatus, assembly GCA_034510155.1. Taxonomy (NCBI): domain Eukaryota; kingdom Metazoa; phylum Arthropoda; class Insecta; order Orthoptera; family Tetrigidae; genus Eucriotettix; species Eucriotettix oculatus. The sequence continues at coordinate 122,481,537 of CM067378.1, forward strand.
AATCCAATGTATTTTCATCTTGTTGAGGTTGCTCTTTCTATTGTATTAAAAGTAAAGTCAGCCGTAAGTTACTCCTTTAGTCGTTGGTTCCATCAAACTTTCAAGTATCGGAATAAAGAATTATGTGGCTATGATTTCGTTTCTGAAATGTCTGCTGGACGTAAGTGAGGCTGACGACGCCCACAAGCCATGATGGTTGAGTGACGTCATCCGTGTTTTGTAGGTACGGAGGAGAGGAGAGGAGAGAGAAGGAGAGCCTCTGCCAACTTGGTTTAACGAGGTAAATTCGCCATCACGCTGTCCGCAACAACTCGATACAAAGTGCGACCAAATTTTGGCTGTTAGATCAACAAGATATTAAGTTATTCAGGTTGTAATTTGAGTTGGCCGGCCCTCTTTCCTAATTGTTTTAGGTTAATTACTGTCCAAGGGGCGACGCGTAACGCAATTTTCAGCCCCACTCTGTCGGCTAATAAACACTTTAAATGAATTAGGAAGTGGCCCGGGGGTTGCCTTGGGAATTACACGTGGCGAGAAGGACCATCGCTCACCCTCATATTCACTCCTAAGACTGGTCTGATGCCTCCTTCGCAAGCCTTTTCATTTACGCATAACTAGCGTTGCCCACACACTCCCCTCGTGTTGGCCTATTAATCTATCCCTTCTCTTAGTCAACGTCTTCCATATTTTTTCTCTTTTCCCCTATTCTGTTTAGAACTTCTTGGTTACTTACCCTATCCACACCTCATCCATCTAATTCTTCTGTAGCAGCACATTTCTTTTTCCTTTCCGCAACTCCTATCGTCCACTGGAAATGTTGGTATGGATCGTGGCCTCATATGGGCGCGAAACGTGGACGATAGGAGTTGCGGAAAGGAAAAAGAAATGTGCTGCTACAGAAGAATGAGACGAGGTGAGTGGATAGATAGGGTAACTAACCAGCAAGTTATAAACAGAATACGGTAAAAGAAAACAACATCGAAGAATTTGAAGGGATAGATTAATAGGCCACGTTTTAAGGCTGGAGGGTCTTGTAAAATTTGCATAAGATGTGAGTGTGTGGGGTAAGAAGAGAAGAAAGAGGACAAGGATGGAATACGCTAAGCAGGGAGCAGGGAGGATTTGGGATGTGCTAGTTATGATGAAATGAAAAGGCTTGCACATGGATGAGTCCAGTCTCGGGAATGGAAACCACAACGACACAGTAAGTAATCTTGAGTGCAGTAACAAAGTTGAAGGATTAGTTACGACTAATCCTGGCATGTTACCCTCTTATCATTATAATTATATATTGTGTGGAGGAAACAAGAAGCTGGTTGTTGGTTGGTTCACAGCTTGGAGAATTGGTCAACATCCGTCGCGTCCCTTTGCTCAAACATTCTAAATATAAGAGCAGATGGCGTCGCGTCACACGTGACAGGAAAAGGTGTGGCTGCGGCGCCCGACAGGTGCAGACCAAACTGACCTGGCCCACTAACGAGCAGGAGGAACGAAAGAATAAGACATGCAGATTATTCACAGTCAATTTAACCCTTTCAATTCGTAAAAATTAACTCTCTTCTTCAATCACGTCACTGGAAACGTCTTTCAATAATTACTCGACGAAGCTCATAACTCAAGACCTGGCTTCTCTAGAGATGCGAGGAGGGAGACTTTGTTGCCACATAGCAAGCCAGACTATAGCAAAGATGTTTCTGTTCGTACACTCGTATTTTCTCCTCTCGTCCAAGGATTTCAGTTGTATCGTCTTTCGTAATTCCTTTACCACTTCACAGTCTTTATTCAGTCTTGTTGATTTTTTTACTTCATAAATTCCAACTATTAGGACAAATCTTTCAGAATTAACATTCATGAATAAGAAATAAATTACCGTGAAATTATCTGGAATTCTATTGACGTTAATAGAGAGGATAATAAATGTTTGTAAGCTTATTTTGTCTCATTCTAATGATCCTTTCCCTTCTTTACTATATCAGCAGATGCTAGTTATGCGGTAACGAAAAGGCTTGCGAAGACCAGTCTTAGGACTGAATAAGACAACAACAACAACGCAATTCTTAGGCAAATGCAAAATAATTTATATGACATACGAGTAAGAATAAAAAATTTCCAATTACTGTGCCATGACAAGGAATTATTTTCTAGTTTTATATATATATATATAATTTTTAATTAAAACTGACAAAACTTCACACTTCATTCACTTGATATATGCATCTAGCAGTGAAGACTGTGGAGCAAATGAAGCCATTACTTTGTAGTGGAAACTCCACGAAATTATTTATTCTCTTTCCCAAGATCCTTTATTTATTCTCTGTCCCGACGAACGAAGTAATGTATTATTATGTTGCGGTGTTTACTTTAGTTTCAGTCTGCACGAGGAACAAACAAGCCTTATTCTATTTGTTCCTCGATAAAAGCACTCCCAAGGATATACGAGAACAGTCCTGAGGATATTCACGTTGATCCTTTTACCTCTAGCGGGAAAGACGAATACTGCGCGGGGAAAATAGTCATGGTTCACGTCTTCTTTAAAATACAACGTTTCGACTGGTAACTGCGCCTTCGTCCCTACTTGACGCAGCCTTCTCATTCAATTTGTTTTCATTTTGCGAATATCGTCATTCTTTTCATATTTTAACTTTATTTTTTAAATTATCACCCGTCTTACATGAAGCTTATTGAATTCGTGGGCGTTGATGACGAGGCAAGGCTGAAAGGAGAGAGAGGGAGAGATGGACAGAGGAAATTGGCTCTTGTGCTGTCGGGATATTGACACTTTCCTTTCCTTTTCTCTGCTCTACTGTTAATCAAAACGTCATCACGTCTCCCTTTCCTTTCCCTTTCCTGTAATGATAACTGGACCAAACTTTGACAGACTCGGAGATTATTTTTTCCCCCTGCACGTCCCCTTTGTCCCTCAGTCAGACTGATTACCGTACCCAGAAACTTGTCATTTAACTGTTAATCTCCTTTTTTCATTAAAGAAACGTAAGAAGACGATAAAAGTAAATTATTCACTTCAAATTGTAATATTTAATTTGTATTTTAAGAAAGTCTTATCTTGTTTCAATTTTTTTTAAACTAAACAATAGTACATAATTTTTTTTACAAATTTTATTGCAGTAAAACCCTGAAGTAATTTACCTGAGAAATAAAAAGACAGCAGCATATACGTGTATCAGTGTAGACGTTTCGTCTACTTTTTGAGATTTCCTCAGGAGTACTAAAAACATAGCATTAAATATGGGTTCTATGTTACTATAAATTTTAATAAATTGTAACATAGAACCAGTTACAATAAATTAAAAATTTGTAACACAGAACCCAATACAATGAATTAAAGAACCCAATACAATAAATTTAAAAAATTGTAACGTAGAACCCAATACAATAAATTAAAGAACCGAATACAATAAAATAAAAAATGGTACCATTTTATTTGTTGTAATGTTATATTTGTAGTACGCCTGATGTTAGAGCAGAGGTGATGTGTGGGCGACAGGGCCATACATTATGAATGAGAGACAAGTCACAGGCGTCGCCCAACCTAACCAAACCAACACCTCTTTGCGATGTTAACCTTAGAAAAGAAGCGGCCATTGGTGCTGTTTCCTTGTCTCGCATCTTCACACCTGTTGCCAGTCAAATATTACTAATGCCCATAACCAATTCACAGCTGCGTCTCAACTTTCCTTAGTTATTTCCCCAAACCCGAGTGCAAGACTTCATCCCTTTGCCGTGCAATTCTTGTGTTTAGAGAACGTTCCTTCCTTCCTTCCTTCCCCTACCAAATTTTTAATCCTAATGCGTTGACAGGGATCAGCCCTGAGAACAAGTTGCGCTGACGAAACGTATTCAAATTAAATTATTTCACCTCCACCTTTTATCCATTCTGTGTGTTGTTTATAATATTAATGACTACCTAACAAAATCCTCAATTGTGAAAGGAATTGTATTAGAACGGAAATAACTCGTTCCTAGTTAATTACGCGAACAGAAGAATACTTTGATAGTTAAGCAAACCTGTTCCTCCAATGAACGCTTCGCTTACCTCAAACAAAACGAAATGAGTTATTAGTGTTACATACAGTCATCGTCACAGGCGAATGCTCGGCGTTGCCCAATACGTAAGAAAGGTTAAATTTTAGGGAAAGGTCGAACTACAGGGTTAATGGCCGTGACATTCATGTTACATTTGTAACTTGAAATTCCATTCATAGGCTGTTTGTAACATCCCCTGGTTAAGGGGGGGACAGTCCATACTTCTCCTTTCACTGGATGTTACGAGAAGACGATGGCGCGTGCAGTTTGACCTTTCCTGACCGATCGTTACCCTAGTTGTTACAGGAAAGAGAGGAAGAGAGAAAGGGAAATGAGAGAGACAGAAAGAGAAAGACAGGTAAAAGAGAAAGAGATATGGAGAGAGAGAGAGGGAGAGACAGGGGGTAGACTGGCAAACGGAACAGTGACGTCATCTCTGCGGTTCACAAGAAGCACAGTTATTTCTATACTCTATCAATGACAGTAATAATAATATTTTTCAATATAAACTGTTTTTTAAGAAAGCGCACAAGACTATATTATATAAGGTACAGAATCAGTAATACCAATAAAACAGTCCGTTACTGATAAAAGGGAAAAAGTATTATCCGTTCATAATCATATAAAGAAAACAGCGGAGTTTCCTGTGAATCTATTAACAAGAGAATTTGCAAAAGGGATGTAATTTTCTAACTGAACACGCTTTGTGATGAACATGAACTACTTGTTGTTGTTGTTGTTCTAAAGATCCGCTGTTTTATGTAAATGCTTATAAAGAAGTGAAACATTTTTTTTCATAACAGTGGATTGTTTTTATTGATTCAGTATTTACGTCCGGATTAAAACTACGACATATATATAAAACAGAGCAGAAAAATCCTCGAGTTAAAACTCTGGCCAAATATAATGTAATTAATGAAGCTGTAAAATATATTTTATTTTCTGTAAAGGGAAAGAAAGCGGTTTTGGTAGGAACAGCCGGAACCTAACCTAACCAGGTTGCTGTTTTCTGTTTTCGGGAACTCTGACAAAAAAATATATATATACATACAAAGTGACGGAAATGAGCGTAAGTTACGTGTAAAGTCGAAACTAACATTTTATTATTAATAATCTCTTACTTTTTCATTTAATTACATAATACATGATAGAGAAGAACATGAAGGGATGACATGAGGGTGGCTGCTAATCCCGTTACCTCTGACCACGACCATCTCTGGGCAGGGATTCCCATAAAACAAATACTGGCTACATTTACTTTAAAAAATAATGTGACATCTTCAACTATAAATAAAAATCACGACCAATTTCTTATAAATATAGTTTAATAGATATACAAAGTTCCGTCCATACTTGAGGAGGATTTCATCAGATGACTGGAGACTTGTAGTCATCAATACTGTACAACCTCGTGTAAAAAATTAACATCTGCAAAGGTAATAATAATAATAGAAAGTTGTATAGTCATGTGTAAACTTGTATAAACCTAAATCAAATTTCGTGTATAATAATGAAGGTTTCTGTATCGAAAATTTCAACGGGAAAGGAAATACACAAAAGACCAAAAACAGTCCAAAATTTGTGAAACACAAAATATAATAGAAAAGCAAGTACATGTTTCGGTCCTGATCTGGAGCCTCTTCAGGTGGAACTGACCCATTATATTTTAGGTTACACTTATTTAAGGTTACGTACAGACATGACTTAATAATAATTGGGCGTCGGTATCGGATAGGACTAAAACAGACGCTGAGCCGTCACCACTTATATCCTGCTGCCTTGGAAGGATTCGTCCCAAGTCCTTCCTCAAACAGCAAGGATCCTACCCTCGCGGTGATGCAGGGAAAACCCTAGGAAAGCTGCAGGCCAGATGTTTTCGTGTCGGTCGTAACTTTAAGCAGGGTCTGAGAAAAGATGGCGGTATTCCTCGTCCACCTGGAAACGTAATTACGTCGCACCTTGTTTCCCTGTCGAGTCCTTCCTCCTCAAATATTTCAGTTGGCAATATGACGGCTATACGATCGATGCATATATATATACATACAAAATACGTCAACTTTTACATTTCTTCAGCAAATCTCTTTCTACTTTGAGTGAAAAGTAATCTTTTCAAATCGACACTAATTGTCTTTGTTTCTTTGATCGTTTAATTACAAGTGTTCTTTGTCTGTATAATGCAACGTCTTGTTAACTTTAGTTGAACCTGAACAAGGTTGCACTTTCTAAATTACTAAAGAGGTTTTTTTTTCATTTTGGTCTCAATATTTTGTAACGTCTCAAACGTTCCTACGGAAGGTTTCAGTAACCTCTCCTTCTTGCGTGCCATTTTTAGGGAGACGAGTGAAGTTCGTATCTGCCAACGCGAAAAGGTGAGAATGTTTCCTATTGGCAAAAATTTGAATCGGGAAAGGGGGGAAAACACACAATTTTTTTCGTGATTGAGGAGGGAGGGAGTTAGTTAGTTGGGAAATTGGTACAAGTGGGGAGTTGGAGAGTCGAGGCGTTCAGCAGACGTCAAGGGCCAGCAGTAGCAGCCAATTCCCAGAAACCGCTACTTCAGCGTCTTCGATGGTTCAGGGGCAGATCATAAATCCTGATCACAGTAGCAATTGTCGCCAATCAAGTATTGTTGAGAGGAAGATAAAGACCCCAAGACATCCCCTCAGAGAGACTGAATCAATTATAAAGTAAATTAATATAATACTTATTAATGTCTGTATAACTTTAAATAAGGCCAAAAAACAGACAAAAATTAGTGAAACATAACCAACTATAATTTAAAAATAACTACACGTTTCGGTCCTGATATGCAGCCTCTTCAGGTTGAACGCTGGTACTTGACTTTAAATTATATTTTATGTTTCACTAATTTTTGTCTGTTTTCGACCTTAGTAACTTTAATATGTATATACATTTTTTTAAAAGAGCAGGGAGAAAAGTTTTAATTTTATTTGTTGTTTTTCTTGTTGAAAATAGTTTTTAAATTTTGTCAAGTGTCTTGTGGTTAATTACATTAAAACAGATGGAACCCTTTAAACGTTACATTATATTTTTCCCCTCAACTGAACGTTAATTTAAAGTTAGGTGTTGAAGTTGTCTGCGAGATAAGATTGGCGAGTGAATCTCGATTAGCCGACGTTCTGTATAAAAGTTTATCCAAGCACCAATAAACGCGACGTTGTCAAGTCTTACGTCAGATTAAACCAAAGACAGGAGGGAAAAGGAAAGGAAGGAAATCTAATTTGCGAGGCAATGAATATATTTACGATACACAGTTAGAGTCTTTAGGAAGCTGTTAAGCAGAATTAAGTAAGAGAACGAGAAATGGAAATTAAATCAGCCTCTGGCTGAGTGAAGCTTTGCTTCTCTCCCTTACCAATAAAAATAACTACTTTTCTTTAAAGTAATTAAATATATTTGTTGTTATACTTGCAATTCCCTTCCTATGGTGTTTAAGGGGGAGTCACCCTCATGTAGCCTGTTTATGTCCCCCCAAAAGAATTATATTGTTATTAAAATAGATTTGACAAATTTGAGTGTTTATAGAACAAGTTTGAATGGTGAAGTAGAGAATAACATTTCCAATAGTTAAGATGTGTAGAGATGAGATGAGATTAGTCTGACTTCTAGATGAGAAACTTCACTTTGGGAACTATTTGAGCATTCTATCATGACAAAGTAAAGTAGGTGTGAAAACAATCCAGTTAACAGACGCCCAAGTAAGTAAATTGACATTTCGGGCCTCAAATATTTTCTTGAAATGTTAAATGTTAAAAAAAAATCTGAAAGTTGCCCGAGATACGCGACAGTATTAGGAGAACATCTCAACAGCTGGGCTCAGGAAGAAAATAAAATGAAAATTGACGGAAAGAAAAGCAAGCACCTTGTGAGGCGACTGGGAATTCCTTACACTTCATAACGAGGAAGGGGAAGTTCAATGTCAAAGGAGGTCAGGCTAATTTTGGAATATAAGAAGAAAAAATCAAATAGAATCATTAGTTGAGAGAAGGGTATTGTCACAAAGCAACGCAAGGTGGGATCAGGAATTCAAGGGCAAACGAAGAAAGCAAAAAACAGATGTTGGCAAATTCTTATTCCTAAATAGGAGCATCAACCAGGATAATACAGTCAGTGTTTTCAATAATATAAACGTAAACTCGAATTTAAAAAAAAATTAAAGTGAAGTGTTAAGTTAATATAATTTTTTGTAGAGTTTCTCTTTCAGGGTTAGAGAAATTTTGAAGGACTATGATTATTATTATTATGAGTGTTTGAGTTTAATAAATTTCATGTTGTAATTTAATAAATAACTTTACAGATTTCACACAATTCAAAGCAAGTAATTCATTTTAAATGCTGAAAAATTACAGTCTGTCTCTTCAAACTTTCGGTTATTCACTTTCAATTACTCAACTAATTATGTGATATTTTGTTCCCCACATGTCATATGTTCCGCCCTGTGCTAAATCATCAGTTCCTTATGAAACAAAAACTTACTCATTCATGTGTTTAATACCGTATTTATAATAACTCTTCATGCTCAACTTTTCCTATTAAAGTTAACATAAGCATGTGATAAGATGTGTGTTATACACGATTTATATAATTCTTTTAGCTTATTTCTGGCTATTCCTTGATACTGGTCTCTTGACATTCCTCAATTTTAAATTCGGTTAATTAATTATTACTTAACAATGCAGCTATTTGAGTGATTGATTCTTCACAGCAATGATTTTCCATTTCCATAAAGTGCTAATAAATTTGTAATAAAGACACATCAATATTATAGGCCATATAAGGTCCATGAATAATAATTTAATTTCACATAAGATTGTTTCATCCTTAAATTAGAACCTCTTTAGGAAATGAAGAATCGGGAGAAGTTGGTATGACAGAGTTACGTGAAGAGCAATGGTCATTGAATATGGGAACAACTCGCACTCAGACCAACAAAATACTCGTAAAAAAGGATTGCATGAAGCTTGACAACTGGAATAGTTCCAACTAAAGGATAAATAAGATGAGAAAGTCACACTTGTAGACCAGTAATAATGGCGCTGTCATCTTGATCCGTTTAAATTGTACTGAATGAGGGAGACGAGGATGGTTGGACATTCACTCCTCTCATTTACGCGTAGATCCTCCCTGGAGGTCCTCAAGGCTCGACACAGTAAACATTGGGCTTGAGGTCAACGAGCCGAATCGTTTCTCATCACAGGTCCAGCCGACGGCCAAAACAATCTCATAAGAATCCATTAGTGCTTTTCCCTTCCCGTCTTAAACTACGGGACGTTAATCTCTGTTGCGCACTTTTACACGCAAAATTTTACCATGACCATTTTCATTTTTATCGGTTTTTCAGGAATTATGCTTGGCTCTCGGAAAAGAGAGAAACTTGATCAACGTTTGGATAAATTCAATGGACCTCTCAGAGCCGTTAATTTTCTTGGGCTAACTACATCTTACGTGCTTTATGGCCGAAATGTTGTAATAACTACGGGGAAATTTTTCCACAAGTCATATTTCTGGGCCACTTGTTACAATTACCACGCAGAGTAGCGCAAGAACAGGCGGGTAATGGCGGCCATCTCTGTCTGCGCATGCGCGTTTATAACGTTAAGCTGGTTTTGGGCTGAAAGTGAGAAGGTGATAAGAACAAGGAAGGCTGAAGAAGGAAAAGCAGAGTTTTCCTCAATACCGGCAGTACGAGTTCATCCCATTATATACCGGCGGCAGCACCAGGTTCAACCCGAAGGAAGGAAGAAGGAAGTTCCGGTCACCAGCATCCAGACGCAAATTAAAACAAAACAGGTTCCTCCAATGAACGGAATGTCTGCTGCACGTCGTCATCCCCAATCAATAATTAACTCAGATTTAAAAATCGTCCCCTTTAATTCCTTTACGTATTTGTTTGTAATAGCGCGCAGGACCACAGTTAAGATTATTGTGTATTTTTATGTATAAATAAAGTTGTCGTATTATGTATTAAAGCAACTAATCACATAAAATGATATAATTAATATAATAATACACAATAATCCTTTACTTTACATATATTCTGTGCCATTATAAGAAAATCGTAATTTATCTTTCTTTCTTTGAATGATATAAAATTCTGCGTATTAAAGAGACGTAATTAATATATTAAATAACGTAGCAGGTTTCATACATTTCCCTCTTGAACAAAAAATAAACGGCGGCGGCCAGAAAAACGACAAGGGAACTGAGGGAAACATGAATACTTACTTGGCGACGACATTGCACGCCCTCATGCATATTTTGAATTTTAAATGTTCAGCAAGACAAGGGCGGCCGCCAAAAAATGTAAAATAAAATAAAAATATTGTTGGCGGGTTGGTAGCAGTGACGGACGCGACCCCTGATAAGCTGCAGAGCCGCAGCGGCATTTACATGAAACACATAAATATACATTACGTCGACGTGAAGATATGAGCGCAGCATGTGGAGGTTCCGTAGTCCAGACAGGACAGGAACACTAATTACTATAGAAAATCACGAAAAGAAGGCAGGTATATAGAACAGGCGATGAAGGAAGTTAAAACCAAATTTGGAAAAGGAATCACACTGCAAGGAGAAGAAATAAAAACCCTACGCTTTGCGGACGATGTTGTAGTATTAGGGGGAGTCGGAAGAAAAAAACTTGGAAACCACAATAAATGACATGAGCGTGGTCCTGGAGAGAGGAAGAGTTCAATATGAGGATTAATAGTTGATTGTGGCAGTAAATACATAGGAGAAACAATAAGAACCGTAGAGGACAACCTAATAAGTCAGCCATTGCCTTGTTCACGGGCCATACAATAGATAAGACTCGTATTGTGAACACAGCTGATTGCATTATACTGGAGGCAATAAACATCAGGTCCAGTGAGAATTTCCTGAATAGAGATTCTGAAGGAAGCCATTGTTCCACCGGAGACTAGAGCATGAACAGGCAAGTGGACCAATGGTGGTCTTGCCTCAGACTAGATAAACATGCTTACACTCACCGAATTTGACACTTCAGTGACTGGAGATGATGGCAGACAGAGCAAGCCATCGAAACGTCACTGTTAAAATCTTTGTCCCTGTTGGAAACTCGAGAGGAAAGACCGGGAAAAACCTCGTACTTCAATAATTGAGTGTAGTATGTTTAGTTTCTTTTGGTAAAAATGGTTAAAAATTCACATTTTGATTTTGTAGTGAGGTGAGAGCAGAATATAGCAGGTCCTGATGAACACACCATTAACGTTTCCATTTAGAGCCGGTCTAATTTGTTCCCTTTACCTGGTAATGGTAGTTGGTCCCTGTATTATTGAGCTGTGCCGTGCAGGTGGAGTACTCTCCTCTCTCTCTCTTCTCTCTGGGATATAGGTTTCAAGTATGGCCCAGGTCGTATAAATTGCCCCGCCTGTACAGTTTGAAGAGTTCCTCAAATGCTCGCCAGAGACCACCTGACATTTTCCAATATTGCACGTCCAACTGCCCACTTGTGCTCACACACACACACATATATATATGCATTTCTAGCACAACCGTCACATTATATTTAATATTATAAGGCATAAAGCGAAACTGCCGTGGCTTTGATCCCCACTTTCCACCCCTGTGGGGAGAGATTAGGGAGGGTGGGGGCGGAAATCAGTCACAGGTTCCTCACTTTCACTACACATTGTTAATCATCAACCTGTAGTGACGTCATCATCACAACACAACACACACTGGCAATATTACACGTGATAAAGAGTTTCAGAAACATATAGTATTGCAAATTAAGAAGATAAGGAGGCTAGAAATATTTTCAAATCTCTTCAGGCGTTAAAATTTTTTGATGGAAACATCCGAAATGCGAGAAAAATCGAAACGTGTCCAAGTCCAGTTAAACACCTGGAACAGTCCCAAATGTTGTGCTATTCAGTCCTAACACTGGACTGACGCATGCGAACCTATCTTCCGCAAGCCTTTTCACTTACGTATAACTAGCACAACCCCTAATCTTTTTAGCGTACTCCATCCTTGGTCTCCCTCTTCCCTCTAATGCTAATTTTACAAGACCTTCGTGTTTAAAATGTAACCTGTTAATCTATCCCTTCAAAGTCCTCCATATTATTCGTTTTTGCCCTATTCCGTTTATAACTGCCTGCTTAGTTACTCTATTATCCACTACTCACCTCATTCTCCTACAGCATTACGTTTCAAAGGCTTCTATTCTTTTCCTTTCCCAACTCCTATCGTCCACGTTAACGCCATAGGAACCTTCTGAGTAACATTCGCACTTATATTAAGCGTAAGTAAATTCCTGTTCCTTGCTGTCCTGTGCTATCCTACTCTAGTAGCAGAATTCCTTAACTTCCCAATCCATCACCAGCCTTTGTTATTCCTTGGTTTTCCCCTCTCTATTAATCCTCATATTGAACTCTTCCTCTCCCCAGGACCACGTTCATGCCATTTATTATGGTTTCCACGTCTCCTTCTCACTCCCCCTAATACTACAACATCATCATAGGCAAAGCGTAGTAGGGTTTCTTATTTCATCTCCTTGCAGTGTGATTCCTTTTCCGTATTCCTCCTTCATCGCTTGCTCTATGCATAATAACGTCGTTTAATCTAAATTGTGTGTGTATAAAATTTGTCGTTAATTAATTGATATATTACTATTTTGAAATTTCTTTTATCACACGAAACCCGTTTCTATTGGGAATTGTTTTTCTGGAATTTGCAACACTGATTAGAAACTTGAGGATGATGATAAATATGGAAACGTTGTGACCAATAATTGATGACGTCGGTTGCTATGAAAATTACGCCAATAAATCGTGACAGTTGTTGAATCATTTCATTATATAATCGGATGCAGGCTTTAATATTCCTGAAGGATAATTCAGTTCCGTCGGTTGGTTAATTATGTCCCTCGTCTGCGAATCAATTTGCTCGCCATTCTGCTCCATCATATTTAATTAATTACTGGAGAGGATTTTTTTTTTAAATTTGTGTAAATAATTTATAAACTCACGATAACTTTCAAAGTTCGACGAGTTTCGGCCTTAATGAAGTGAAATCATATGTATATATATTGTGGAGCCAATAAATCGCAAGGTCGTTGCAAGGTTTACGACCTCATAACAGAATTAATTAGCATAATTGCTGACCGTATTTTAATTGATTCTCGTCATGTGCTCCTTAATAATATTTTTATTTCCAAAAAAAAAACCTCGACGTGAAAGCCTAATTTAACGATTTGGTTCAACTAATTGACGAAACGTCGTTTGCATTCAATTAAAAAATATTTTATATGATGATAACGTTTATTACGTTCCTGACCGCATTAGTGACGTAACATAATAGTTGGGTTGCACGTGCGTGCATGTCACTTGTTCACTTGTTGGGTTCTGGAGAAGACAAGCAGCGGTAATTAGCAATAGATTAATAGGCTACATTTTAAGATATATTAGAATTGGAGGCAAGTAAAGAGAAGAGGGATGGAATAACGTAAGTCCTGGGGAATGATTGCAGGAATACCACAACAACGTCTCATATTATTAAAGGAGATGAAGACAAGCGCAGTGAAGTGTAACGCGCATTTGCCTTATTATTTATTCGAAATGGAGTAAAAGAGAGAGAGAGAGAGAAGGAATCGTGTTTCATGTGAAAGTTTGATTCGTAAGGGAAGATGGCGGACGCTATAACCTAGAGCCTCTTGTCCGCAGTTTCACCTCCACGGTTCCTTTCAACAACTCAAAATCAAACGATGTTGCGCTCATAGCATGTGTGTGATCCTTGTGCGCAGAAAGTTAAAAATTTAAGAAAACTTGGGTACGAGAAGGCAGCAGATGTGTCCCCTGTCTGGACATGTCGACTTTTGGTAAGTTTTGATAGACAAACACGTGGTAAGACCCCTAGGGGCGGGGCAGGGGGTTGAAAAATTTTAAATATGCAAAAACAGCCAATATTTTTATCGTATAAATATATACATTTTTTGGATCAATTAATTTTTAAAAGTTAAAAGTTTGGTATCGAAATAAGTCCTTCATTCTGACATTTTGAATTCTAATGAAATTTTCAGTTCATCCCCTAGCAGGGGTGGGGGTTGGACGGGGTAAAACACACTTCTGCACAAGGATAGAACAATTTAGACTAAATTTTGTTTCCATATTCCTACGCGACCCAAAACCAAATACTTTGGAGAGAAGACACGAGGGGAGGGGAGGAACATCTATATGTGACTTGATGTCAATGTTTCTCTGAAATGCTTGTGTTTAATTGCAACCCCCTTGAGGCATGTCTGTCGCCCCTACCGCTGAGCTTCTTCGACGGCGCAGAGCTGATGGCTCCTTCCTTCCTTCCTTCCCTCAGAGTTAATTAGGCCGACGTACCACAGGACAGGAAGAATGCTCAAGTGGCACAATGGGGTGCGCGCCTCTTAATTAACCCTCGTCTCCAGACGAATTCCGAATCTGCAAATTATTCGCCCGGTTTCCTGCGCCATTCAGGCTGCAGGGAATTTCCCTCTCGTCCTGATAATTGGTATTTGTTGTTACCGTACATCATGTTAAGAGTTGGCAACATCGCACATGCCAAGCCAAGTGGTCGAGGAAATGCGGGAGGGAAGTTGGACGGTTTATTTGCAAAGGATACAGTCCTCTAGATAGATACCTGCAAACTCTTACACGACGAAAGCGGCGGACGCAATTAGCTGAGAACTGACCAAAACATGAGGTATATTGATCATTTCCCTGAGCTGATGATCACATATGGCCGGACGACCGACTTTGATGATTGATTCTCTGCAAGAGGACAGGGGAACAGCTTACATCATTCGTACCTTTTGCGTTGACGAAACACGTTGCGTAGTGTTGTCATAGTTAAAAATTCTAAAGATAATTAATGGGGGGGGGGGAATATCTAAAATGTGGGTTTTCCCGAGTGAAAAGTGGACGCCGCCAAAGGAAATTCGTGTGCCGAGACGTCAGGCAGTACAGTAGTCAAAGGAAGACACGTAGGACGAAAAAATTTTTTTTTCACATCCGGAGGGTAGGGGAATATTTCCCCGTGAGAAATGCCATGTGATTGGTAGAATTACGGCTCTAGATAGAAGGGGGAATCCATCCGCGGCGGAAGGGAGCAGAATTTGGCCTTTATGGTCCCTCCTTAGCAGCGGACAAGTATTTCTTCGGGTGTGACCCAAACTCCTTCAGCCAACAGCTTCCGCCATGGTTAATCCCATTTTGTCCATAGGCTAATCCTTTATTCCTCCAAGTCACCAATTCCCTTTAGAGAATAGAGAAATGCCGGCGAACAAATATACATCACATTAACAAATTTTAAGTAGTAACTGTTCGCAATCTAATCTTGTCTTTCTATCATCATCATCATCATCATCAAACCCACTCCATTGAACAACGTTGTATGAATCGCGACGTCGACGTCATACATGACATATCCCAATGTCTAACTCTAAACCTATTTTATTGTTCACAGAAATATTTTGATAACGGACGAGGACTAAAATGAGGCTATCATTCATTTCCACGGTGAAGTTTCATCATAAAGGAACCAGATTATCCAGATTTTCACACGAGTTACGGTGATTTCAGATTTAATATGAAGGATTTTAGACAAGAAAGGAACTTCTTCTGTCTGGGACATTAAAATTAAGGAAATAAAGCCTCGGATTTGGGTTAATTCCTAATCGACAAGAGTTGGGATAAGGGGAGGAGAAACGACGCCATTCCGGTCGTCGTCAAGCTCACGAAACTGACGGCGTGGCGTCTCATTAAGCGTGCGTCGTAACTTCAAAACGGGGGGCCGCAGCCATTTTGGAAACGATTAATATCCCCCCTCCCTTCCCCTCCCCTCCCCTCCCTGAAGGAAATATGTCTAGGCCTAATTATAAATAAGGTGAACGGAGGCACGTTCCATCGATCACGATGATAACGGCGGGGAATTGCCCGAGGGCCACAGCTTAAATTACCAGATATAAGGGGGGGTAGGGCGTTCCTATCTCCTGAGACGTGCGGCTGGACATTCCCCCCTCTCATCTACTTGAAGTAATTTCTATTTCCATTTGGACCTATTCCTTTTTAAAAAGATCCATTAACATACACACTAAATAGTCTCATCTATCATATTTACATAGGAAGTATCTATGGCCGCGACTTCGTGAGCGCGGAAATATTATTATTTTTATTTTACCCTAAAAACGAAACAACGGGTACAGAATATTGATAAAGTAGAATTCATTGAATATATAAAAAGTAAGGTATCATTTGTTTATAGCTTTATAACTCGCAGTTCGTTTAGAACAGGTCGAGCAATCAGACGTTTCCCAGCCAAATAGAATAGCTTAATTACGGCACAAATCCTGATGCAACAATAGATGGAATGAGAATACTCTCTCTCCTCTCTCTCTCTCTCTCTCACGCTTATAATACCATACTACGTGGGACGAAGTTAATTGCAAACGGGTTAATTTAGTAGTTTGTACATCTGGGGAACCTGCAGCCACTGCTCGAGTCCCACTCTACTTTATTTAATTTGTTTACCTTTAGTTCCTAGTATTTTCTGTTTCTGGATGTATAAATAGTAGTGAACCCCGAAGCGTTTCCCCTGTTACAGAGTTCCGTCTATAGACTGTAAGTCAGGATCCTTCAGAAACGTCACCGCTTTACAACTACTTTGAAGTTTTTGGTGTGTAGTTTTTCGCCCCCCTCCCCCCCTCCTGATGAAGTCCCCCGAAGGTTTGGTGTCGACTCTTGTTTACATGGACGAGTCTCCTTCATCTCATAAAGCAGAGTTTACGCTCTTGTTCCTCTCTAAAGCGCCCCAACAAACAAAGAATATAACAATAAAATAATTCAGTATCCTTCCCATGACAAATAATTCCGCCGGGGATCGCGAAGCAGTAAATATTTGATCGTAAATCGCGACGAAACAGTTGTCTTGTGTAAAATTCATATGCATCGCGCACCATGCAACACATAAATCTCGGGACAAGCTTTACTCTCTCTCTCTCTCTCTCTCTCTCCTCTCTCGCGACATGGCGCCCTTTTATCCCTCCCTCCCATGCAAGGCGACGGGAATGGAAAAGGCGCAACCACTCTACTTCAATTCTCCTCTCAGCCATATTCTACTTGTATACAAATCTTTTTCTTCTCCATATATTATTTCAAGCCTCGACGCAAAACAGATAGATATTACTATTCATATATAAATCATTTGCAGATTTAGAAAAAAAAGCGTTTGATATTGTGCACTGGAAGAACTATTAAGAATTTTGAAAAGTACTGGAATAAAATATCGAGAAAGGAGGCTGATACATAACCTCTAAAGAAGACAGGCGGCAATAGAAGACCAAGAAAAGAAAGCCATAATGAAGAAAGGAGTAAGACAAGGATGCAGCAGTCCATGCTGTTTAACTTATATATAGAACAGGTGATGAAGAAAGTTGAACTGGAATGAGGAAAAGCAGTAGAAATAAAAACCTTCCGCTTTGCCGACGATATCGTAGTATTAGGAGAGTCAGAAGAAGATGAAAGTGATCGTGGAGAGAAGAGTTCAATATGAGGATTAATAGAGGGGAAACCAAGGTGATGGAGTGTAGTGGAATAACAAAGGCTGTTAGATTGGGAAAGGGATATTTTGAAGGAATTCTGCTAATGGAGTAGGATAACACAGGATAGCAAGGAACAGGAATTTACTTAAGTGCGAATATTAGGAGATGTTGTTATGGAGCGTGGCGTTATATGGGGTGCGAAAGGTGGACGATGGGAGTTGCGGAAAGGAAAAGAATAGAAACCTTTGAAATGTGGTGCTGTAGGAGAAGGAGATGGATAGGGTAACTAACCAGGAAGTTGTAAAGAGAATAGGGTAAGAGAGAACAATATGGAGGACTTTGATTAATAGGCGACGTTTTGAAAAATTAGCATTAGAGGGAAGGGAAGAGAAGAGGGAGACTAAGCATGGAATACGCTAAACAAAATTGGATTGTGCTAGTTGTGAGGAATTGAAAAGGCTTGCGCAAGGTAGGTTAGCATGGATCAGTCCAGTGTAAGGACTGAATACCACAACAACAATATATAAATCAATATGTATAGTTTAAAAGGTAAAAAATAATTATAGATCGGACATAAACAATTAAATTGAATTCTTTTGGCAATGGCGTTGAGGTCGTTGACCTGGCTCACAGTTGGCTACCGTTGAACCAATCCGAGTTGGATCATCCCTTCCCTTCCCTTCCCTTGGGGATATTTTGTGAGCGTTTTCATAAACACAGGTTTAACGCTCAATATGGTGCTTAATTGGGCAATTTGAAGTTAAGCCGGCCGGGACTGGACCAATCACGTTACCTAAACATCAAAGCGGACATGATGACAGTCATTTGCCTCCATACAAGTGCAACGGCTCGGAACATTACCTCCTCTGCTTCTCGTCTTCACCTCTACCTACTTTATGCCGTGTCTTGATAGCAATTGTATGCCTCATGATTCCCTGTTTCCTCATCACGCTTTAGTAACTGCTCACATTATGCCGTTGTAGATTTTAATCTGCGGCTCCCTTTCATGCACATGGACTTGGTGAGATAATCAAGAGAAAAGGCGGTTCTTCAGGTGACTTTGCCCCAGTATATTATCACAAATGGCAACATGTAAGGTAAACTACTGTAGTTCTCTCGTTTCTTTTACTCCAGAAGGAAGCTCAAATTTAAACTAAATATCTCCGTGGCTCCCTGGATTGGGTCCGAGGTTACGTCACGTCTCCGCCATAAAGGTTTAAACCAAGTTTATGCGAGCCTATGACTGAAACCTAACACGACCCGAGAACTGTGGACAACTCGAGGCTTCCACATCCGGCGGCTGTTGTCCCACCAGATCTTGATTGATTTGCAACACGTCGGAAACGAGATCGCTTAAAATTGAATTATATCGCTTAGGGAGACGTCACAGTGCTTAGATTAGAGGGCGCCAGTGAGATCGTCCAAGGTAATTGAAGCTCCGCTTTGAAGAAAAGCCGACGGATGATAACAACTCACGAGTGATAAAGATATGACATTACAAAGAGATAAGAGCTGCGCGGCGCCAGCGTCGTAATATAGGCACGTATAAATATATACTATATTGCAAATGTCTGCTCTCCCTCCCCCCGCCCCTCGCACAACAGTCGCTGAAAACCGTGTGATCTGTATCGGGCGGACAATGTACAGACCACGATAAACATCAACATCATTTAAAAGTATTGATCCAGCCCTCATCATCGTTGGTGAGGCTGGGGAGGGGAGGGGAGGGAGAAAATCTGTCCCTGTTTCCCAACGCAAACGAGACCGACGAATCGAAGCTAAACACAGAATGATGTTTTCTGACTGACCAAGAGTTGAGAGCGTTGTAAGTGCTGTGACCTTGACCCATGAAGTGTTAACGGTAGGCTGTAATTATGACGTCAGGAGGGTTTGCTACATTCCCAGTCAACGGCTGATGGACACATCGGCGGCGCAGAAAAATAAATGAACTGAGTGTTACGTCACTATGATAGGTCACACCAACAACAACGCTCAACATCTTCCAGTAGTGGGAAAGACACTTGCGGTGGTATAGGATCGACGATATCCTCTAATGCAAGACCCTCGTGTCTCAAATCTAAGTCCTCCATATTGTTCTCTCTTCCCCTATTCTGTTTAGCATTTCCTGGTTAGTTACCCTATCAATCCACCCAATTCTCATTCTCCTATAGACCACACTTTCCTTTCCCAACTCCACGCCACATTTCGCTCCCTCCATAACAACATTCCAATATCACATTATATAACGTAAGTAAATCCTCCTGCATCCTAGCCTAGCACAGAATATCCTCCCAACTAACGCTTTGTTTTCACTCTAATTCCTCATATTGAACTCATAGTCCAGGATCACTTATTATGGTTTCCAAGTCGTCTTGTGACTTCCCTGATACTACAGTATCATCATAGGCAAAGCGTAAGGTTTAAATATATACTGTAAATGCAAGATAGTTGAATTGAAGCTGGATCCTACACCAGACTGTCTGTGACGTCAGATGGAAGGGAAGGAAGCGCCCCTGTGTATTGTGAAGGGATTTACCCTGGTCTTGAAATGGATATTGATGGTCGTCGTCTGCTTTAAGCTCGCCGCGATCCATCATTTTTAAAGAAAAACCTTGGAGGATTAGCCATCTTCTGTAGAGGAGAGAAACGTCGGGGTTATATCGATTTCTCTGCTCTAACGAAGGCTTGTGATTAAAAGAGAAAAGTTCAAATTCCTCCATGAAAAGAGACGGACATCAAAGAAACTCGGAGCACAACTGCAAATGAGACATTCTAAAAATAACCTATAACGTTTGCTGAGAGAGAGTGTTTTAGGGTCACAGAAACTATTCCAATTCGGTCGCGACTGATTACAAATAAGTCATTATCAGTCATATTAAATTTAGAATTTTTGCTTGACGGAAGAAAGACTAGTTTTTAGTGGAAAATTTTGACAAAAATTTGATATCAATGTACGAAAAATGTTGTGAAATTATTAATGTCTTTTTAAAAATTGTAATTTTTGTTTACTATTAATGAAATTAGACATATATATATATATGGTATTCAGTCCTAAGAGTGCTTTGATTTAACCCGCCATGCGAACCTATCTTGCGCAAGCATTTTCATTTTATTATAACTAGCACACCCCCAATTCCTCTCTAATATGCTTAGCCCATTCCATCCTTGGCCTCCCTCTTCTGTTGTTACAGCACACACTTCCCTTTAATGCCAATTTTACAAGATTCTCGTGTCTTAAAACGTGTATATTTACATAAAATAAAAAATTGAATAAAATTATATAGGGATTCAGATTTATTTTTTATGCGGGATTAAACAAAAAACCCTTTAGGGCGAAAATACAAAAAAGGCAGCAAAATCATACATTGCCTGAGTAGTTTTAAAATCTTGAAAATTAACCCCATAGTCCAAAATTTTTGCAGTTTGGTGCGGAGGAAAAACGGCGGGAGTTGTTTTTATTAATGTTTGAAAATATTAAATATGGCGGATTCTTGAGAAGTTGTTACTGTACTTTAAAAAATTTTTAAACTGTTTGTATTTTTATAACAATATTGACAAAATATTCTTGTTTTAAAATATTGAAAAAAATTTATGTAGGGTTTCAAATTATATTTTTTACCGATAAAATATATTTTTTTAAAAAAAACTTAAAATTATTTATCAGATTTTTCTAACGGTTTTTGATGCTTTTTATGAATATGTTAGAATTGGTAGACTCGGAAAGAAGAGGAACGAGGCAAAACAGTGGTTGAAATGATGTGAAAAACTGAACGAGAACAAGGGATATGCATGGAAATTCAAGTTTAGTGTAGCGTGAATGGTGGCAGCGGCCAGAGGGAAGCTTGCAGAGGGACGGACAGCTGACTGGGGATATCGCTGGCGATTGTTTGTCGGCCGCATTATTGCGCAGCCATCGAATACATTGCCACCTTTTAAAATTAATCTATTTCTTTCCCTTCACTTCATCAGAATAAGTAATACAACGCCGATTGTTTTGTGGGTATTTTCAGTTCGTTCGTTTAATCCTAGAAAACCACTACCATTATTAAAGAACGAAGGTTTTCCACGCGGGTTCAAACAGCGATCGAAGCCTTGAAGATGACGGCAAGGCTGAAACGTCTCGCGGCTGATGAAGCACGTAACTTTAAATACTCAATCCCTTCCTATAGTATCTTTAATTTTCTTATAAAAATAATAAACTATATATATACGTGTACAGGACAGTGAGAAACAATTCCCCCCCCCCCCAATTTCAAATTCAAATTCATGAAATTTTAATTCAGACAAAATTTGAGCAAGAGCATGTCACGCACCTCTCTGCGTGTTTGTAACGGTAGGATTGTTTTTGGCTGAGGGAGCGATCACCTTCGCAACACTCTAACCACCGCGCCGGACGGAGAACTCAGAGGATGGGGAGGAGGAAGGTATTGAGAGGCGAGGAAGCAGCGGAGGAGTAGAGATGTGTGGTGCTAGAAACAAGTAGGGAAAAAGCTGAGTTTTCCTCAATTCCGGCAGCAACGACTTGATGCCGACCGGCAGCTTCAGTCGCATGGGAATCTGCACAGGTTCGTCGAGTGAAGGGAATCTCTGCTGCACGTCCTCAATCATTAACCCTGAGAATTTTAAAATCGTCCCCTTTAATTTCTGCCTCCGTCCACTGGAAATTGGAAGATTGAATTTTATCTTTTCCTCTTCATATCTAAATCTTTATTTGTAATGGCGCGCAGTTAAGATTATTGTGTGTTTTTCTTTATATAAATAAAAGTGTGATAGATTAAAGCCGCCTCCCAACCAATCTATAGACTTTTAATGGAGCCTGTGCAAGCCTCTAAGCTGAGAGTCTCTCTCTCCTCCCCGGCGGGAGAATGCTACGAAAAAATAATGGCGCTTTCGTATCGAGTTCATTTGCTCTTCCCTCCCACCTTTCTCATTATCTTGAGGGTGTATCTTCCTTCCACCCCCCGGGCAACGCCGTCCGTTATTAATTTTATTTATGCTCGCGTCCTCCATATTGCAGGACAACGTCAAGCCATGAGGCAGGTGTGAAAACGTCTTCCCCGCCATTAAGCTACGCTCAGCTCAGCAGCCAACAACGGTAAAAAGAAACAGACTCAATTTACTTCATTCTTCAACCACGTTCTGAGGGTTACAGAATCATGTTTATTTTCTTTTTAATTTTTGTCTATCGTTCCGTAATACATTCCCGTACTTTTGCGATCCACTGAGTGACTTTACTGTAAGCCAACAATGTGATGACTCACACAATTTTCCTACACATACAATAAATTATAATTCCCCTTAAACACTTTTTCCCCCAGGTGTCTCGACGAAATAAACGTCAATTTCCCTTCTTGTCCTCGTCTCGCCAATCAAATTAATTAAACGGGATGAATGTACGACTACATAACACACACACACACACACTCATATATGTATAAATAGTGATAAATTTATATATGTTGACTCTTTAGCCGTCTTTATATATATCTATTTACTGAAAAGCGACGTTTCGTCTCCATTTGGAGACTTCCTCAGGCGTACCGCAATAACACATGCTTATAAATATATGTTCTATGTTACAACTCCTGAATTTCTATTTATGCTGACTTTTCGGCCGCCTTTTTATTTATTGTAAATTTTTCAAGTCAGAAATTTATGTCGTTTCATCACCATATTTGGGGCTTCCTTAGGAAATTTCTTTAAATGTTACCGCAGAATTGCAAGAAATATATTAGAAATCGAAACTTAAAAAAAATTATCAGGAATTGAGGTTTATTAGTAACTACTATGGTAATGTTAAATGATGATAATAAGATTCGCCATTTTGATGAGGGAAATGGGAAGTTGACCAGCTACGAGGAAATGCCGCTCAGGAATAAATCAAAGTAACATAAAAACCAAAATCTCAAGTGACGATTTTTGTTGTTTCAATGTCTGATTTCTTCACACCTGCCTCAGTGACGCTCTGTTTGCAGAATACAATTCACAATTAATAACCAAATATCAATTTCAAAAATGGGCTAACTTTTAAATTCTAAATAAGACGTTCCTGTCTCCTCCCATTAAACAACAAAAAAACCACTTTACAGAAATTTCGAGTCAGTGCTGTGGCCAAGTAACACTAAATTGCTGTTAAAGAATTGAAGAAATCTTTAAAATTAAGGACGAAACGTCTTATATTTGAATTAAAATTCTCCTTTTTCTCACTTTTAACAATTCATTGCGTTGTGTTTCATGGTTAATCCCGTTATTTCACGTGGACTTGTCCTGTGCTCAGCGACGTCTTTTGTGACGCCATACAAGGGGAGAATTGGGAATTATTTGCGCCAGGTCCTAATAACACTTACGACCAGACGAAATATATGATTGCCTACGATTCAGTGGACGACAACAATAGGTCACACTTGAAAATTTTATTTTCTGGGGGGGGGAGAGATTTCCTTTCCTTTGATACCGTAGCACATATAGAGAGTTAGCTCAGGCTTTCATGTGATATTTCAGTTCCGCGTTGATCTCGGAATATTTGAATAACTTCGGAGTTTGAATTGAGAGAGAGAGGGAGAGAGAGGGAGAGAGAGGAGAGAGTGCACTTGAAGCGGCGGCAGGAATCACATCCATTCAAGTAAACAGCAACTTTGCACAATGAAAAAATATAGGGGAGTTATGGATAATAAATTATATATATATATATACAATTGATAGGGAAAGGACAGAGAGATAGAAAGAAGGCGCCTTACAGTCGTCGTCTAGCCTTGCCGATCACTGGAAATGTCTTGCTAACTTTCTGATGAAGGGGTGGGGGGGTCTCTGGTGCCAAGTGGTCAAGTGAGATGTCTACCATCTATGAACCTCAGGTAAGTCACCTTCTTTCTATCTCTCTGTTCTTTCCCTATTAATTGTTTTAATTAACATGACAATGTCATTTCCTGACTCATATTTGGATAGGTTGTAAGGATAGAAAATGTGGGAGAAAGTTGGGAAATTCGCATTTAAGTCACAAGCTCGGCATAGGGAAAGCTGTGTAGAGAGGAATATTAGGCATGGCCGGGACTCGAACCCGGATCGTCACAGAGCTTTAGCCGCGAGACGCCTTAACCAATTCGGCCACGATGCCAAATATCAGCCGTCTAAGTAGTTAGATTATCTAAGTTGGGATAGAAGAGTTAGGAGCATCCATCTTGGATAGAACACGAATTAATGATTGAAAACGGATTAGCAGTCTTCCTGATTTACAATTTCTTGCGGCAGCTTCTGATGTTTCTTTATCCTGGTCTATCCCATATATTATCCCCTACCTAGAGCCGGGCCTATGGAAGTAGCAACACCAAAGGAGAGATTGGGCAACAGGCAAATGCTCTAGATTTGTTTCTGCAGAAAACGGGGGAGGGGAATATTTGAATTAAATTGACGTTTTGGTCCTCAAATATTTTCTTAAAATGTTTAATTTTTATAAATTATAAAAAAAAGTCGTGCACCGTTTGGGATATTATTAAAAAATGTCTGGACTCGGGGAAATTGATGGAAAGAAAAGCAGCCAGCTGAATCTCTTTTGCAAAAAACGCAACTTGTCGTTAAATGAGACGGAATATAGAAGAGGCGAGTGGAGGAAACTAATTACAAGGCACAGCGAGGAATTCCTTACATTTCCTGATGAGGAACTTGAAAAAGAAGGGGGAGTGGGAAGTTCAATATCAAAGGATATCAGACCAATTTTGCAACAGGGAAAGAAGGGGCTTATTGGAATCCCTATATAAAATAATGAAATAGAATCGTTAGAGGAAGTTGAGACAAGTAGGGAGAAAGCAATTAGCTACTTCCATCAGTTACATAGGTGGATGGGATCAGGAATTCAAAGACAAGCAACATAAACAGATGTTGGCAAATTCTCATTACTAAATAGGAGCAACAGCCGCTGGGGAATAATTTACCTGTGGCAGGATAATAACTGAAGTGAAGTGAATACAAGTGCATATTGTTAAAGTGAAGTGTTGAGTTGTAGTGTTTCTCTTCATGGGATAGACAAGTA
The DNA here is from genome assembly GCA_034510155.1 of Eucriotettix oculatus. Lineage (NCBI taxonomy): Eukaryota > Metazoa > Arthropoda > Insecta > Orthoptera > Tetrigidae > Eucriotettix > Eucriotettix oculatus. The sequence continues at coordinate 122,507,159 of CM067378.1, forward strand.
ATTTCATTCTAAGTGGGAATGTACAATTTCAGTCCAATGGTTTACTGAATGGAGAGGTGTTACGTCGGTTCTTGGATTAGCTCAGTTGGTAGAGCACCCGCCCGCCCGGCTGGATATCGCAAGGTCCTGGGTCCGGTTGACACTTTTCCAATAACAAAGTAATATAATTTGGTATGAAAGCACATTACCTTCCTCGTCGATGGTGAAGAGTCCGAGTCCGTCGCCGCCCCTGATGGAGTAGGACACCTTGGAGTCGTCGCCCTTGGGGTCGGCGTCGACGGCCCTCACCGTCGTGACGAGCGTCTCCGCGGGTTGGTTCTCGAGGACCGACGCCGCGATCACGAAGTCGTCGAAGAGCGGCGCGTTGAGGTTCTCGTTGACGTCGACCACCTCGACGGAGACGGTGGCGGAGGAGCTGAGGGGCGGCGTCCCCTTGTCCCTGGCGCGCACCACCAGCGCGTGCAGCTGACGCTCCTCGAAGTCCAGAGGCGCCGCGGTGCGGACGGTGCCCGAGAGTCGGTCCACGACGAAGAGGTCGTCGCCGTCGCCGGCGCCCGTCACCAGCGAGTACTGCACCTGGCCGCCGACGCCGACGTCGGGGTCGCTGGCCGTCACGACGGCCACCACGCTGCCCACGGGCAGATCCTCGCGCGCCTTCACCGCGTAACTCTCCAGGGCGAACGACGGCGCGTTGTCGTTCACGTCGTCGATCAGTATCCGCACCACGGCGTCGGAGAACAGGGGCGGGACGTCGCTCCCGGAGCCTCCGCCGCCGTCCGTCGCTCTGATCTTGAGCTCGTAGGTTTCCTGTCGCTCGCGGTCCAGAGCCGCGGACACGTAGAGGACGCCCGTGAGCGCGTCCACGGAGAAGTCGTCGGTGTCGGTGACCAGCGAGTAGGCTATGCGCGCGTTGTCCCCCAGGTCGGCGTCCGTCGCGTTCACCCTGAATATCGCCGTGCCGTTGTGCGCGTTCTCCGTCACCCTGAAGCTGGCCACCGCCTTCTCGAACTTGGGCGCGTTGTCGTTGACGTCGAGCACGGTCACGGGCAGGAATCGCGAGGCGGACTTCTGAGGCCTGCCCAGGTCGTACACGCTGATGTTGAGCAGGTACTCGCTCACGCGCTCGCGGTCCAGGAAGCCGATCACGTTCAGCTCGCCCGTTTCAGGGTCGATCCTGAAGACCGAGTCGTGGTCGCCGTCAGAGATCCCGAACACCAGCTTGCCGTTGTAGCCCAGATCCCTGTCGCGCGCCCGGATGTGGCACAGGACGGTTCCCTGAGGCGCGGACTCGTTGACCCTGATCTCGGCCGGGAAGTCCATCAGCTCCGGCGCGTGGACGTTCTCCCCGTAGCGACTCGGCATCATGGCGAACTCCTCCCTGGTCGTGTAGTAGGGCACGTTGTTCCTCTCGGCGGCCGCCAGGACCTCCGTGAGGCGGTGCGTCACGCCCGTGTCTCGACAGTCGAAGGCCCCCGTCTCGTCGCTCAGCAGCCGCCCCGGAGATCCCAGGCTGCGTTTGGCGTTGACCAGGTTGACGAGGACGCGGACCACGTCAGAGAAGTGCGTTCCGTCGGTGGCCGTCACGTTCACTTCCCGCTCCGTGACCTTGACGTCGGACAGGTCGCAGGTGACCGTCAGGACTCCGGAGGTGGAATCCAGGGCGAAGCAGCCGTCAGAGTTGCCGCCCACCAGACGGTAGCTGATGACGTTCCCCGTGTCGAAGTCGATGGCCGACAAGGTGATGATTTCGGTGCCGATGGCGACGTAACGGGGAACGTGTCCGGAGCAGTCGACCTTCTCGAACTGAGGCCTGTTGTCGTTGATGTCCCTGACCCTGATCTTGAGCTGCATCTCGGTCTGACGTCTGTAGGGCAACCCCCAGTCTGACGCTCTGATGCGGAGGATGTATTCCCGCCTCATGGACTCGTAGTCCAAGACCGCGGTCGTCTTCACCACTCCCGAGAAGTGGTCGATTTCGAAAGGCACGGGTTTCAGGTTGGCGATGCTGTACGAGATGTAGGCGTTCTCCCCCGAGTCGCGGTCTCTCGCCGACACCTTGGTGACCGTGGTTCCCGCAGGCTCGTTCTCGTCCATCCAGACGGTCGTCTCGGCCGCGTCGAACAGCGGGTCGTTGTCGTTGGTGTCCACCACCGTCACTTTGACCTTGGCCGAGGACTGCTTCCGGGTCCCGGAGTTGCCCTGGTCGATGGCCGACACCGTCAGCGTGTACATGGGCTTGAGCTCCGCGTCCAGCGTCACGGCCGTGTACAGCATCCCCGTGTACGGGTTGATGTGGAACTCTCCCCCCTCGTTCCCGCCGACGATCTCGAGGAACACCAGCGCGTTCTTGCCTTCGTCCGCGTCCGTCACCTTGAGGCGGATGACGGGAGAGTTGACGGGCGCCGTTTCCGGAACGTCCACTTCGTATATTTCGCGATCGAACACTGGCGCGTTGTCGTTGAGGTCGACGAGATGCACGGGGACGGACTTGTAACTCTCCTTGGGCGGGATTCCCTTGTCGGTGGCCTTCATGGTGAGGTTGTAGCCGTGAGGCGCCGCCTCCCTGTCCAGCAAGTTCACCACCACGATGTTGTACTCCCCGGCTTTGCCTCCGCTGTCCCGCGCAGGTCTGATGCGGAAGTGTCCGTCAGGGTCGCCGTCGACGATCTCCAGGCTCGCGATCTCGCCGTGCACGCCCTTGTCCCTGTCGACGACGCGCACGATGGCGTACACGTCGGCGTTGGAATGCTCCACGACGTCCGGCAGGTAGCGCGCGTGGATCTCGGGCGCGTACAGGTTGACCTGCTGGACCCTGACCCTGAGGCTGGCCGTGCTGGCCTTGGCCCCGGCGCCCAGCCTCAGGATGGAGCTGCGGTCCTGCGCCTTGACCGTCAGCTCGTGCACGGACTTGGAGGAGAACCTGAGCGGCCTCGTGAGGGACACGACCCCGGTCATGGGGTGCACGGCGAACTGGTCCGTCGACTCCTCGAAGCTGTAGTAGATCTCGCCGTTGCGGCCCAGGTCGGCGTCCTCGGCGGACACCTGCGCCACCTTGTGGTGCAGCGGCGTGTCCTCGGGGACCGTCACCTCGTACTCCGTCGGGTAGAAGAGCGGGTTCAGGTCGTTGGTGTCCAGCACCGCCACCGTCACCCTCGAGTCCGCGTACAGCGTGACGTTGTCCCGCCCCGTCTTGGTCGCCCTCACCTCCAGCACGTACCTGTCCTTCCTCTCGCGGTTCAGCACGTCCGCCTTATCCGTCCGCGTGCGCAGCAGCAGGAAGCAAAAGTCGCCCACCTGCTTCTCCTCCACCTTGAAGAACCTGTCGCGGTCGCCCGCCGTGATCCTGTAGCGGATCACGTACTCCTGGTCCTCGGTCAGGTCCGGCGTCTCGATGCCCACGCGCTCCTCGGGCGTCACGAACGTCTTGGGGACGGAGTTCTCGGGGATGCTCGCGTTGTACGCGTCGCTCGTGAAGCGGAACGACGGTGACGTCATCAGCAACACCTCCGACGACGGGGCGTCGGCGTCAGGGGGACGTCTCCCGCCAGCGTCGCGACGCACAACAGCGCCAGCAGCAGCCATGGTCGGCGCAGTGGGCGGCGGGGGCGGCATCCCGGGGCGTCCATGCCGCAGTCGGACCTCAGCTCATTGCGACCTGCAAACACAATCACCCGACGATACAGATAAGACCTTATCTCGCTTTACTGCGCAATCTCTTGATAATATCTGATGGACGGAAATAAACTTTAGGTACGTCCGCAAATCATTTCTCTGAGTGTTCTTCGTACTTTCTCGAGCTACAACAGATGCGTGACTGGTCCAACGTCACTGGACGACAGAGAACCAATCAAATGTCGCCACGTCATGGCGCGAGGAAGAAACAATCGAAAGCCAAGTGCTAATTCTATGAAATTCATAATGGAGCTTACTAAAACAAAATCAAACCGAATAAACTGAACGTAAATTTGCGCTTAATAATAACGACCTTGTATTCTCTCTTCACCCTGCTGCGTCTTTAATTAAATGTTTATATTAAATCCAATAAATTAGCGACAAATGTAATTTTTGATTTATATTCAATATTAGTTTAATGACGTGTGTAAGCATCACACTCGTGCCATTGTTACGATTCTCATCAATTTCAACTTCCATTATTAATGTTATTAAGGTTCTGAAATTTTCATAATTTGCAATGAAACCGTATTATAAAATTTATTTGGGTCCAACTTATTCTGGTAACTTTACTGAGAAAGTTCCAGATATGGCGACGAAACGTCGCTGCAACTTTACAAAAAAAAAACTGACTTGTCTGCATCAGATCCTTAATTTATTAGATTTAAAATGTCACGTGCAACTGCAGATATGTTTTGTTATATATTAAATAAAACGTTTCGTCTTCGTCTCTCGACTGACATCAACAGATTTCACTGAAATTTAATTAAGGAAAGGTTACAATAAATAAACTGTTGATAGGTCACAAGCTTGTGTAGCGGGACTTGAGTTTCCTTCTCTTCACAGGGTTGCTCAATCGTGAAGTAAACGTTTGTCATAATTGAGGACGCGATTAGAGAAGCCGAGTAATTCATTATGGAGCCTCCGCTGCTGTATCTTTCCACATTGGGAATATAGGGGTGAAGAGTGGTCTTTGCCCCCCACACAAACATTTAAAGCCGGATTTATGGAAGCGTGCATACGGAACAGTAATACAAGATCACAGACTCGTATTCTCTCTCTCTCTCTCTCTCCCTCCCCTTTTTTTGTTTGTAATAAATCCCATTGAAATCTGCCTCCGCATTAAGGGTTACGAACGACAAACGCTACAGGGTCTTTTAAATATTTGAAATCCTGAAAGAAAGTCCCTCGACGGTAAACTTTATTCTGTATAACCACAAACGATCTCCATTCCACTACTGCTTTTGTTTTTTTAAACAAAACCCTAAAATACTCTTCCCATATAAAAAATGGCATGGAAATAGATTATTGTTCCTAATAAACTGAGCGGCATGAAATAATAAAATTCTGACAATGTATTACCACAGAAGATTAAAGTGTGTGTGTGTGTCCCGTGATTGAATCGTCACACCTCTTTCTTTTGCCCATTTCTCTTGAGGGGGAGGGAAATAAATTTTTCAAAAGACTAACTGTTTTGAGTCTCGCGACGCCACAATAAATAATTTCTTTTATCGGGAGAAATTTTAGGGTTGCAGCAGTTCCATGGACTAATTGCATCTGGATGGGAGAAGGGAAGGGAGAGAGGAGAGGGGGGGAGGGAAATAGACACTGCAAGGAGAAGAAATAAAAACGCCGCAGTTTGTGCAGTATTATGGGAGTCAGAAGAAGCACGAGGCATGAAGGTGGTCCTGGTCTCCATTGGACCAGTCGGCCAGCTGCCTCTCAATACTGTTCAAGGCAAGGGTTTTTCCCTGTATCGCCTTTAAGTGACTCACCGCGAGGGAAGGATCCTTACACTATAGCCTACCTTGCTCTACCTTCCCAGTCGCTTCCTATGCTATTAAAGGGGGGAGTTGCCTGTTACCCGCCCTATTTTAAGAGCATAGCAAATGCTGAGTGACAGTTGTGTAGCTAATTGACCACGTGCTAGGGAAGATAATCTATTTACACGATCATCCAATTGGTTTTATCCTCGTCGCACCTGTCGCAACTCTAGTATTTATTTTTGGGGGTCTGCTGCATCGGGAAGCCCGGGCGCGGGAATTGTGCCGCTTATCAATAATGCAAGCTCTCCTCTCCTCTCCCCGCTGCAATAAATCTCACGAAACTGCATCAACCAATATTTTCCAGATGATTGGATACATTTGTGCTTCATTTGGGGGGTTTTTGTGACGGTCGCGTTTTGAAACTCAATCCCGCGGATCATTTATTAGAGCGTGTGAGGCAGATGGGACAAACTTTTAATTGAGGTTCTGCAGAACGTAGTGGACGTAGTCAGTCCTCCGCCTTCTAGTCACACTTGCACGCTGTGTAATATTTGGGCTGGAATCCTCCCGACACAGATTTGTCATTGTTTGCCCGTCGACCTGTTCGGCCAAGTCAGCTCCTTCCAGTCTCCTTCTTCTTCTCCTTGTTCCGTCTGAACGCTGGTCGAAGACAAATGAGACTTTCCTCCTCCGTGTCAGCCAGATTCTCACTACTCTGGATCTTGACGTCACTCGCAGACTTTGCTCCCTTATATAAAGGCCAAGGTGATCTTTCAGTGTCAAACTGTGGATAATTTCTCTGTATTAAACTCATTTTGTTGGCTAAATTATGTACCGGTCAGGGATCGATAAATAACATCAGTTTAATTTTATTTAGAATCGATTCGAGACAATTTCAAGTCCGCTCACTGTGATTACAGCTTAGTTTACGTTACTTCACTTTATAAACAAGAGCTCTGTGTGTGTGTGTGTGTGTGTAGCCTGCTGGACGCTCGACGATTTCTTTCCTTAATATTTATTTCGTGTGTAACAGAGATCTTTGCTTGAGCCTGACTTTCTACACAATCGATAACACGAATAGAATAATATTACTATCGATGTCTGACAGCGCACTGGCGGAGTAATTAACATCCGCGAAACATCAAGCGGCCTGCAGAGAAAGACTGAAGAGATAAAAATTATAAAACGTGTCCTTAATTAGGAAAACATAAGGGGAATGTATAAACACCTGCATATGATTCCAATTCCCGGAAAAAATAAAATCAGTCAACGTCCGCTTTTCATAATAATTAAATGAAATAAAATTTACGACCAATTACAACGTTGTTTTTCTTTAATTCAGTTGAAGCGACGTTTCGCCCCCACGCAAAGGGAATCTTCAGTGCATCAAAGTTTAGGCCTTCCTAGTTTACCTGAGAAGAGCCTTGGATGTAATTGGTCGTAAATTTATTCGATTTAGAATTGGTTGGTTATGGAGGAGCGCGTGTGTGTGTGTGTGTTAATTAGTTATGACGCAGGGGAGGGGGAGTAAAGATGGACGATTCCCTGCTCTCACCCTGAACCAGGAGGAGGGAGGGAGGAGGACTGCGCACAGGGGGGAAGTTGAGGCTCAAATATATGGCGCCTCGCAGATTCTCAAAATTGCCCAATTGCGTGACAATATCGGCAACGTTGCCACTGGAGGGATAAAATGGCAGCCATAAACACCAAACTCAAAAAGAAAGAATTAGTGAGAATGCGAGGAGAGAGACAACAATGACATGTCACGTTCCTCTTGCTGTTGTTGTGATATTCAACCTTCCAAGCCTTTTCATTTCATCATAACTAACACAACCCACATACCACATAAACTGCTTATCGTATCCCATCCTTGGCTTTCCTATTCTCTTTACTTCCCTCTATTTAAAAAGACCCTCGTGGCCTGTTAATCTATCCCTTCTCTTAGTCAACGCCCTCCTTATTTTTCGCTTTTCCCCTATTCCTGATTAGTTACCCTATCTCATTCTCCTATAGCACAACATTTCAAAGGCTTCTATTCTTTTCCTTTCCCCAACTCCTACCGTCCACGTTTCGCACCCCAAATAAACGCCAAACTCCGCACCAACATTTTTAGGTACGATTATCCTAATATTAACACTTATATTAAGCGTAAGTAAATTACTGTTCCTTGCTATCCTACTCTACTCTAGTAGCAGAATATCCCTTCCTAATTTAACAGCCTTTGCTATTCCACTACACTCCATCACCTTGGTTTCCCCTCTCTATTAATGCTCATGTTGTTGAACCACGTTCATGTCATTTATTATGGTTTCCAAGTCTCCTTCTGACTCCCCTAACACTACTAAAATATCATCAGTTTGATTCCTTTTCCATATTCCAATACTTGTGACGAGTATGAAATTTAATTAAAGAAGCCACATGTACATTTATTTTCGCTATCATTTGTGACAATCAGGGAACATATATGTAGAACTTTCTAGTGCATTGTGACGCAGTTCCACGTATGAAGCGCTTGATGCGAGTTAATTTCTGTCTGCAGGATATAGTCTCTCCATTAGTGGAGGACCCTTAATTTCCCTGCCCTTCCAAACCCTGGCCTGCTGCTGTTAATAGCGACGGACTCGTTAACAACACGCTCCTTCATTATTCAATATTTATTTTTCCTCAAGTACAGTTCAAAAAGGGGAAGAATAATTGTCTTCACTGTGTACTTTTTTTTAAAAAAAACAGCAATTTGTAAATACTCCAGGGTACGATATCAACGGGGAACAGTAATTAAAACGTATTACAAAAAATAACATTTAATTGGTAAGCTTCACGCTGAATTTCATTATAAATACTTTTAATATTAAATTGTAGCACGTGTAGCAAAAAATTAAATTTTTAAATAGTAAGGTAAACATTTTTTGTATCCCGTCGAAATAATACAGAACGTAAATGGGATTATATACTTAACTACGGGTGGGAAAGCTGAAAATAATATATTTATCAAAAGCACGAATAAAGCTATCGATTTTGATCTACAGCTGCAATTGGCCAAAGTTGTATCATGTATGCATAAGTTGAGCCAAGTTTCTCGCAGTTGAGCCAAGTTTCTCGCAGTTGAGCCAAGTTTCTCGCAGTTGAGCCAAGTTTCTCGCAGTTGAGCCAAGTTTCTCGCACTTGAGCCAAGTTTCTCGCACTTGAGCCAAGTTTCTCGCAGTTGAGCCAAGTTTCTCGCACTTGAGCCAAGTTTCCCGCAGTTGAGCCGTTTTTAGGAGTTGACTGATTGTTTGCCATAGATGGCATTTAAAGCAAAAAGACGAATATTTGAACCGAGAAGACAGACAACCCATTCATAGACTCTTGGCTTCTCAAAAGGATGGATGAAACCTCATTTCGGTGTAACAGAAGTAAAATTTGTGATCGCAACAACTAAACTATTGGCATTAAAATTAAAACACTAGTTTGAAGCTGAGAACCTCTCTGTTCATCTTCTTGAGGGGCCATCAACCTCGGACAAATATTTAAAAAGAGTTTAACAAGAAATTTAGCAGCTATATCAATTATTATAACCAAAATTTTAAACATTGTGAAATTATTCAATTGTTCAATTTTTGGCTTCAACGTAAATTGTTTTACATAATCAAAGAAAAATAGTTTGATCAGAAATCTCCAAAAATGAATATAAAGGGAATTGAAGTACAATAATATACTAAACAAAACGTAAGAAATTATTTTGCCTTTATTTTTATGTTTTAATTCCCTCTTGTAGATATTTCTCTCTCGTTTAGCTTTTTATTTAAAAAAATTCGTCAATCTTTATTATGTTATTGAACTCTCAGTGAATTTATTTTTACATCGAAGACCATAAAATAATATTTTTCATAAACGTTTTAAATTTTTGAATAAAACGTATTGTCATCATATTATATAGACATTGCTTTAGTTTTCTTGGCGCCTGAAGAAGGCGATTCAGCAACTTATGTTTATATTAAAGAGTGCGCTATTGTGTTCGTGTTTCCTCCTTCTCTTCTCCATCCCCCACATTTACGTGACGAATAATGAAATTAAAGAGTACAATACCGAAGAAAATATTATTATTCTAGCTCCCTCATAAAACACAAAAGAAGCAGATGAAGAGAAAAGGTGGAGGGAGAGAAGAAGAAGAAGAAGCATGCAACTCTGCAATTGAAAGCAATTTCATTTCATTTTTCATGCTTGAGGAATTTTTTTCTCAGGCAGTAAAAATAACAACTACCAGCAAAAGGAAGAAGAAGAAGAAGTAGTAGTAGTAGAGACGCTGGATTTTCCTGTTACTAGATATTAAACTTTTCCCAAGAGTGGGGGGAGGCGAAGTTCCTTAAACTGACTGGTGGAGGATTCCTTCATTTCATTACACGTTTCCCTTCCCCCTCCCCCTGTTCGGGGATGTTGATGACGTCATGAGATTCGCTGGACTTGTTTAGGAGTCAGTCAGTCAATCAGTCAGTCCACGTGACTTTGTTCATTAGATTTGTTTGACTTATAGAAACAACAACAGTGTACAGCGGTGAGATGTTAAATATAAGCATGATTCGTGACTGAATTACTACTACTCGAGGTACTTTTAAACTTGGAAACCATTTGAATTTTCACTGTAATATTAACATTTACAGTTACAGAGAAACTGAGTTTTCATCAAAAGCTAAAACTGATAGTTACATATATGTTACTTTCGTTTAACCTACAGGCGAAGAAGAAATCATACTGCAATAAATACCCTGAAGCTTTGCGTCATGATGTTGTAGTATTAGGGGGAGTCAGAAGAAGACTTGGAAACCACAATAAGTGGAATGAACGTGGTCCTGGAGAGAGGAAGAGTTCAATATGAGGATCACTAGAGAGGGAAACCAAGGTGATGGGAAATAGCAAGGGCTGTTAGATTGAGAAAGGGATATTCTGCTAATAACGAGAGTAGAGTAGGATAGCAAGGAAGGGTAACTTACTTACGGCTAATATAAGTGGAACTGTAACGTTGACTGTAGGAGTTGGGGAAAGAAAAAGAGTAGAAGCCTTTTTTTTTATCAGTGAGATTTCGTTATTCTGTTACATTTGTTTTAAGTGGTTCATGGTGAATGCTATATATGACGTCGGCGCCCAACAGGTTGTTGGAGGTTGAGATTCTCCAATCACGAGGATGTTTGGGTGGCAGGGCGTGCGTGGGGGTCGATATTTTGATGTTCCGTCCATTTACACGGCACAGTGAAGCGGCAAATGTCTGCCTCTCCTAAGACCCGGATGAAAGGAGGCGCTGCCCTGGAAAAACAACCTCCAGTATCCTCTGTACAACAACCACGAAAATGCGTTTCAGTTTCCCCCCCTTTTATGGAGTTGGCAACCCTGGGCTAGAAGGAAGGAAGGAATGGCAGTGAATATAGTGTGGTAATATCCCTTCCTTAACAGAGGAGTGAGTGATAAGGGACTGGAGCCTTTTCCCCCCTAACAATATAAATATGTTCATAAATAAGTTACAAACAGTGAAAAAGTTAGGAACTTATTTTGTTCAAAAGGGAAGGGAAATATTTTATAATTTTAATTTTTCTTTTTCTGCAATTTATCTTTGTACTTAATTTACTAAATATGTTATAATTTTATTTTACTGCTTCCGGGGAAATTATGTCAATTACAATACCAAAAAAAACACTAAGAGCTGAATCATCATGGACTCACTTTATATGGCTTCTTTTTTTTTTTAAAAAAAAAATATGGTAAACTAAAGATAAAGTCTGACATCGCTGAAAACTTACACCCACAACCTGCCCGTAGTTAATTTGGCCCTAAACACTTGCGAGGTTGTGCCTCGTTTAAAATTTCGTCACATTTTCTGTTTTATTCATATCAATTAATTTTGCAATATTAAACATTTTTCTACAAAATTCCCATAGAGAAGAGTCCAGAGGTATTCGGAAAACCCCGGACAAGACGACTAACACAGCCATGTAACTCGACAGGCCAAGTCCTTTGTGGTTCTATAAAAATGGTCCCCCCCCTCCTCTCCCAGATTAGCAAAGTGGTTGGAGTAGGGATGACGGCAGGACCTGGGGGAAGATGGAAAACGCGGGCGGAGAGGAGGAAACTGAAAGTCGGACTGGCTAGCTTCCGAGTCTGAGAGGAGACAACCAATAAAGGCCACTCTACTACGTCAGGAAAAGCAGGTTGTATGTTCCTGAGCTGGCAAAATAAAATTCAATAAATTTAAATATTGTAATCGTTTAAAATTATTTTCTTTTGTTAACAATAAAAAAATTTTAAATTTAGACCTTGAGATTTATTGGCGCACACACGTTTAAATATAACTCTATTTTTTGGGTATTTATAAAATTTTTAAAAACTCGACGGCAGAAAATACACAAGGGTAACTTTTGGGCAATTGAGGAAGAACTTGCAATCGGTTCATAATTATGCAGATGAACCATGATCCAATTTTTGCTTAGTTTATTGTGAAGATTATTCTGATCCCTAATTATTTGTACGGAGTGAACTTGTCATGGGGTTATGAATCCCCCCCATAAAAGGCCAGTGAAGCCATAATCGAAAAGTGTCTGCGGCTTTTATGTGTAATTATGTCTTCATAACAGCCTCCGCCCCCCTTCTTAATGTTTGGTGGAGCGTATTTTTTGCACCCTAAAAAATTTAATATCTAGTCATAAGCTGCAACGAAATTGCTGCGTCAGACCTCTTTCCTTCTTCACTCGACTTTGCTCTATTTAATTTCTCCATCATCACACCAAATCCACTAACTGTGTTCACCGCATAACAATCACATCCTCCGTAATCTGCTCAGCGTATTCCATCTTCTGTTCTTAATACACGCATTTCCCTCTAATCCTAATTTTGCAAGCCTCTCGTGTCTTAATCTATCCCTTCAAAGTCCTCCATATTGCTCTCTTTTCCCGTATTCTGTGTAAGACTTCCTGGTTAGTTTCCCTATCCACCTCACCTCATCTCATCCTCCTATAGCAGCACATTTGAAAGGCTTCTATTTGCGGCCACGGTTTAGCAACTACCAATTTAAGGCAAACAATTTCCTAATATTCACACTTATATTAGCTGTTAGGAAATTCCTGTTCCTTGCCTATCCTACTCTAGTAGCGGAATTCCTTAACTTCCCTTCTAAATATCTCTTCCCAGCCTTTGTTATTCCCATACAACACTCCATTCATTACCTTGAATTTCCCCCTCTGTTAGTCCTGAGGACCACGTTCATGCTTCTGACTCCCCCATTACTACAATATCTTCTTCTTGTAGTATTAATATCCCCTTTCCATGTTCACTTTCAATTTCCTGCATCGCTTGTTCTATATATAAGCATAACTTATTTGTGTGTGTGAAACGATTTTCCAAGTTTAATTAGAATGGGAAATTTTCTTCGAATGAACTGAAAAATATTTATCATAGTGTAGTAGATTTATGGAAAATGGTTTCCTGACATGTATTTTATTATTGTGATAGTCTTGCAGTGGTTTCAGAATTGTTATTGTCAAGTGTTTCCTTGCTTCATCAGCAACTCACAAAGTCAACTAGATTAGAATCAATGTAGTTCAATTCCGCGTTTTTTCTAATTTTTATTTCAACTAATTTTTGAGTGTGTGTCGTGTTTCCCTTGAGCGTCATAAAGTGAGTGTGGATGGATGATAATCGCCGCACACTGGTTCCCTGCTCCTCCGCCTTGCTGGAGATTCTGTCTCAACTCTGCACATCTCAGGAAGTATGCTTTTCCGGAACCGTCTTTATTGTTTTCTTGGTTAGTGCCTTCCATCTATTACTATGACCAACTTTAAGGAAGTTTGTAGTAATAGTTTCCTCCTCGTCGTCGTCCTGATCACTCACTTGGCTCGCGAGGATCATCCGAACCTGTCTGGCTGAAACATGACTCTCTCTCTCTCTCTCTCTCTCTCTCTCTCTCTCTCTCTCTCTCTCTATTCTCCGCAACCCTATTACAGCAGTATCGTCATTTCTGCACGTTAATTTGGAAGACACACAGCAAAAATTGGGAAATTGCCTTCGTCGAAAAAGCTTTTAAGTCAACATGAGGAGCTGAAACGTTTGTAATTAACACGCGCGAGAGGAGGGGGAAACGTCTTCCATTTTCAGACAATTTATTTTTGTCGCTCCGAGCTTTACAAAAGTTTCTGGATGTCGGGAAAGACACACACCGAGACAGACAGACAGACAGAGAGAGAGAGAGAGAGACAGAGAGAGAGAGAGAGAGGGAGAGAGAGAGAGAGAGAGAGGAGAGAGGGAGAGAGGGTGGGAGAGAGGGGAGAGTCCTATTTATACAAAATGTTGGTATTAACCATCAAAACAAGATAAATAAATAAAACATGGTTCCGCAAACTTATACTTTCCGAAATATGTACAACATAACCGAAGCTTCCCAAGTGGATAATATGAATAAATTGCGGAAGGTGAATTATATTAATTACTTTAATTAAATTTATTTGCTTTAGGATATAATATATATATGATGCTTTTATTTATATAAAGAAAAACACAATGATGTTAAATAATGGAGTCCTGCGCGTTATTACACATACATAAATAAATAAATAAATTAAAGGAGGACGATTTTAAAATTCTCAGGGTTAATTATTAATTGGGGATTCCCTTCACTGTTCCGCTTTCATGTGCGCCTCTGTTCAGACAACAACAACAACAACTACCCCCCCGATCACTTATTGTGTATTTTCTGGGAGGAAGTGACGTCACCTGTGATGTCTGTCGCGTGACGCTTTGTAGTCATGCAGGAGTCTCTCCCTAGGGACGCTGTCCCTTATGTGTCAAGGGCATAATGTGTGCTGAGGGCGAGATAAACAAGGTCCAGACAGATGCAGGTTGGGAGAATCATCTTCCAGCTAGGGGCTGAAATCATGCTGCAAGCTTTGTGCGCCAATCAGCGCTCATCCCTTATTAACGTCCCCCGTGGTAATAATTTAAAAGCATACGGTGATCGGATAAACGTGTCGCGCGCGTCATTCGTTAAATTCGTTACGTTGTTTCAACGGGAAAAGCCGTGCAACACAAAACTGCAGGCAATCGCCACAGCATGAAGGCCAAACGCGTCTGCTTCCTACTAGAAAACATCCCTGCTGTGACATCATGAGAACAGATCCTGAGGTATTCGGAAGGGAAAAACCCCGGCCATATATAACTTGAAGCTTCCCAGGCGCAGGTTTGCCACACGCCAAAAAAAACAGGTCCCCGCCCGCCCAGGTTAGCAAGGTGGTTGACCCAACAGATTGATAGGGGGGGGGGGACAATTTTTGGAGAGGAACGTGTAAAGGGACGCCGTCAGCCCCATTAGAACACCTGAGGAATATATGGAAAAAGCGGGGGGGAGACAGCAATCACGGTTTTAGAGAGGTGAGTTCTAGGTGCAGAGGGAGTTGAGCACGAGGAAACGGAAAGTCTGGCTTCGAGTCTGAGAGGAGAGGCGATCATCACAAGGAAACCACAGCACAATAGAGTCGTGCCGCTTACCCAGAAGCTGCTCCACTGCAAGGAAACTAGGGGAGAGGCAATAATCACTCGCTCCTACAACCCTCAGCAAAACAAGGGTCTCATGCAATATTAATAAGTCTCTTGCAATATTATTTCTTTGCTTACGAAAAATAAAATTCATTAAATTTAAATATTGTTGAATTTTTTACACTTGTGGACAATAAAATTGTTCAAATTTCAAAGATGAGATTCGTTGGCCTCCGCCATTTTAAATGTAACTCTCGTTGTTAAAAATATTTATAAAAACCACGTCACACTGGCTCTTGATTTGTTGTTGTTGTTGTCCTAAGACAAGCTCAACTATCTTGCACAAGCCTTTTCAATAACGCATAACTAGCACAACTCCCTGAAATGCTTAGCATATTCCATCCTTGACCTCCCTCTAATGCTAATTTAACAAGACCCTCGTGTCTATCCCTTCAAAGTCCTCCATATTCTGTTTATAAGTGCCTGGTTAGTCACCCTATCCACTCATCCTTCTACTCCTCCTACAGCAGCGCCACATTTCAAAGCCTTCTACTCTTTTCCTTTCCGCAACTCCTATCGTCAACGTTTCGCAACACGCTCCATACCAATGGATTTCCTAATATTCACACCTCCTATATTAGCCGTAAGTAAATTCCTGTTCCTTGCTTATCCTACTCTACTCTAGTAGCAGAATTCCGTCACAAGATCCCTTTTCGAATGTAAATACTACACTCCATTACTTTGGTTTCCCCCCTCTATATATGGAACTCTTTCTCCGGGATCGCTGTCATTTGTTATGGTTTGGGAATCTTGTTCTGACTCCCCCTAATATAACAATACCGTCGCCTAAGTGTATGGGTTTCTTCTTCTCTTTGTAGTATGTTTCCTTTTCCATATTCCACTTTAACTTTCTTCATCACCTGTTGTACGTATAATTTAAAGAGCATGTACTTCATCCTTGTCTTACTCCTTTCTTGATTTCTGATTTCCTCTTCTGATCCCTGCTGCTGGCTGTCTTCTGTAGAGGTCATGTATGAGCCTCCTTAATAGTCTGTTCCAGTTCTAATCCTACAAATGCCTGTATATATATATGTTGAACACATTGAAGGACAAAGTTAGTGTGAAGTAGACCATCAGGAGAGATGGTGAGACAAACAGTCATCAGAGGGAATGGGACAAGAGGTAATTAAAACACGACGACGGTCAAGACAGTTGAAAAGAAAGGACATTAGGGCGAGAAAACAGGGGATGTCGAGTGGTTCCAAGTCGTTAGAGGGTAAGACATTAGCGGCAAAGTACAGACCCTCACAGGTTTCTGCTGACGTCACGTAAGCTCAGATCTCATTACGAGAGATTTTTAATATTTATCTAAACTTACAGATATTAATAATTATTATTATGTCTAAATGTTAATTAAATTTACTTACTGACAAATTTGGCAGTAATTTTATGTATTTAAAAATAGTCTTAGTTCAGAAATAATCTCCCCCTATTTAATACCTAAATATTAATTAAAACTTATTATGAGTCTTTATTTTGGTTAAGAGGCTGCATGAGGTTGATCCTGAAGTTTAACCTAGAAAACCTGCATTAATATAAAAATAAGTCTTCTATTAATGACACATGTATGAGAGAAAAGAATAGTAAGGATGCGGAATGAATGTTGTGTTAAAGGGAGATTAATTATTTTTAAAAAAGAAACAAGTACTATTTCAGCCATTCCTACTCTTATTTGATACCAATATATGTGTGTATTGTTATTGAATTTAGTTTTTTCAATTAACACCTATGTATTTCCTCCCTCCTCCCCCTCTGTTCCTATTCCCCTTCCTTGCCTATGCTATTAAGGGGGAGTAGCCTGTAACTCTTTCCTCTCCTCCCCCCATTAAAAAGTGACTGAGGGAGTCAAGGACTAAATTTGATGAATTCCTAAATTTTACGCCTGAGGAAGTCTCAAGATGGAGGTGAAACGTCGCTTTTGAATAAATATCGATGTAATTTTTGGCCTTTTTTTTGTGTATTGTAAATTGTTAAGGTCAGAGAACTGTATTGTATTTTATTATTTTGTATTGTCTAGGTTGATGATTACAACATCCTTTAGGAGAAAAACAACCATTATTGAAAGTATATATTAGCTAGTAAGTGATGTAGTAAGGTTATTTTTAAACAAGTTCTTGATAATAATCGAACGGAAGACGAAACGTCGCATTTGATATATTTACATGGTGACTTATTGGCCGTCAATTTCTTTATTGTAAAGTTTATTAAAGTCATGTGTAATAGTCTTTGATAATTCATTTCATTGAAGGAATTCTTGTATTCTCAGTCTTATAAAGGTGTTTCTATAAATAATGTTCAACCTGAAGGAGCTGGGATTGGCAGCAGTGAACACAGGACCATACTCCGCCCTCAAGGGTCTGAATTGACAGATAAAATGAATTATTTAAATTGGAATTCGGTGGTTATATGAGTCTTGCAGTGACAACTCGTGGAGGAAGTAACGCGAAAAGAACGTCTAATAACACAAAGGAAGTCTTAACGCCGTTGTTAGTCCTTTAAAGGGCCGGAAGTTGTCCTCATCCTTGAATGGTTGTCGACCTTGTGCCACATTCATCTCCAGGTGAGAAGAAAAAAGATTTCGCGAGCAAAGGAAGGAGGAGGAGGATGACCCGAGGCGCACAAGCTTTACAGAGGGAGCAGCTAACTAACCAAGCTCCACTCATGATCATCCATCCCCGCTACCAACTGAACGCATACAAAGAAACTAGGGGAAGGAATTCCCAACCAATGTATTCTCCTTGTTTATTTTTTTAACTAGGGGAAATTGTGGAAATGCCTGGGGCTTGCAGCCTTTTCTAAAACCCAAACTCCTTTCCGCTCGACTTTTAGCATTACTTCTGCTCGGCTCTTGTCCTTGTTTTCTTCTTCTTCTTCACCCTGCTTTCTCCTCAGAAAATTTTCTATATGTTCTGCAATTTCGGTCCAGTTTTCCTGACATATTTGCAACTATGTATTCAGATTAAAAACCTCAAAGTTTCGTCGTTAAACGTTTACACTCCGACGTAATTGGACGAGGTCCTGGGTTCCAGTCCCTGGTCCGGTTGGCGTTATTTTTTTCCACATTCTTGTCGTCCTTATAAAAATTATCTACATGCCTTACTGATCTTCATTTGAAGTATTTCCCTTCCTTAGACTGGAATTCACTTGTCCATTCCATCACGTGTGTGTTAGGTTTAGGGTAATGGAGCCGCCATGTTGAATCGGTCCTTGGACGTCGACGACTCGAATTAGCTCCGTTATATATTTAATGCTGATTTTTTGGGCCGTTTTTTATTTATTGTAAATTAAATTTTAAGTTCTGTTAAAATAATTTAATTTACATAATGTAGCGGATTCCGTCGTCGTTCCTCAGTATTGGAGGATTTCTTAATTCCTTTAGGGCGCCAGGTATTTTTCATAAAAACACCAAAAATTGATTTTAATAGTTTTAATTTCCAATCAGAGCATGAAGAATGAATTTGGTGATTCTGCTTCCTTCTCCCATGACAGACCACATTGTTGTTGCGTCACTTCCTCAACAATTGCTGCCCTGCATTGTTCATAGTAACTATTCATGTTACAATATATAAATATAAACATGGGTAAAAACTTACAAAGACGTCTTTTCGGCTGAGGAGTGAATATTGCTAAATTTGTAAGCTTTTAACCATGTTTTTTTATATGTAGATTAAAAATTTGTAACGTGGAACTTACATTTAATGTATTGTAATATAAAGTTTGTAGTAAGCCTGAAGTCGTATTTATATTTGTTATTAATTAAACTCCGCTGACGTCACAGACCGTTTTGTGTTTAAGCGCTTAATGGCGGTTCCTTTCCCCGTGTGTTCCATTACAGCTGCACTCGATTAATAAATCTACGCGAAAGCTTTTATGACAACTTTCAATGCGAACGCAAACTGAGTAATTGAATAAAGCGCGACTGGATGCAAATGGTCGATAGCGTCGGGGGCGGATAATCCACCCTCCACCCCATTTACTAACCACAAACACCGTGAAACTGCCCCCAAGGAAACAAACAGCCATGCGGTGATGCGCTGTTAAATAAATACAACACTCGTACACGACGGCGGATTGACCGTACTCGACAAAATAATTCACACTTAGTGAACTCGCCGGGCATTCACCACTGAGCCGATTTAGAAAAAAGCGTTTGATAACGTGAACTGGAACACACTATTAAGGATCTTGAAGAGCAGGGAAAGGAGGCTGATACAGCAGTAATTAGAATAGAAATCAGAGAAGGAGTTAGACAAGGATGCAGCAGTCCATGCTGTTTAACTTATATATAGAACAGGCGATGAAGAAAGTTAAAAAGGAATATGGAAAAGGAATCATGCTGCAAGGAGAAATGAAAACCTTAGTAGTTTTAGTATTAGTAGTATTAGGGGAGTGAGAAGAAGACTTGGAAACCATAAATAAATGGCGTGAACGTGGTCTTGTAGAAAAAGGAGTTCGACATGAGGATTAATAAAGAGGGAAAACCAAGGTAATGGAGAGTAGTGGAATAACAAAGGCTGTTAGAGTGGGAAGGGATATTCTGCTACTAGAGTAGAGTAGGATAGCAAGGAACTTACGAATAATATATGAAGGAATATTAAAAAAAACGTCGCTATTGATGTTGGTATGGGTGCGTAACGTGGACGGTAGGAGAATGAGGTGGATAGGGTAGCTTAAGTAAAGAGGAAGTTATAAACTGAATAGGGGAAGAGAGAGCAATATGGAGGACAGATTAATAGGCCACGATGGAAAATTAGGATTAGAGGGAAGTGTGTCTGGAAGAGGACCGACAAGGATGGATTCCGCTAAGGAGATTGCGGGAAATGTGGGTTTTCCTAGTTGTCCTACAAATGAAAAGGCTTGCGCAAGGTAGGTTAGCATGGATCAAACAAGTCTCAGGACTGAATATCACAACAGGAAACTGTCTTATTGGGCGATAGATTTCCCCGTTGGTTTAGTAGAAATCAGTTGGACCAACGTAACAAAAGATTCATGTAAGGGGAGGAGGAGGAGGAACAGGAGGTACCTGGTGGTGAGGCCCGGGCTCATAAATACCTTCTTCAGTAGGTGGTAAAAGAAAGTGGAACGAGGGTCGAAGGACAAAGTGATTTGAAACCGTCCCTACGCCTCCCTCCCCCCCTCCTACTCCCCTCTCCCCTCTCCTCCCTTCACCCCGCCGACTGAAAAATCCAAGCAAAAAAGAAGGTCGACGAAAAGTGCCTGACAATACAACTACGGTTCATTTCCCTCTACTGAAAGTCGCCGCGTTTACACCTCAGTTGCCGAAAAATGTTGTCAACGTTTAGAAAACTTCGGTCGGTGCTCAAAATGGCCGCTGAGAGGAAATCAACTCATCCTGCTGCTGTTGCACCTCAATTTCAATGTTTATTTGAAGTTAAATTGCGAGGATCTGACGACGACAACAACGTGTAAGACTTTGCCTTTGATGTTGAAGTGCACAGAGAGAGAGAGAGAGAGGAGAGGAGAGGAGAGGAGAGGAGAGGGGGATACAAACCTCTCTCAAACATCAGGCCAGAGTTTCTCTACGTCATTACGACGTTTCGTCCACAATTTCAGGAAATCTTCGGGTCAAACGATACATAAATCATTTCTTTTGTTAGAATCGCCATTGAATCGAGACCTGCGGTGGTGGCAGAGGGGCGTAGTATGACGCAACCATTTCTATTGCTTGTCTTTACTTTCTAGTATGTTCTTCCATGTTCTTCCCGAATCGCAGTACGAGCTTCGCACAGCTCATAACCTCTACGTGTGTCTTATTGAATCTCACGATTCCTCAGAAACGTGGCACTATTTACCCCACGTCTCTATTTTGTAATTACAATGCACCTGTAAGTAATATGTTCAACGTCAGAAGAAGTTTGCACCCGAAGGAGACGAAACGTTGTAATGCGTCGAGTAATATTCCATGTTCCACGCTGTTCTGTTTAACGTTTCTCTGTATTTTTCTACCACGTTTCGTTTCCGGTTTCCCCTTTTCTCATCCAAATTTCAAAAAGTTGTAACTTTTATCAACACTAACGACTATTTAGGTTCTCAACTTCAAATAATTTTTCAAAGGAAAAAAAAATATTTTCGGTACTATTTTTGCAGTAACATTAACCTAAGGATGTTCCCACATGTGGGGACGAAACGTCGGTTCAAGTAAATAAACACTTTGTCCTTACGTGGTCGGTAATTTCTTTTAATTTTACGATTGCCCGAATTTAAATAAAGGTTGCGATATTACCTTGGGAATCGTTTCACGTTTTTAAATGTGTCTTGTTGGGAGAGAGAGAGAGAGAGAGAGAGAGAGAGAGAGGGAGAGGGAGGGAGAGAGGGACAGAGAGAGAAGCAAAAAGGGTTGACAAACATTTGCTCAGAATTATCAATAAATCCCGGCAACATGGCGGAGCAGTTCAATGTCAGAGTCAACGAACGAATCTATATAAAAAAATTGTCAATATTTATCAGTTTCCGAGTAAATGTTTGCGTCATCGCTGCTTTTTTTAAAAATGGATTCCGCGTGACGGAGAATGGAGAATACTAGGGACCAGCTAAAAGGTTATGGAGTTACTGTAACGGTAACGAATGCTTGTAGACAAAGAAACGGAAGAGCATTAACAAGGGAAGGAAGGAAGGAAGGAAGAGCGCGTTCAGTTTTATCAAAGTTAAAGCAAGGGAAAATACCGTGAAGGGTACCATAGAAAGGGAGGGGGAAGAAGAGAAGTGTGAATAACCTGAAGACAATGGGGTTTACGGCCAGTGGTGAAATAAGGTGATATGAACAAGGGCAGATCGTGTAAGGAAGACCAATCAAAAAAAGGAAACCAGAGACGCGACGATTACATTACAACAACAGCGCATTGCGGTATATTTGGGATTCGTTTATTGGGGAACTTTCAACTCATTTTGTTTTTTCCCCCCCTTTTTTTTCCGGTTATCGATCGTCGGAATTCTTAATGGCTCACTGGCGCTCCACAGTCTCTCTCTCTCTCTCTCTCTCTATCTCTCTCTCTCTCTCTATCTCTCTATCTGTCTCTCCATCTCTCTATATTTCTCTCTCTGTCTCCCCCCGTGAAAGAATCAGATAAAATAATTGCATGAGGTCAGTTTTGTCGAATCCGCAACACGACCAGGAAAACAGTGAAGCGCAAGGATACAGAATTTGAGAGATGAAGGCGGCCATAATGAAGATGGAAGGGTGAAGGGTTGTTGGAACAGCTGTCTACTTCACCGCGTCAGACCCGTTAATTCACCTTCCTACAGCCCTATGCGAAACGATAAAACGGTTAAAGGAGCGGGAAGGGAAAAGAGCAGAAACCTTTGCAATGTGGTGCTGGATAGGGAAACTAACCAGGGAAATATGGAGGATAACAGGGATAGATTAAAAGGCATTAGCAAGGATGGATAGTCTATGTCAATTAGTCCGAGTGCCATATTTGAGGAGAGGATTGACGCAGTGGAATAATTGCCACCCCCTAACCCCTGTGCGTGTCTGGACCAAATGGAATACAAACAATTGTAGAGAACCCCCGGGGGTGTCTGTCTGTCTGCTTCCCCCACGCTACACTTGGCAACGCCGCATCTCCTTACATCTTGACGCAGACTCGGGTGGAAAGTTACAGCAGGTGAACCAGCGACAAGACACGGTTTAACTTCATTTATCCAACCTTAAAATTAGTATTTGCATATTCTATATTTATACTAGTATTAAAGTTTTTATACTTGTATCGCTTTGGCTGTAGTGTTGACGGGGCTCCGCCATCTTCTTCACCTGAAGAGGATGTCATCGAAACGTTGTGGGAAACAAACGTCGATCCCCGTGAACACTACAGCCAACTACTTGATCCTTTCCTTATCGGAATATTAAATGTATGTTTCCCGGGTCAAGATCCACCATTGTAACGAGAAAAAAAAATCTATCGTAATTTGTGGGGGGAACTCGTTCACGTGCAACGAAACATTTAGGATGCAGGAACGGGCCAATAAGAAGATTAGTGGAGGGGGAATTTGGGGCCAACCTAAGCTTTGTAACTTCTCAAATTATCTCTTCCTGTATTCAAGAGATAACAACAACATTGCGAACAACGAATTCACTCGGAAATAAGCACAGTAAATAGCTGTGTTTAGAAGGAATGTGGAAAAGGAATAATACTGAAAGGGGAGAAGAAATAAAAACCATAAGCTTTACCGATGATATTGTAGTATTAAAGGCGAGTCAGAAGAAGACTTGGGGAAACCCATAATAAATAGTATGAACGTGATCCTGGAGAGAGGAAGAGTTCAATATGAGGAGTGATAGAGGGGAAACCAAGGTGATGAAGTGTAGTAATGGAAATGACAAAGGCTGTTAGATTGGGAGAAGGGATATTGTGAAGGAATTCTGCTACTAGAGTAGGATAGCAAGGAACAGGAATATACAAGACTGAGTATTAGGAAATCCTTGTTGTGTAGTGAGGCGTTATATAGGCTGTGCGAAACCTGGACGACACGAGTTGCAGAAAGGAGAAAAGCAAAAGTTTTTGAGATGTGGTGCTGTAGGAGAATGGTATGAGGTGGATAGAATCACTTTTTAAGAGAATAGGGGAAAAGAGAAAAATGTGGAGGACGTTGACTAAGAGCAGGGATAGATTAATAAGACACGAGGGTCTTGCATAATTAGTATTAGATGGAAGTGAACAGAAGAGGGAGGCCAAGGATGGAATACCCTAAGGAGGATATGGGTTGCTCTAGTTATAAGGAAATGAAATAGGTTAGCATGGATAAGACCACAACAACAACAACAACAGTTATATATATGTAATTCCACGCATTAAAACTCCTTGTACCTGACGATGTCGCTGTAGTTGACTGTGATGTAAAGTGGTAATTTAAAAAGATTATTCTCGTCTGTAAGCGCCTGAGGGATATGTTTTTTGGGTGTGTAAGTTGGCGACAGCGACGCAGCAACTTGTTGAGGAGACAGACAGGAGTACAAAAGAATCACAAACCTGGAATATAAAGGCCTGAGAGAAGAGGAGGAGGAGGAGAGGCAACGCATTTGTTTCTCAAAATTCAAGGTCAAAGCTCTTCAGAAAAGCGACCACAAAACATCTGGAGGAGAGGAATAAAACCTAACCTAACCTCCTGACAGAAACGACGTCGAAAAAGAAAACGACCTGGGATAATGAAGCTTGAAGCGGAAAGAATTATTCAGGAAAAGGCAGGTACATGGGTGACAACATTACGGCCATTAAAGTGGTGAAAACTGGAGATAGATAGATAGATATATCACACTTGTTAACCACAAAATTAAATTGTTGTTCAGTCCTAAGACTCGTCTAATCCATGCTAACTTCTTACGCAAGCCTTTTCAATTCCTTATAACTAGAGCAGCCCAATTTCCTCCGTAATCTGATTGGCTGATTCCATACTATTCTTTTTTTCTTTTTTTAAAAAAATCATTCCTAATAATATGATTCCTCCACACTTATTTATTTATATTGAATATAATTATACTTTCAACTATAGGGTTAGATATGGTCCTGATTATTAATTATTGTGTTAAGTTGCCTGCGTGTGTGTGTGTATCTGCCTGCACACACACAGGGGAAGCGGCTACAGCATCTGGAGACTTAATAATACAATCCAGTGAGGAGTAGTAACCTGACCTCATGCAGGTTTCCTAGGGTTTTTCCCTGCATCACTTTTTGGGTAGGATCCTTACACTATAGCCTGGGGACTACCTTCCACATCCCACTCCCCCTTTTCCAGTCTTTTCCTTTGCTTTTAAAGTGGAGTTTCCTGCTTCAGGATGATGTAGCCTGTTAACCCCCCAAAAAAGAGAAATTTTGATGTACGATGTTACAAGACGGAGTTTAAAAGAAATTGGCGAGTCCTTGACGGAGGACCTGCAGGTGGAATCCTGATTCCAAGGGGATGAAAGGAAATACCTGAGGTCAGTGAAGCTCGTCGCTGGAGGACAAACAACAAATCCCCAGCAGTTGTTGTTCCTCGTTGTTGCTTCGACGTGACTCGTAAATGACGTCCTCCACGCGTCGTGACGTCGACAACGTAACAAACAATAATAATATATAACTATTCACCATGCGTGTGACGTGTCAGGGTGCTTCATACAGTTACAAATTCTAAACTTGTTTCACAACAGTTTGGTAAACACAGAGCCTGCTTCCTATATTGGTCAAACGAAACGTAAACTTGAAACCAGAACACGGGCAGCGTGCACCTGATGACGCCGAAACGTTGTTGTTCAAACACTGACTGGACCCGGTACGTTAATCGAGAATCTTTCATTAAATAGTGGGGGAGGGAGGAAATATCCAGAATGTCCAGAATTAGCGTCCAAATTAGGGAGAGAAAGTCGCAAAGACGGGTCCAAAAGATCGGCCACGGACTCGCTTCAAAAAATTCACTACCCTAGGTTTCGACTCTACTTTTACGAAAATTAATTCATATTTGTAACGTTGTAAACCGTATCGCCACTTGTTCTTAGTTTAAGAATTTGCAAATCCTTTGTGAAACACGAGGTTCCTCTCTCCTCACTTTGTTTATCTCCCGTATTTGGAGTGGTTTTTTAAAAGAAATCGAAACGAATCGCCCTTTAAATAAAAATACTAGTACTGTGCGGTGCAACAGAAGCGAGCCTGAGTCCAATTAATCCCTTCCACCACATCCGTCGGCGAGTCCTTTATCGTCTCAATTGCGCATTCCCGACCATGCGACTGTAAAAAACACAGAGGGAGAGAGAGAAGGACCTCACTACCTTCCTTACACCACGGAAACTATAAATATTCAGGGTCTTCTTGCTTACTCTACAACTTTCCAGGTTTCAGATTGAAAACACTTCTGTGATCCTGTGGCTTTCATATATACACACACACTACTCTAACGTTGGAAAAAAATGCAAAAACGGACAAAAAAAATGTTTGGGGGTAGTGGGGGTCAGGTGATTCGCCATGAATCCTCCCCACGAGAATTCTTAGAAGGTCTCAGTAATAGAAGGAGGCAATATATAAAGCCTTATAAGGGGGTGAGATCCACACACACACACAGGCCTGGAAAAGAAATAACAAACCATCATCTCACTACTACAGCGGCGCCAAATTATGCTTCTAAAAAACGACCACTCGTTCTAAATTAAAAAGAGAAAGGGCAACAACAACAACGTACAGACGTAGGAAAATTTTCATTTGTAAAATAGGTCATAATAGGCGATTGTAATTCCTTCCTTGCTTCCTGCTGCAGGAATACTCAGGACTTTCCCCCCGGGGGCAGCGTAAAGCAGTTTAGGAATAGGCTAAGGAAACTTAAGTGAGGAGTTCT
The DNA here is from genome assembly GCA_034510155.1 of Eucriotettix oculatus. Lineage (NCBI taxonomy): Eukaryota > Metazoa > Arthropoda > Insecta > Orthoptera > Tetrigidae > Eucriotettix > Eucriotettix oculatus. The sequence continues at coordinate 122,533,465 of CM067378.1, forward strand.
TAGGATGAGTGAAGTGATAATAGTAGTGAAGTGCAGTGAAGGGATTTTTCTCGTGTGTGGCTCCTTTGTTTTCTTTTTCACTTCAAAATTCTTCCTTAGTGTAAACTTTTCGTAATTGTATTTGTGTTTTATTAGTATTTTCTTTGTATTAGGTGCTGCTGCTGCTGCAGTCACAGCCTCGGGGCAAAGAGCAGACAAGTAAGTATTATAATATATATATACATCCTTTTTCTCGTTTATCAAACGTTGAATATATTTTTCTATAATCCAATTTTTTTAATAAAAATGTCTTGTGTTGATAATACAATTGAAAGACGACGTTTCGGATGAGTGCATCATGAACCTTCATGGCCGTAATCGTGTTGAAGCTTCCTCACTTTCCTCAACTTGATAAAGATGAATGAGATAAATGTCGCAGTTTCAATTCTAATGTGACCCGGGTTAAGAAACGTCTCTCATTCAACAAATTCGCCGATCCTCGAATTGAGACAATGACTGTTCATGGCAAAAGTTTCTAAGGGCTTCTTCTGGTCCAGCCGCTGCACTGAAATGTTCTTATAATTCATACGAATAATCTTTATTTTTTTTAAAAAAATAGTTACAACAAGTGTAATTCCCATTTACGCAAAGCTTTACATCAAGAGTCTCTTTTACACTTTCAACATTAATTAAACTGTGGAATTGAAAAATGTTTCTATTGTTTACATATTTTATGGAAACGAAATTAACTCCATCCAAACTGTAAAAAAAATATTTGTCACTATATATATATATATATATATATATATAAGGTACCTTTTAGTGAGAAAGCCACAAGGTTATTCGGCAGGATTACGCAGATTCATTACGAAATGGCGTCCAATATAAACACGTGAAGAAATTTGTTTACGTCTCATTTTTATCTCTAAAAGTCCCAAAATATAGGACGACATTTCGTGTATATATATATAGCGTATAATAAACACGTGAAGAAATTTATTTACGTCTCCTTTTTATTTCAAAAATTCCCAAAATATTTGACGATATTTGTTAATGAATGTGCGTAATCGCGCTCCGTCACTAGCCATGATGGAGGTCTGTGTTGTTAAACGCCAAGGTTATGGAGGATATATGAGAGCTATGGAGGCACACACACATGATGCACATGCTTACCTCACTCTGCTGCTCTCCTATTTTAATCCCAAATCGTGAAGGTGCACAACACGCAACATGGCGCACACTCACTCACACACAGACACTACACGTGGGATCCTGAGGGCCGCCGCGTCCCTACTGAAGGCCGAACACCAGCCCCAACAAGAGGAATGCACGCGGGTTAGATAGGGGGGAGACCCTCCAGGGGCAGATGGAGAGGGGAGGGGAGGGGGGATTGCTGGAACAACAGCTGTTGTGCGCCCACGTACCTGCTGTGACACACACACACCATCTAATACTCTACTACTTATTATAAATTGGGTTACGAATTTATTCCACTTTCATGTTTACTTTCGTGAAGAGGATTTGGAAATAAACACATTTGTTTTGTTTTTTTCATTTACAACATTCTAAATAACGATGTTCCAGGACGTGGGTAATTAGCCCCGGGGTATTTACGTAGGGTTACAAGGAATACGGGGGGAAAGGAAATCACACTGCAACGAGAACAAATTAATTTTTGCCATAAGAATCAGATATCTCAAATTTAGCATCCAAGAAATAATTATTTTTTATAGTTGCTCATGGTGAAGGAAAGAAAGCCGTAATCAATAAAGGAGTAAGACAAGGATGAAGTCCATGCTGTTTAGCTTATATACATTGTAGCAGATCCTTCGTCGTTCCTCTGTATTCGAGGATTTCTTAATTCCTTTAGGGCGCCAGGTATTATTCATAAAAACACCAAAAATTAATTTTAATAGTTTTAATTCCTTCAATCAGAGCATGAAGAATGAATTTGGTGATTCTGCTTCCTTCTCCCATAATCACCCCATGACGACTCAACCTACAGACCACATTGTTGTTGGCCCCGGGTTGTTGCGTCACTTCCTCAACAATTGCTGCCCTGCATTGTTCATAGTAACTATTCATGTTACAATATATCTACAACAGGAGATGAAGAAAATTAAAATGTTATATGGAAAAGGAATCATACTGCAAGGAGAAGAAATAAAAACCTTACACTTTGCCGATGTTATTGTAGTATTAGGGAGAGTCAGAAGAAGACTTGAAAAGCATAAATAAATGGCATGAACGTGGTCCTGGAGAAAGGAAGAGTTCAATAAGAGGATTCATAGAAGAATCGGGGAGACGAGTAATTAGTTTATATAATGTTGGCGACGCCTTTCTATTTGGGTTACAAAAATTTCTTATAAGTATATTTATTTACCTTTCATATAATAAAATAATGTGATAAATGTTCACAGCCTGACTCATTACACACACATCCTTGAAGTTCCTTTACAGGGATCTAAAGGAATATGATGATGATGATGAGGATTAATAAAGGGAAACCAAGGTAACGGAGTGTAGAATGGGGAAAAACAGTGGAATAAAAAAAGGCTGTTATATTACTACGGAATATGGAAAATGAATCATACTGCAAAAAAGAAGAATTAAAAACCCTACTACGCTTTGCCTCATGATCGTGGTCCTGGAGAGAGGAAGAGATCAATATGAAGGTTAATAGAGGGTGATGGAGAGTAGTTCCGGAGACAACGGACTGAACGAAAGGGAAGGAAAGGGATATTTTGAAAGGTAGTTTAGGAATTCTGCTACTTGGGAAGCGGAATAACTAGGAATGGTAGAAGCATAGTAGACATAAAGACTAGGATAGCGCAGGCTTTCGCGAAAAATATAAGTGTGAATATTAGGAAACGTTGTTGTGGATGCGAAACGTGGGACGATAGGAGTTGAGGAAAGGAGGAGAATGAGATGAGGTGAGTGGATAATAGGGTAACTAACCAGGAAGATGTTAACAGAATAGGGATATCTTCTAAATTAGCCATTAGGTATTTACATATTGAACTCTTCCAGGACCACGTTCATGGCCATTTATTAAGGTTTCCAAGTCTCGCCCTAATAATAATAACCTGCCTTCATAAAGAAACGTTTCAGCACTTTAGATAATAACACTAACAGTAATCCTATAGTAAAAGTGTCTTCTTCATGATCGAAAACTCATTTCAAATACTACGGGCGAAATATTTTCCTTACATGTGGAAAATGAAGGGAACGCATTTCCCCACGTCGATTCCTCACTTCAAGGCTTTTTCCACAGTTTAAAGGGATATTTTATTTTATTTTTTTGCGAGGGAAAATTTAATTTCCGTTGAATATCGCCAATTAAGAGTTTCCTCACTTCACAATGCATTTGCGTAATATATATTTTTTCCCTCCTGAACGAAGCTTTTAATGAAGCGTAGGATATTATTATGAAAGAAAGCAGAGGAAGGTTTCGTATTATTTGCACCCACCTCCACCTCCAAATTGAATTTCGGGCCAAATGAACTGAGAAGTCGGTGGCGGAAGAGAAAAAAAAAATTATAAAATGTCGGACGTTGAAGCCTTTATTATTTTTTTTTTAAAAAAAGAAAAGCTGTCGAGAGAAGTTTTGGCAGATACAGAGCAACCAAGTCTTTATTAAATTTAGTGGGTGGCATTCACTGCAGATTTTGCTTACGAAACTTCTGTAGAAGGGGGGCGATTAATTTCCTTTAGCGCCGTTCCCTAATTCTTAGACTCGATTAATTATAGAAATGCAAATGTTTCAGATTTTTTAATAAGAATCATCCGAGTGGAGTTTTTCAATTAGCATAATGAAGCAAGCAACTACGTGAGTAAACTTGTCATCTCTGCCTTCGGCTTCGCTCAATACTTTATTATTATTTTTGGTTAATAATTTACGTTAATATTTAGGAACGCGGCGGTCAATATTGAGAAGGAAGTTATGTTTCCTTCCCTCCAAAACTCACTTACTTTATAACCATAAAAAAAATACTCCTGAGAAACTCCGCTGAGAATCACAGATAATAACATTACACAGAAACAGAGATCATCACTCTGTGAAATTATTAACTACTCTGACTATTATAGTTAATCTTTAACTGTTCTTGTTGTTGTATTCACTCTGGTCTGATACAGATCCTCCATGCGCAAGACTTTGCACTCATTCTGCTAGGTTTATTCCATCCTTTCCTTCCCTCTTATGCTAATTTTACAAGACCCTTCAGGTTTCTATTAATCTATCCCTTCAAAGTCCTCCATATTGCTCCCCTATTCTGCTTAGAAGTTTCCTGGTTAGTTACCCTATCCGCCTCACCTCATCCTCCTGTGGCACAACAATTCAATGGCCTTAAAGTTGGTGAGAGAAACGTTTTCAGTTTAAATAAATTCCATCTTTGTGCTTTATTTACAATATTGAGTCAGATAATTTAAGTACTTTATTTATATATTAATTTTTAATTTTAATAATATAGTATCTGCATATAAGGACTACCGCCATTTCTAGTTGTGGTATTCAGTCCTCAGACCCGGTCTGGTCCATGCTAACCTATCTTGCGCAAGCCTTTTCATTTCCTCGTGACTAGCACAACCCAGATATTACCTAATCACTTAGCGTATTCCATCCTTGCACTCCCTCTACTGTTTACTTCCATCTGATGCTAGTTTTACAAGACCCTTCAGGTTTCTATTAATCTATCCTTTGAAAGTCCTCCATATTGTTCGCTCTTCCCCTTTTCTGTTTAGTTAGTGATTCTCTCCACTCGTCTCATTCTCCTGCAGCAGCAGCACAACATTTCAAAGGCTTCTATTCTTTTCCTTTCCGCAACTCCTACCGTCCACGTTTAGCACCCTAATAATTGTTGTTGTTGCTGTTGTGGTGGTGGTAATTAGTCCTGAGACTAATCCTTAGCTGCCACATTTCACATCTTCCCTAACCTGCTTAGCGCATTTCAACCCTCTTCTCTTCTTATCCCACTCCCCTTCTATTGCTTCAAAACGTGGCCTCTATATTATTCTCTCTTCCCGTATTTTCCTTCGTTACTATTTACAGTATGCACCCATTATTTCATTCTGCTGTCCGTTGCTCCCGTGGTCCACGTTTCGCGACCAAAATCTAACGCCACGCTACACAACCAACTCTTTTTTTTTGTTAGCAACGATTACCTAATATTCACACTTGTTATATTCCCCTTCCTTGGTATCCTACTCTAGTAGGAAAATTCCTTATCTTCCTCAAAAAAATATCCCTTTGCAATCTAACAGCCTTTGTTATTCCTCTGTTTCCTTGGTTTTTCCTCATATTCAACTCTTTATCCTGGAAAGTAGCTCCTATCCTCACACTCGGTATACACCAAAATTAGGCACCATGAAAATACCGAATGGCAAAGACCCAGTTAGAGTTTTTAAGGACGAGAGTCAGGGATTCATGATTGATGATAAATCTAGTGGCGCAGCTGGTGAACAAACCCTTCTTCAGACTTTACTTGGTCCGCAGTTTGAAATTTGCAAATGAAGCGTTGGTGAAGCAGCGCCGCTTATTACATGCAAAGCACATGTCGTAAATTGCAGGTAGAGGGAGGAGAGGGAGGTTAGTTTATTCCTCTCAGTGTTATTAGTCGCGTGTTCAAGAAGGGAGGAAGAAAGAAAGAAAAAGGAATTGCTTAATTTGCAATGCATTGAGCGCCGCCTAAAGCAGGATAGTTGTTAGTGTTGCAGTCATGCGACTCCAAGGGGAGTTAGACACTGTAAGGTTGGCAGCAGACCCTCCTGGACGTCCTCAGGGACGAGACTTCCTTCCTTAGGGACACAACAATAAAGGTTTCCAATAAAACGTAATTAAAATGCAATTTAAAATAAAATATAAAGTCTAAAATAAAAATAATTAGTTTCAATTACAATTTTTTTCTGGGATGCGACAGTGTTACCAACCCTGTGCAAGGGAGTTGAGACACGTTTGCAAGAGGAAGGCCGCTGTCCTGTAGTTGACCCTGAGGAATGCGCTGCTGGTCCACACTTTACGGGCAGAATTCCACCTTAATATCTCGCAACGCTGCACTCACAGGCTGACTGTCCTCTCTCTCCTCTCCTCTCCTCTCCTCTCCTCTCCTCTCCTCTCCTCTGACTACGGTACGGATTCTGCAAAGGCCTTAAACGCTTCTCTCTCGCTGACCTCAGCAGCGTTTTGTGGTATTCACTGCTAACACTGGTCTCATCCACGACATTACAGCATAACTACTACATCCCACATCGTCACAATTCTGCTCAGCGTATTCCATCCTCTTCCCTCTAACGCTAATTATGCCTCGTGTCTCTCCCGCTATTCCGTTTATTCCTTCCTCCTGGTTAGGTGTAACTTAGAACCCGTGCAGTGCAGCAGGACTGACAAGATGGCTGACGGGCGTCCATACAGTACAGCACAGCAGTTAAAAGTAATCTCTGGCCGGGCGCGTAATTATGGAACGCACCTTACGATGCCATTACGGAGCTCGGCCTGCAGTTTTTATTCCATCCGTACGAAGCGGTCGTGACTTTGCCTCCTTTTGTTCTACTCGACCCACGTGCAGCGCTGCTGCGTCATCCCAACTTTCCACCTCTTCTTCTTTCCCTACAACTTCCGTAATAAGGAAATGACATCTGCTCTTGCGTAGCGTTACTCTTTTTTTGAGGGGGGGAATGGAGAGTGAATGCGTCGTGATGGCGTTAAAATGTTGCAGCACAATTGCCCTTCTTTTTTGATGTTGGTGGGGGGGTGGGGGGAGGAGAGGGGAGGAGGAGGGGAGGAGGGGGGAGGAGAGGAGGCGGCGCTGGCGATTCATCCGCTGTCAAGGAAAGGTGTCGTGTATGTATCCGCACGCCACTCACTAAATTGGTGATTTCTATTAGTGACGCGCACTAGGGTTGTTCTTCCCTACCAATACATGAAAAGGCCCTTTACTTATTTGCTTCCATTAAATCCAAATATGGACGTCGTAAACACATCCAGTAATTGAGAAAAAACTCAAGGGTGACTTTAAACAAATTGTGGAGCTGAGGCGTTTATTTGGTCCTGTAGCAGCCTTACACTCACCTTACACTCAGAAATTGAATTGTTCCCAGAATGAAGCCAAATTCAGTTCATAAGGGAGGAATTGAGCAATCATTACGAGATTAGTAATAAAATAACTCTACACGGTCAAGTTTGGAAATATTTGGTTGTATTCAGTCCTGAGATCTGCCTTTTACAACGACGCTCCATGCTAACCTATCTTGCGCAAGCCTCTTCTTTCCCGCGTAGCTACCACATGCCCAACATCCTCCGTAACCTGCTCATCCTGTTCCATCATCCCTCGCCTCCCTCACACACTTCCCTCTAATGCCTCGTGCCTGAAAACGTGGCCTGTTAATCTATATTGTTCACCCTTCCCTTATTCTGTTTGGAAGTGGCTGGTTAGTTACCCTATCCACTATCCATCTCATTCTCCTACAGCGCCACATTTCGAAGGATTGTATTATTTTTCTCTTGCGCAACTTCAACACTCAAAATTTCGCACACGCTCCATTTCCACAGTCAGTTCCTTCACTGCCCCAACTATCAGGACTTGCCTTAAAATTTCCCCTTCCACTAGTCTAATCCATGCAAGCCTTTTCACTTCCTCATACATCTGATCGGCCTCCCTCTTCTATTCACTTCCCTCTAATGCTAGTTATACGAGACCCTCGTGGCCTACTACTCTATCCCATCAGAATCTCCTCCATATTCTTCTCTCTTTCCTAGAAACTTCCTGGTTAGTTACCCTATCCGCCTCATCCATCTCATTCTCCTATAGCAGCACATTTCAAAGGTTTCTATTCTTTTCCTTTCGTCCACGTTTCGCACACTCCATATGACGTCACACTCAATACTAACATTTCCTAATATTCACACTTATATTCCTGTTCCTTGCCTATCCTACTCTCGTTATTAGCAGAATATCCCTTGTCCCAATCTAACAGCCTTTGCCATTCCATCTCCTTGGTTTTTGAACTCTTCCTCTCTCCAGGACCACGTTCATGCCTGTTTTGGATTTATTAATTGCTTGATCTGTTTGGAAGATTGACGAGTGACTCACTGCTTTTTATTATGTTTTTTTAAATTTTTTTATTTTGTCTTCCCTGGTTTCATGTAGAATATTTGATTTCACACGATTGTTAGTTAACCTTGAAGAGAGGTACAAAGTGGTACCGAAACGTGTCGCCTTACATCATCATAAAAAATACCCCTGTCTGTTTTAAGGCCTTCTCAGTATATCCTTTAAAATATTTAAAGCCTACTTTCGTATTTTGGCTTTATTTTAAGGCGGCTTGCGAGGATTGAAATTCACAGGGTATAATTTGGGGATGAGGTAGGAGGAGATTCCCTTCTACTGTCATCAACTCGGCCGCTTCTTGTTGACGATGATTTCAGGAATGTTATTAATATTATTGGCCAAGAGCAGTGGATAATTGAGGTCGGTCAGCTTAGCCTTCACTCACAAAGGGAAAAACTTTAGGGCGCCGGCAAATGAATAGAAAGACAGGCTTGAAAGAAGCGTCTGTCTGTTCTGCAACTCCTTAAATTAATTCTGACGAACAACAGAACCACAGACGCGGGATAAAAGGGAGTCTCTTATGGCGGGTTGCGAATAAAGGGCGAGAGAGAGAGAGAGAGAGAGAGACGCGTTCCCCAAGTTCACAGCGGGAAACAATTAAGACGCTTTAAAGAACACACACACACACACTCTTTAATGTCATTTTCAAAAAGGACTCGTTCATAACGTCCTTCAAACAACAGTAAAGGAATATAAACATTTTTAGGACGAATGCAAACGAGTTTAACCTCAAATTGTAAATACGTGAACGTTCCTAAGCGCACGGTCGCTTATAATTAAATTATAGTCCAGAAGTCGGTTTTCATCGGGATTCAAATTAACCTTAAATGAAAAGTCTGGTAAATTATGAGATCCCCCAAGGAGCGCCGTCCATGTTTGCAGTTTCCGACGATCCTTCTTCCTCTGCGCGAATTTTCGTCCTGGTTCCAGTTTTACTTTTCGTTTCGGAAGCTTAACCGTTAAAAGAGTTGTTTTTTTCCCTCTCTTCCTCTGTTGATGGAGGCAGCGAGCCACTCCTAACGTCAACGGTTGAGCAACCCAGTTGCTGCTCATCTTACACGCCATAACCTGATTCATTCTGTTCGGGAATATTTACCACGGCTCGGGAGGGAGAGAGGGAGACAGAGACACACCGAAAGCAGTCATAATTAATAGAGGGGGAAAAAACCAAGGCAATGGAGTGTAGTAGGGGAAACAGTGGAATAACAAAGGAGTGGGGGAAGGGATATTTTGAAGGAATTCAGGTGCTAGAGTAGGACAGCAAGGAACAGGAATTTACTTAGGAGTAATATAAGTGTGAATATTAGGAAATCATTACTAAATATTTTCGTATGGAGCGTGACGTTATTTATATGGGGTGCGAAAAGGAGGAATTTGAAGGGATACGTTAGTAGGCCACGTTTTAAGATATTCTCAAGGTCTTGTAACATTAGAGCATTAGAGAGAAGTGTGTGTGTGTGTGGAAGAGGAAGGCCAAGGATGTGTTACTTATGCGGGTATGAAAAGTCTTGCGCAAAATAGATAAGCATGGAGGGTTGCAACAGGAGCGAATACCACGACAACAACAACAAACAACTAGGGAATTATTAAAGATGGAAGGTTTCCCCCGGTGTATATTCTTGAATAAACAATTGTTGTGTTTCCACCCCCGGACGTTTCGATGGCCTACTCTGCCATCGTTCTCTCTCAAGTGAAACGGGAATTATCGGCAGTTCCTTGCTATTGGACGTCACTAGGCCTTGTTTGTTCCGCGGAGGCTTGCTTCAGCACCTAGCGGAGTGACTCGTGACGTCATCGCTATACCTGTTCAAGCTTCTGGTGGTTTTTAATATTTATTGTTCACGGGAAATGAACTGGGAAAATATTTTTTTAATATTTATTTATTGATTTGATAACCATCCCCGCCTTTCACCCCTCCCCCCATTAAATGGTTCTTCTTTCAGCGAGCGCTCGGAGCCAAGTGAAGCTCACAAGAAATCAGTCCGCCGGAAAATTAGAAAGTCAAGTTGTTAATCTCGCCGCTAGGTTGTGCGTCTCTCTCCTTCAGCCAGTGACTTTTAGTTGAGTGATTGGACTTGCTAAGAAGGGATCCTCACTGGTCGAGGCTGTAAAAACTAGAAATACCAAAATATGAAATAGGATTGTAAAGTGTTGAGTTGGTCTCGTCCCAAAGGCGCATCACTCTTACACTTGAGACATTTTCAAAGTAATTACAATGGAAGGGAATGAACTGCTTCATAGCGTCATAGGGGGGAATACTACGTCATATTTGGCATCAAACAGAGAAATTTTGCTATAAGAATCAGATATCTCAAATTTATCACCCGAGAAATAATTATTTGTAGTTGCTCATGATTAGACAAGGATATATTGTAACATGAATAGTTACTATGAACAATGCAGGGCAGTTGCAATTGTTGAGGAAGTGACGCAATAACCCGGGGCCAACAACAATGTGGTCTGTCATGGGAGAAGGAAGCAGAATCACCAAATTCATTCTTCATGCTCTGATTGAAATTACAAACTATTAAAATCAATTTTTGGTGATTTTTATGAAAAATACCTGGCGCCCTAAAGGAATTAAGAAATCCTCGAATACGGAGGAACGACGAAGGATCTGCTACAATATATATATATATATATATATAACCTCTACTCTCTTAGTAATTTATTAGTTTCTGGTGTTATTTTTCCTTGTGTGTTGACTCTTGTCACGCGTGTAGAAGGGCAAGAGATGATCACATCACGTCTCGTGACATTTGCCGTTGCCTTTGGCTTGGCCTGTGTGTGTGGGCAGTGCTACCAATCGCCCACATTCCCCTCCCCTCCCGTCGCTGGAGGTCGGCTGAAATGTCACTGGAAGGAGGTTTTTTCCCGTGTCACGCGTCTGCAGCGCCATCGTTCGACGGCGAGAGAAACCGTAATTAAAATACATACATCACTGGGCGACGCAGACTGTTGGATTTACTCATTTCCATTCCCCTGGTGTTGCTTCTCTCTCTCCTTCTCTCCCCCTATCCACCTCACCCCTAGAGTGACGTGACGACTGTATGTGCTTATTAAGCGTCACCATCATGACGTCATGAAACCATCCGTCACGTCACAGCTTCACAGACTAGTTGTGCAGGAGTTTCCAAAATAGTCTTTCGCAGGGCGGATAAACAGGTGTGTAACGATTTCCTATTATATTAAGCCCTAAGTGAATTCCTCTTCCTTTGCCTCTCCTACTCTACTTAAATAACTTCTTTCCCAATCTCATAGCCTTTGTTATTCCATTGCGTGTTTCTCACTGTGTTTAGTCTTTGTTTACACCGCAAATATATTATTATAACAAGGAATTGTTAAATAATAATAAAGAGTATATTTAATTTGAATACATTGCATTTAATTGTGATGGTAATAAAAATCGAAATCGTGGTATTACAATATAAAATTTCCAAAAGAAATATAACTCACATTACGTTTCAGTAAAAATATTAATTTACGAGTAAAATGTATTATCAAATTGGCTCAGTCGGTAAAGAAAAAAAAAGAGAGAATCTATGCAGCTCCTAAACTACGGCTGATCCCGGGTGACGAACAATATAAGAGAAATAATAATCGCGAATCAACGAGAATGGTTTTATTTGGAAAAGCCGGGTAAAGATGGCTGCCTGCCCTTACCAGATGTTAACAAGGGCCTCGTGACGTCATTCCTTTGCTGGATCCTCTAGCGTCTCCTCTTCTTCAGCTTAAATCTCCATCAAAATGTTATCTATTTGTTTTCCGTACTCCCATCAAATGAATCTTCTTTCTCATAACACGAATTTAACTTTTACACATGTTGTTTCCTCATCCACACTACTCTCTCTCTCTCTCTCTCTCTCTCTCTCTCTCTCTCAGGGCAGCTCCCGGGACCAACTGTCCAAATACAATGCACTACTCCAGGCAGGCGACGTTTCCCGCCTACTCCGCCCCTTGACCCAAACCACCCTCGCTTTTTCGTCCTGCTGTACGCAAATACCAAAAACTGAATTATTTTTGCTTTACCGCTTCAATGTAGGGGTGGGCCATGAGTGAGTCACCACACTAGGAATTTTAATAAAAAAAAATAGGGGACGTTTGCGGGATCTCTTCGGTTCCTTCCAAAAAAAAAATTTTTGGTGATTACATTAGTTTTTTTTGATGAGATGTGAAGGCGACTGAGTGAATGGGGTAAGAGACGAGTTCCACCCCCGCCCTATCTGGTTGTGATTTATGGAGCGGCGCCCCTCTGGGACACCTTCCCTGTAATTGGCAGCACTGTATCATCCCCCTCCCTCCCACTGGCAAGGATCATCTCAATAGAGGGACTCACGCCTTGTTGTTTGTGAATCGCACGTGACGGTTTCCTCTTCATAAAGGTTCCTTCCTTCCTTCCTTCCTACCAACTTGTAAATATAAGTGAAATTTTTTTTAAATAAAAATTTTAATGTTTCAAATTTTGTATTTTATAGATGATTATGGCAATTGCCGAAAGCTCCCCATAAAATTTGGAAATCAAAAATGAAATAGTTTTTGTTACGTGACTGATAACAACAAAAAAAGGAAAAATTATCATCATTATTAATTCAACTATCAGTCTTTAAACAAATAATTTGTTTTTTTAAAAAAATTCCTCTAAGATGATATTAAATGGTTACCCCAATAAGTTCTTAGAAAGTCAGGTTTTATCTCCGGATGAAATCTTGACGGTTAACCAACCGGGTCAGGTTTTTAAAGGAACACAACGTTTCTGCCGCAGTTCTTTTAAAAACTTAACCCGGTTGGTTAACCGTCAAGATTTCATCTGAATTGTTGATCAGGTGTATCTTTGAGGAGTCCTACGGGAGGAATTTCTAAATTAGCCTTTTATTAAACGAATCCTTTTAATCACGCGTTATGCTTTGTCTTTTACACGTAAGTTGGTTACATTGCCGCGTGTGAGAGAAGGAGACAATGCAGCAGCAGCGGCGGCGACTCTATTTTTGGACGAGGACCGTCGCGGCGGCGGCGGCGGCAGAGGAAGACCCTCCAAAATAGCTGGCGAATTTTCCCGTGGGCGGCGCTGCTGCTGCTGCCAGGTGTTGCTTATCCTCTGCCAGACTCTGATTAACCGTGCGTCGTTTTTAATGACTCGACAATTAATCGTGTGCTACTACGCCCTCGGGTAGAGAGTGTGCGTGGGTTCCTCAAACCCACGGCGGGTCCCGGACCATAAAGACGACTCTCTCTCTCTCTTTCTTTTGTTTTCCCCACACACGTTCCCCGGAAATCCACCTCCGTATGGGGAGTCGCCTCTCTCTCTCTCTCAGTCTCTTGATAGAGAAGGTAGATGATGGCAGGTGTCATCACCTGCCACTGGAATAATCCCTCACTCCGTCCTTGCGCGACACCAAATTCTTGCCTGGCGGAGTTCAAGGACAAATATCATGTATTGCTAAAATTTCTTGTTGAAGGACTGACCTTCCTTTAAGCCTCTGAGTTGGTTCCTCCTTCACTTTGTGCAATCTTATATTATACAACTTTTCGTGTTTTTTTTGGGGGGGATTATTTTACCCAGAGGCATATGTAATAGATTTATTTTTTCCCCCCATCTCATTACTTAAATTATAATTATTTTTGCAGATCACCTGAGGAGGTTCCAAATAAAAGGAACGAAACGCAGTGACGTGACTTAATTAGTAAACAATTTTTAATTCTGACAAATTTTTGGCCGAAATTTTTTCGCCTCCGCTAACAGAGGTACAAGTAGGAACAATAACAGAATTCATTCAATCATTTTGTTGTTGTTGTTGTTGTAAAGGTTCCTAGACCAATTTTTGGGGTAACCGACAGTAACTTACAAATTTATATGTCAATCACTTTTTTTGATAAGTCGTGCTTGTCTCATGACTGTTATTAATATATGTATTTTTTGACACCAACTGCCGTAAATGAAAAATTGTTGAACAAGATTTCTTAAATTACTCTTTCCGACCTTATTTTTTTTGAAATGGAATCACAGTTTTAAAGTATTGGTTATAGAATTATTATTTTTTTAAAAGGATCCTGCTGCACTCTGGACCAATTTTGGCGTAAGTTTATCAAACTTTATGTGTTAATGCCGTTTTAAATTTGTCAGTGCTTGTCGTGATCTGACTGTTACAGTAATAATATTTTTTTTCGACAGACTGAAAGAAGTGAAAAGTGGAAAATTGATGGACAAGATTTCTAAAACTCCTCTTTCCGACCTTATTTTTGAAGTGTAATGACATTAGTAAAGGGGAGAACACAGTTGATTGACTATGGCAGATTGTATTTAATGTTTGAAGTGACGGATTTGAGAGGCTTGGAATGTGATGGACAGTGATTACAGCGTCTGTCTGTCTGTCTGTCTGTAAGACGAAACACTAGTTTATTTAAGGAGACGTAAACAGCAGCGCCGTTGTTGGTCGAGTGGCGGAGTCAATATTTGCCAGTTTGCTTCTCATAACAAGTTCCGTTCCGCTAATTGGTGGCTGAATAAGGGCGAAACTTCACTTCATTACACGACGTTTCGTTCCTTCACTAACTAACCATACAATACGTTGTTCTAAATCTACCTTGCACACGCCTCGTCCATCCTCCCTTGGCCTCCCTCTTCTCTTTTCACCTCAGACACACACACACACTTACCTTTAATCCTAATTTTACAAGACCTTCGTGCCTTCAAACGTGGCCTTTTAATCTATTCCCTTCAAAGTTCTCCATATGTTTCGCTTTTCCCTTATTCTGTTTAGAACTTCCTGGTTTGTGATTCTACCCACCTAATATCTTCCTCCTACAGCAGCACCACATTTCAAAGGCTTCTATTCTTTTCCCTTTCCCCAACTCGTACCGTCCACGTTTCGCACCCACATGACGTCACACTCCATGCCAACAATTTTAGTAACGATTTCCTATCCTGTGCTATCCTGATCCCAGTAAGCGTAATTCCTTAACCTGTCACCAAAAGATACCTTCCCGTTGTTATCCCATTAAATAAATAATGGAATCAAAATTTATTTGAGTTTAACAAACCTAGCGACGTTTCGTCTTCCTATTTTTTGTTGAGACTTCTTCTTCAGGCAGGAGTTTACTAAGCATGTAGTACAGTTGCACGTTTATAATCGTTGTCTTTAATAAAAAGAATTTGTAATACTTCTACACAGCTGTAATTTATTGTGACGTTAATTTCGTAGCGTCCAACTTCAAAAAAAAAAAAAATAGGAATCCCGGAACGTGGCAAATTTTAATGAATTTGACGACCCTAGCTGGAGTCCATCACCTGGAAGTCTTGCTCCAGGATTCCACTCATGACTATTACTATGGTTCACAATTATGGTTGTAACTAATTTTGGGTATACTTTTTGACAAGAGGAGATCTCATATCAGTGTCAAGTCCTGTGGTGTTGTGTGATCACGTGTCACTCCCGGAGATGTGTGACACGTGTAGACCAGGTAGGCCAAGTCCCTGAATGGGCTGCAGAGGAAGCGGAACACCAACTGAATAAAATTTACACTCCGTCCCCGAAGTCTATTACATCATTCGCAAACCCTAATAATTAGTTTTAAAAGCTTTACAATTTTTTTTTCCCCAGAAAGAAACATTGACCCTGATGCCTCTTTTCACCTCTTACGATTCTTTTACTGGAGAGTGAGTGGATGAGTTTTTTATTTTATTGAAGCCGGTTTCCATATTTTTTCTTTTTTTTAAAAAAAGGGAACGAAGCAGCTGTTGATGTGAATTCACCCTGGAGGCGCGCGAAGGCATTTGCTTTTCCACCCCCAACATCAATAAACGCACTTGAAGGCAATGAAGTGAACTGGAAAACTCCCTCCCTGCCTCCCTCCCTCCCTCCCTCCCTCCCTCTCTGTTAATACCTGGCAGTGAATAACACAGGGCGAGGTGATGTGTGCCTTTGTTTACACCAACAAAAATACTATTACAACTAGGAATTGACAAATAATAATAAAAAGAGTATATTAATTTGAATATATTCCATTTACTTAAAATTCCCAAAAGAAATATAACTCAAATTGAGTTTTAATAAAAATATAAATTTACGAATATCAAAGTATAATCAAATTGGCTCAGTCGGTAAAGGAAAAAGAATCTATGCAGCTCCTAAACTGCGGCTGATCCCGGGTGACGAACAATATAAGAGAAATAATAATCGCGAATCAACGAGAATGGTTTTATTTGGAAAAGCCGGGTAAAGATGGCTGCCTGCCCTTACCAGATGTTAACAAGGGCCTCGTGACGTCATTCCTTTGCTGGATCACGTCTCCTCTTCTTCAGCTTAAATCTCCATCAAAATGTTATCTATTTGTTTTCCTTACTCCCATCAAATGACTCTTCTTTCTCATAACATGCCGAATTTAACTTTTACACATGTTGCGCCGCTGCTCTCTCTCTCTCTCTCTCTCTCTCTCTCTCTCTCTCTCTCTCTCTCTCTCTCTCTCAGGACAGTTCCCTGGACCAACTGTGTCGAATAACAATGCACTACTCCAGGCAATAAATAATGTTGTAAACGGCGACGTTTCCCGCCTACTCGGCCCCTTCACCAAAACCACCCTCGTTCTTCGTCCTGCTGTACGCAAATAACAAAAACTCAATTATTTTTGCTTTTCCGCTTCAATGTAGGGGTGGGCCATGAGTGGGTCACAACACTAGACATCGAAACATTGAGGATTTTGCCTTTCGTGATGAGACAGGAATTGATTCCTCGGGTGCGTGAAGAAGTTTGCAGATGGCGGCAGACGGGGGGAGAGAGAGAGTTACCTACAACTAGATGCTTTATTACATACTCTTTCTCTTATACTATTATTAATATTTCACCCTGGCTTAAATATTGACAGGAACCACAGAGGCTGGTCGAAACCATAGTTTTTTCTATTTTTTTTAAAAAAAATTATTGTATTGTCGGTTATGCTATTCACATATTTTTTTTGTTGGTGGAGTCTACTAATAATAATGGTAATAACAATAATAATGATGATGATATTCCGTAGATCCTCTAAAGAAGCTAAGCTTCAAGGAGTATAAAGTCATATTCCAGAGATCCTCCTATAGAGAAGCACAAGGAAGCTTCAAGGATGATGTGGAACGAGTCAGAGATTTTAGATACATAGGAGGTTGTGTAACGTGACACACACACACACGTTACCGCGCATTTCTTTTCTTTTCAAAGATAGTCATAATTGGCGCGTAAGCAACGTCTCTGGTATTGTGTTAGCATCTCTCTGGTTTGTTAGCATCTCTCTGGTATTATGTTAGCATCTCTCTGGTTGTAAACATAAATATCTTTGGTTTTGCGAATATGTCATTTACGTTTATTATTTTTTTTGCGTGATTTAAATTAAATTAAAATAGGTGTAAGGTTAATATACGTTAGATGTTAAATTGTTGACCACAAAGGAAATTAATAATACTGAAGTCACAAATGGTGAAAATTACAATGAATATAAACAGTAAAGGGAAACTATTGAAGTTATATTATCTTTGAACTGAACGTGTTGTTGTTGTTATTGATGGATGTTGTGTGTGTGTGTGTCCCCTGTGTTGTGTTTATATTGACTTTTGTCTATATACATTTTCTTTTACTAATTTATTTTAAGTTTATTAGTCATTAATTATAATGTACTTTATTTTGTTCATTTTTAATTTGTAATGTATGACGTATCCTACTCCTATTTCCTCAATCGAGGACAATAAATCTAAATCTAAACAGCCTGATCTTCACGGATGCATATAGAAGGAGAGAGAGAGAGATTAGAGGTGGGGGAACAGAATGGCTCAATCCCGCCAGCCCAATGTTTGCCTTTCAGCGTCGTCTTAAAGTTGCCCGAGTGGCCATTACCTTATCCGAATGTATCGGAAAACGTGCTTACGATATTAGGAAAGTTTCTTTTTCCCTCTCTCCGCCCCCGCGGGAGATTTTCTACTCCATCACTTTGTCCGCGTCGTCGTCGCCGCCGTCTCCCTACCTCTCTCCCTCCCTCCCTCCCTCCCTCCCCCCTCCCCTCCCTCTCTCCTTACAGGATCGATATTTCGGGGGTTTCTCTCTCTGCCTTGGGTGGGTTTCCCTTCCTTGCAGCTCAGTTACACCGTGACTGTCAAAGATTCCATGCTGCAGTAAACTACTTCTCCTTTCTTCATACTCAACATTCTACTCATCATTTGATTCTTGAAGTTTCCAAAATACCCGGAAAAATTTAGTTAATTTAATTTAGTTGTTGTTGTGCTATTCAGTCCTGACCCTGCTCTGTTGCATCCCTCTCGCGCAAGCCTTTTCATTTACCAAAAATAAAACTACCACATCCCCCATCATCCCTAATCTGCTTACTCTATTCCATCTCATGCCTCCCTCTTCTGCCCTATTAATCTATCCCTTCAAAGTCCTCCATATTGTTCGCTCTTCCCCCTATTCTGTTTTATAACTTCCTGGTTAGTCACCCTATCTATCCACTCACCCATCTCATTCTCCTGTAGCACCACATCATTTTAAAGGCTTCTATTCTTCTTCATTTCCCCAACTCCTATAGTCCACGTTTCGCGTGCACCTCATATATAACGCCTGTGCTACTCTACTCTACTCTACTCCTACCGTCCCTAGTTATTACGCTTCCCAAAGGTAGCAAAATTCCTTAACTTCCGTCAAAATCTAATAGCGTTTGTTATTCCGCTGTTTCCCCCAATCACCTTGGTTTGAAATGTTCCTCCAAAACCACGTTCCTGCCATTTATTATGGTTTCCACGTCTTTCTTTTGACCCCCGCCCCCCTCTTAATACTACTGTAAAACGTGGTCTATTAATCTATTCCCTTCAAAAGAACTCCATATCGATTGCATTTCCCCTATTCTCCTCATAACTTCCTCCTGGTTAGTTACCCTATCCACTATCCATCTCATTCTCCTATAGCAGCAGCACATTTCAAAGGCTTCTATTCTTCTTCATTTCCCCGAATCTCCTGTCGTCCACGTTTTGCACCCACATAACGCCGCCACACTCCATAGCAACATTATTAGTATTTAAATTCCTGTTCCTTGCTATCCTACTCTAGCAGCATAATATCCCCTTCCCCAATCTAACAGCCTTTGTTATTCCACTGTTTTCTCCCCATACTACACTCCATTACCTTGGTTTTCCCCCTCTATTAATCCTCAATGTGAACTCTTTCTCCACTTATATTCACACTATATATTAGCTGTAAGTAACTTCCTATCCTGTTCCTTGTTATCCTACTCTAGCAGGAGAATTCCTTCATAATGCCCGTTCCCCAATCTAACAGCCTTTGTTATTTTGTTAAATCAAAGGTATCATGAATTAGTACTTTGGTTGATTGAAGGCAACAACAGACAGCACCATTATTATTATTATTGTTGTTGTTGTTATTATTATTTGTAATTTTTTAATGATTACTAATGAATTAGTCTCGTTTCAATCCCGTGTAAAACGCGCCATGGTTAAAAGATGAATCACTCTAGTTGATTAAATAGCAATAGTGAGAGGGAATAATAATATGAGTATTTCGTAGCTATTTGATTACATTAGCCCCTCCCCCTTCCTTCCCCCTGGTACAGATGACGAAATTAACAGCGGGACTGTTGTTGTTGTTGTTGTTGATATTAACGCTGCTGCCAATTAACGGAATTGCCTGTCAATGCCGATTAATTTTCCTGTGGTACAGATTTTGAATTAATTATCTTCCCCTCCCTCTCGCCCTCCTCCCCTGTCCTCCCCTCCATGGAATATCACACGTGTGATGCACACACACAGCATCCCTCTCCCGCGTCTCCTTCACTATTTACAACCTTCCCCGAGTCGCCGCTTGTTTTACTCTCCTCCTAAAATCCGCCATTCTTTTACAATTGTCGTAAATAAGGGAGAACATGTGTATCCCTCCGCAGCTCCGTGCGCTCTAATAGAAGAGAGGGGGGGGATAATCAGTATTATTATTAACAGGCGGGGATAAATAATGAGTAAATTTCAATTATTCTTCCGCCATCAAGACGAGGATCTTGTCCTGTGCTACTGTAACTCACTCACTCACTCTAATTATAATAAAATAAGTATATTCATTGAAAACATTTAAACCATAAAAATAGTGCAAAAAAATAAATATAAGAAAAACAACAAATATTTGTTAGTAAAATACAGGAGCTTTCAAAGTACTTGTCCATAGAAACCTTTGTGGAGTAGTGAGACTCGATTCTCCCGATGTAAGAATGTGCAAGGTTTTTCGCAGGTGTAAGTAAGAAAACAAGCATGCACTTCCACGACGTTTCGGCACCTGTCATTGCTACCATCTTCACCAGAAGAAACGTCGTGGAACTGCTGCTGTGTTTTCACTCGCTTGGAAGCCAGAGAAAACTTTGCACAAGACTGGATTAGTCAAACATCGTATATAATTGTTTTACTCTTATTCATTTCTGTCTATTGATATATATATATATATATATATTATCTAAGTCTGCTTGAAGAGCGAATTCACAATCACGTATATCCTCTATAATCGTCCGCGGAGAATTGAATTTTAGAATGAATTCCCGTGGTCATTGCCTACACTTGTCCGCGATACACGGTCTCTGTGCTGCTGATGACAGCCGACGTAAGGCCTGCCAATAGCAGCAGAGACACAGACAAAGACAAAGACGCCTCCTGCACTGCTGCAGTTGCCTGCCTGCCTGCCTATAGCTACACCACAGGCAACCTAACCTTACTCACTACATAATACACACACACACACATATCTATATCTATATACAGAAACTGCAGCAGCAGCAGCTACAGCTACTTGCCATGTCATGCAGAATACTTCCCCCCCCTTCCCCCCTCCCCCTCCCCACCATTTGCATACAAATGGAAAATTTCTGTGTGCTCTTTAAATCACTACCTGCCAATAAGATTAAGTCAACCACCTCCCACCCACCTCCCCCCTTTCCTCCCCTCCCCCTAGACTCCTGAAATTAGTCGAAACTTCTTCTCGTCTCCTTGCCCCTCCCTCCCCCTTTTCTTTATTTCTTCATTCCTCCTTCCTTTTCTGATCCCTTTTAATCTTCGGAGAAAATAATGAGCACCTTATTCGAGACAAGGAGAGAGAATACAGACTCTATATTAATTTTTGTTTTACAGGGTTCCCCGGTTTAACGCTGCGTAAATTCTCAACTTTTTGAAAAAAGAAGAAAAAAAAATGTCGCTTCATTAAAATACTTGTTACTATGGGAGACGCGAGAGAGAGAGAGAGAGAGGAGAAAAACAACTTCGATTTCGTTTGACCTTTGTATTTTGTTTTTTTTTTAAAAAAACACACCAATTATCAAAGGTTTTAATTTTACGTCTGCTTCATGTGAAGAATTAAATAAAATTGTGGACCTGATTGAGACTTCATTTTGTATACAAGTCAAACAGACAACGTTTCGGGGTTCACATGTGTAGTTTCTAACCCTCCTTTTTCTGGGGGGTGGGGGAGAGGGGTTTACAAGGCTACACGAGGGTGATCTTGAAACAACACCCCTTTAATAGCATAGGAAGGCGAATGAGAAGGGTTGACTAGTGGCCCCCGGGCTATATAGGTCAAGGCTGCTTCAGCCTGAAGAGATGCAGTGGGGAAAAAACCCTAGAAAACCTGCATCAGGGAGGGTCCAACTATTGGCTGCTACCTTCCCTGTGAATGACGGGAGACGAGTTTGCTCTGGACTCGCAGCATTCCCTTCTCCGGTTTTAGGAGGCAGCTGGCCGACTGATCCTGTCTTATGTCCAAGGTCTTCGACCCCAATACATGCACCTCCTAGGTGAAGGTGCCTCGGCATGTGAGAACTTTGAAAAAACAAACAACCCAGATAGGGTACGAGGCATCCCCCGACACCTAATTACTCTATGAGAATATATTGTAACATGAACAGTTACTATGAACAATGCAGGGCAGCAATTGTTGAGGAAGTGACGCAACCCGGGGGCCAACAATGTGGTCATGGGGTGATGGGAGAAGGAAGCAGAATCACCAAATTCATTCTTCATGCTCTGATTGAAATTAAAAAACTATTAAAATCAATTTTTGGTGTTTTTTATGCAAAATACCTGGCGCCCTAAAGGAATTAACAAATCCTCGAATATGGAGGAACGTACAATCTGCTACAATATATATATATATATATATATATATATATGTATATATATTTGGAGTTGTTTCCCCCCTTGCTCCGCGGTCAGCGCCGCCATAAAAATCGTAATTTCCTGTCACTTTAATTGTAACTGACAACTCAGGCTGGGGAAGAGATAAAGGTTGTTTATCGCTTTCCGAATCGCCCAATTTTATTTTTTTATATATGCATATTTTTAAAAGGGGGGAAATGTAGGGCAGCGGGAAAAATCAAGAAAGAAAGGTAACTGTGTTAGGGAGGAGAAATGGAGTTCTCGGAAGTGATATTGTGTCTGCTGCTGCTGCTGCATATTAAATTGTCTTACTTCTCAGTCGAAAACTGCATTTTTTTTAAAGGAAGACCGGAACAAAGGAGGCAGGAAGAGGAAGGAAAGGCAAGGCAAGGCAATCTCTAGGAAATCACTTCACAGAGGCAGAGACGTTTCTCAATCACATGACTTCAACTGGACCATTTGCAACAGAGACAGAATATAATTTCCCGTGGATTTCCATTACAAAGTTAATTTTTGGCGCCCATGTTTTATTATTATTATTATAGAGAAATTAGGCTTATACATAACTTATACAGAAGAAAGACAAGCAGTAATTACCATAGAAGATAATGAGTAAGACAAGGATGCAGCAGTCCATGGCTGTTTAACTTACATACAGAACAAGCGATGAAGAAGGTTGAAACGGAATATGGGAAAAGGAATCACACTGCAAGGAGAAGCAGAAATAAAAACCCTACTTCGCTTTGCCTATGATGATGATGTTCTAGTATTAGGGGGAGTCAGAAGAAGACTTGGAAAACCCATAATAAATGGCATGAACGTGGTCCTGGAGAGAGGAAGAGTTCAATATGAGGATTCATAGAGGAGGGAAAACCAAGGGTGGAAACAGTGGAATAACAAAGGCTGTTAGATTGGGAAGGGATATTCTGCTACTAGAGTAGGATAGGCAAGGAAGAGGAATTTACTTACGGCTAATACAAGTGTGAATATTAGGAAATCGTTACTAAAAATGTTGTTATGGAGCATGGAAGGAAGGGAAGGGAAGGGAAGGAAAGCGAATATTTTGAAAGGAAGTGTTACTTGGGAAACGTAATAACTACGAACGAATGGTAGAAGCATAGTAGATATAAACAGTAGGACAGCACAGGATAGGCAAGGAACAGGAATTTACTTACGAATAATATAAGTGTGAATATTAGGAAATGTTGTTATGCATGCGAAACGTGGACGATAGGAGTTGGGGAAAGGTAAAGAATAGAAGCCTTTGAAATGTGCTGCTGCTATAGGAGAATGAGATGAGTGAGTGGATGGATAGGGTAACTAACCAGGAAGTTATAAACGGAATAGGGGAAGAGAGAACAATATGGAGGACTTTGTAAAGGATAGATTAATAGGTCACGTTTTAAGACAAGAGGGTCTTGTAATATTAGCATTAGAGGGAAATTAACAGAAGAGGGAGGCCAGGGATGGAATACACTAAGAATATTGGGGAGGATGTTGGTTGTTGCTAGTTACGAGGAAATGAAAAGGCTTGCGCAATTTACGTCATAATGGAGCTCTCCAATGACGTGGTAGATAACTAGCCTGCGAGGTGAGACTGGAACAATAGAATAAGTTTTTTTCTGGGGCTGGATGAATTGTAAATTTGTAAGTCGTGTAATGTGAATGAGCGAGTAATGGATCAATGCTCCAGGTAGAATAAATTGTTCCCTGTGGCAAGCAAAGTCGTGCCAACTCACCGACTGGAAACATCCCAAGCTCGCATGTAAAACGCTTGGTTGGGCAATGTGTGAGGGAATTCCCCCTCCCCCTCCCCTACCCCCCTCCTTCACCCCCCCTGGAGAACCTTGCCAGAAAACTTTTGGCGAGGCAAACACATCAATCGGCTCCGGCCGGGCGAAGCCCCAAAAACTTGCTCCAGTAATTAAATCATAAAACAATCCTTTAAGTCAATCTGCTCCTTGCAGGGAAGTTTCCCTCCGACATCAATATGGCGGCCGCAGCTGGCTACGTCATCGAACATACGCTGGAAAAACGTCACTTTTAAATTGAATTTCTCGTGACAACTATTCCAATACCGTGGTCAGATAGAAAATAATAACCAACAACATGGCGTCCAAACTTTTTCTATTAATACATAAAAACTATTATCTTTACAGATCCTCAGTTGTGCCAATTTCGGTATAGCATATACAATATGAAAATAAAATATTGTATATAATTTACATGTAGAGGTGCGTAAGGGTTAGGGTTAATCCGTTTGAATAGCCTACTTTAGCCGAACAGGTTGGTTGGGTTTAATTGTGAGTGATTGACAAGCTGTGAACTGAGGATTAATGAGGATGTGGTCATGAGTAGTGGGTGTTAGGGTGATCAGGGGAGGGGAAGGAAGGAAGGAAGGAAGAGTTTTATTTTGAGGCTAGTGGAGGTATGTGGAGGAGGATTGTCATGGATTTGCGTGGAGGTTGAGTTGCGCTTTTGGTGAAAGTTAAGGAATTACGCTTTCTGGGAAGCGTGATAACTGGAGTAGGATAAGCAAGGAAGAGGAATTTATTTACGGGGTATATAAGTGTGAATATTAGGAAATGGTTACTAAAAATTTTGGTATGGAGTGTGACGTCATGTGGGTCCGAAACGCGGATGATAGGAGTTGGGGAAAGGGAAAGAATAGAAGCTATAGGAGAAGGAGATGGGTAGTGGATAGGGTAACTAACGTGGAAAAACGAAAAATGTGGAGAACTTTGAAGGGATAGATTAATAGAGCACGTTTTGAGACTGAAGGGTCTTGTTGAATTAGAATTAGAGGGTGAACTGAACAGAAGAGGGAGGCCAAGGATGGAATAAGCTTTGCTGATTAAGGAACAGTTACGATGTGGAACTTGTGGAGAAATTTAAGGGCTTGCGGAATATTTGGTAGAGTGGATCAGACCATGACTTAGGGCTGAATGCCACGACAACAACAATTTTCCGAATGACGTGACACGTGTTTTTGCCCTCGACTGTTTTGTGGATCCTAAGGAACTCCTTACAATTTCGTATTTCTGAAATGGAAATGGTTGAAAATTAATCCTGAATTTGTTTTTTTATTGCAGCTTGTGTGTGTCATGGTAAGTGACGGCCAACCTTGACTTGTTCCTTCCACTCTTGCCAATATGTAAGTGATTCATTCACAAGGCCGGGACGTCCGCCATCTTTAATCTTACTCTTGTTCAGCGTTAATTTTTATGTAATAACATAAATAATGGATGCTAAAGCGAACTCAACTCAAGACTTTAAATTTTAATTAATAGACTCGGAAAAAAAACAAGTCAAACATTGATGATTAAATTCAATTTCTTAAGAGTTTAAAAAAGATTTTAGTCGAGAGGCGTCTAATAGCTGAATTCACCCTAACGTCAAAACGTAGCGTTTGTCTGCGATTATTTTGTAATTTCATGCGGAAAATAAACGAAAATTGAATTTTTATCCCTTCGTTTAGCACAAGATTTAGTTCGTAGTGACGTAACAAAATTCTTGTGCCATATTTTCAATTTAATATAATAATATAAATAAGGACAGTCAAAAAAAAGACGAAAGAAGTGTGCGTGGCGTGCCTCGGGGTCGAAGCTGTTTAGAGCAATGAAACTGGACTAATCTCTTTTAATAACGGTAATGTAATTTGGGAGATTAGTTACAGAAAATGGGTTGTTTGTTTGTAGTTGTTGTCCTCCTGCGTTGAGGTGACGAAATTTATTGCGAGTTTTTAGCTTGGTTCGTTGCGCTATAAGTCACTCAACCAGACGTTTCCTTACCTACTCCGTATGGTAATTAACTGTTGCATTTTCCGCTTTGAGTAATTTATGGCCGCACTAGAGGGAACGGGAACATCGGCAAGAAACTTGGCGACATGTAATTTCTTTTTTTCTTCTTCTTCTTCTCATTGCGCTGTACGGTTCATTGGTCTCTCTCTCTTTCTCTCCCTCTGCATGTTGGACTTCTTTTCTTGGGTCTTATTATCTCTAAATACTTAGTCACACACTCATTTTAATTCTATTTCCGAATATGTTGATCCTGTCTGTTTAAATTAAAAATTAAAAACTTCGACACGGTACGTCCTGTATTATTATTTTATTGTGACAACTCAGATTGATGGCTCTAAGTTGTTGTTTTTTTGGTATATGAGATTAGGTGGGAACCAAAGGTTTAGAATACAGTCAGTCAAGAAAATAGAGACATAAAGAAGGGAACTTGCTTGAGATTGGTCAGGATTCTTTCTTTTTGGGTGGAAATATAAGGTTAGGGAATTCTGCTACTAGAGTAGGATAGCAAAGAAGAGGAATTTATTTACTAAGAGATTTTGTTATGGAGCGTGGTGTTATATGGGGGTGCGAAACGTGGACGATAGGAGTCGAGGAAAGTAAAAGAATAGAAGCCTTTGAAAAGTGGTGCTGAAGGAGAATGAGATGAGGTGAATAGGGTAACGGATGGATTAATAGGCGGCGTTTTAAGACACGAGTGTCTTTGCATTAGACGGAAGTGTATGTGTGGAGTAAAAAAAGAAGGGGGAGGACAAGGATGGAATACGCTAAGCACGTTATGCAGTCTATGGGTTGTGCTGGTTATAATTTCCGTGTTGTATCGAATGTAGTATTAGGAGAGTCAGAAGAAGACTTGGTAACCATAACAGATGGCATGAACGTGGTCATGGAGAGAGGAAGAGTTCAATATGATGATTAATAGAGGGGAAAACCAATGCGTGATGGAGTGTAGTATGTGGGGGAAACAGTGGAAAAACAAAGGTTAGGAAGGGATATTTTGACGGAAGTTAAGGAATTCTGCTACTAGAGTAGGATAGCAGAGGATAGGCAAGGGACAGGGAATTTACCTACGGCTAATATAAGCGTATTAGGAAATGTTTGTGTGGATAGTGGCGTTATGTGGGTGCGAAACGTTTGCGGCAGGAGTTCCCAGATAAGAAAAGAATAGAAGCATTTGAAATGTGGAGCTACAGGAGAATGAGATGAGGTGGAGGATAGGGTAACTAACCAGAGAACAGGGCAATGAAGAAGAATATGGAGAACTTTGAAGGGATGGATTAATAGGCGGCGTTTTAAGGCACGAGTGAGAGGTCAAGGATGGAATCCGCTAAGCAGGTTATGATGACTGGTTAGCAGCGCTGTTCATCTATAATGGAGGTTATCTTGACGTTGGGTGAGATGTTTTAATTGAATGGCGGTTCCGAGTCGTGATCGAGTCTAATTCTCTCTCCAGTTGCACCTTTTTTATGGTGACGAGCTTCCTCCCCCCTCCCACCCCTCCCCCTCCCCTCCCTGAGGTTTGCCATATGTACATCTCCTTCCTCTGTGACTTTATGACTCTCGTCAGCTGGACACTCGACGCCATCTTTTCCCACAGGCTCCATTCTTAATTAACCCAACCTTGCTGAAAGGTGAGTGAATGGCTCCTGCTAAGATTGGAGTGTGAAGCTGACAAAGTTCAACGTAGCGAATATCCAGGGGAAAAGTCGTTAGCGGGATTAACGTCCCTCGGCTTAAGCCTGTCCTTACACGTTTCCATCTCCCGTTCCTTTCCCGCAATTATGTGTTGGTCACTGTATTCCCCATAGCGTCTCTCAACTTCAAAAATCAAGGGACGAATAAAAAACATATTCTGCGGAGGCTTCACACGTTATCTGGATCCGTCACACCTACCTGATGCAGGTTTCCTAGGGTTGCTTTCCCCCTGCATCATCTCTTCAGGTCAAACACCGGGTAGGATCCTTAAACCACAAACGGGGAGTCCCTAGTTAACCCTTGCCCTTCCTATGCTATTAAAGGGGAGTTGCCTTGATGGAGGATCACCCCACTCCCCCCTTTCCCTCCCTCCCTCTCCCCCCCCCCAAAAAGAGGAATCTGTCTCTGTGCTGTCAAATAATTTGCTTTACTGACCTTCAGTTCAAATATTTCCACTTCCTTAGACTAGAATTCAATGCACCTGTGAATGACTTTACGTGATGTTCATTATTCACGTATTTCCTATTATTAACTTAATTAGGCAGAGCGCAGAGAGAGAGAGAGAGAGAGAGAGAGAGAGAGAGAGAGAGAGAGACAGGGAGAGAGTAACTGATAGAGAGAGAGAGAGAGAGATAGGGAGAGGGAGGGAGGGAGGGAGGGAGAGGGAGAGAGGGCTTGCTGGAAAAGGCTGGAAACTTTGTCATATAGCGACCACAAGAAGAGGAAGCAGCTAGAACCTTAATGAATAACACATCTTGTAAACTTTTCCGGCGGCCAGAATTTATTTTGGGTAAAAAGTTTGTCCCCCGGGTTTAGAGGAGGCGTTTTACTTTGAGGATGTCATCTCTTATTCAGGGAGTTAGATTAGCACCAAGGCAGGTTAATTCTCCCTCTCCCTCTCCCATTATCTTGTGATATTTTATTCAGCCGCGGCATTTCCCCTGAGATCCTCCAAGGTGTGACTGCCCAAATCCAATGTCTACTCATCTCAATGGTAGAAAAGTGAGTGACACTCATTCTCACAAATATGTTACATTGAATGACAAGTAAGTAAGTCAGGTCGAGGATACCATTTAAGAAGGATTATAAGGTGTTAGTCTGTCTCCCTTAGAGGAGGAACACAGTTCCTTTATAGTGAGGAAGCAACCCATGTAGTATAATTTGAGAATCTCGCCCTGTAAACAACGAGAGTACTTAATTTGCTTTCCTCAGCTAATCTTCTTACTCTCTGTCGCGGAAGTTTTTTACGTCGCCTCGCCTCGCCTCCTAAACCGTTTAAGGTTTCCCAAACACCCTCTGCGAAACTTATCCTACCGTGACGTGTCGCCATTCCTACTGCCCCGGGCTGTCCGCCATCTTTAATCTCACGCCACGTGCGCTATAAACTGTAACAATTCTACCCGGAAAAAAAATATCCCTGTCAGCTACTCACGAAAATAAATAAACTTAACAGTTCTAGGGTTGGTTTCCACCCCACGACGTTTCGATGGCCTACTATCTGCCTCGTATCCAGCTTACCTCATTAACCCCATCGGGTAAGAAAACCAACCCAATGAAACAGTTTATGCCACCCCGGGTAACAACCTTCAAACTTAACCCATTCAGCTAAAGTTGGTTAATATTGCATTAAATAATTCCTATATATAACTAGTATATTATTGCTGCCAAACTGAGAATCTGTACGATAAAAGTTCTTTTTATATGAATAAAAAATAAATAAATACCTTTAATTTTTAAAGAAGTGTTTAGTTCCTTTATTTAAAGAAACTAAAAGTATATTTTTTTTACCATTTGTGGTGCATACTTTAAATTTTTTTTAAATGTAATTAAGTTAAATTAACTGACAAATAAGTTATTCTCCACTATATAATAATTAAGCCCTGAAAAGGGGTAAGAGTAACGTTCGGCCAATCAGGGAAACGCTCGGCCTTAGCTTCGTCAAAGAAAACCAACGTCGCTTCATACCGTAACAGCAATTAACGTTAGTTTTACTTAATACATATTGAAGAAGACGCCTCATGCAGTAATAAATGAAAAATCGTTTGCTTCCATTAAACCCAGCAGCTTTAATTAAATACATTCAAAAATCTATGTACAATATAGGATTAGGGTAGAATCAACAACACGCATGGTTAAGTGATAGTCTACACGAGGCTGATCCTGACACAAGGAAACTCCCATTTAGTAGAATAGGAAGGGAACAGAAAAAGATGTGTAAGGTAGAGCAAGGGTTGCTTAAGGCTCCCCCGAGAAAATACTTTAATGATGCTACAGGGTCTGTTACCTGAAAGAGATGCAGGGAAAACCCGTGGAAACCCTGATTAAGGTAGGTCGGTCTTATTCTCTCTCTCTCTCTTTTTTGGGGGGGGGGGTAACGGTGATCCTGAAGCAGGCAACTCCCCTTTAATAGCATAGGAAGGGACTTGAAAAGGTGGGATGTGGAAGGTAGAGCAAGGTAGTCCTCAGGCTATAGTGTAAGGATCCTACCCGGTGGTTCATCTAAAGGTGATGCAGAGGGAAAACCCCTAGAAAACCTGCATCAGGTAGGTCGGGGGCTAGTGGCTACTACTCCTGCGCCCTTCTGATGACGACGGGGAGACTGGATTCCCGTGGGAACGCAACAAACCCTAGAACAGTATTGAGAGGCAGCTGGCCGACTGGTCCGATCTATGTCAAAGGTCTTCGACCCACCACTCCGTACATTATATCCTCCAAACGAAGGTCCGTCTCAGCCAGTTCCGGCTTCTGAGTTATAAACCCTGAAGTGTAGAAACACACTGCGAGTTATAAGAAGGTTTCATCAACAGATTCCTGTGCAACGAAATATTGTATTAGTTACCGCTGAACAGTTTTTGGACAATGAACGAGTCTCAATAACAGACGTTTCAAAATCTATATGACATAAATTTCTTTTTTTTTGGACAGTGGCTAATGACCGCAAGGTTCAGGCCACTTAAAATAAAAAACAAATTATTTTTTTTAAAAAAATATTGCAATTCGAATGTGAATAATTTTAAAACAACTTCTGATGCCGTTAAACGAAACGTAAATAAGTAAAAATTAAATACCGTTTTAGGAAGACTAGAACTATTCTATACGAAAAAAAGCTGTAAATTATAGGATCTAATTATAATTGTTGTTATACATTACTTAATATGAATATAAACAGGAAAAAAAAGGTCGAAACATCCCTGAAATGCGTGGAATTAAAATATATTGCAGTGACTGTTTATAAATAATTTAATATATTATAATATATTTAATTTTTATATAATATATAAATTCGAAATTGTATCTTTATTTATGTATTAAGTCCCCTTGTTGTTACAATTTTAATTTCACAATTAAAATTTTATTATTAATGCGCGCCATCATTATTCTTTATTCAGATCCGTTTCGAATGTGTATGTTTATTTATTTATTTATTAAACATTTTGAATTGTTTATTATATATCTGTATGCATGAATGTGTTAATTATTGATTTACATTGCGCCGCGTATCACAATTCATCATACACACACAAGGAATTGGAGGGAAAGTGTGTTGTTATTAGTAGTGACTGCTCCAGTGGTTAGCGTCGCAGCACAGGTCCAGGACTGGCTCCAGCCAACCACAAAAGAATACTTCTTAATTCCCGCATTCAATTCCGCGCGCGTGTGTGTGTGTGAATTCTTTCGGTTTCACACTTAACCTTTATATTAAACTACGTGGCACTTGATATAGCGAAATATGTGCAAAATTTTTTGAAATTTTAGAAATAATAATATAATAATGTAATTCGCATTACAGTTATCCCAGTAGCAGATAAATTACTGTAATTTAACCATAATAAATGGTAAGAACGTGGTCCTGGAGGATTAATAGAGGAGGGAAAAACCAAGGAAACAGAGTGCAATATTGGAAACAATGGAATAACAAAGGCTGGGAAGCGATATTTTGCTAGGATAGCAAGGAAAAGGGATTAACTTACGGCTAATATAAGTGGAGAAAGAGTCCAATATGAGGATTAGTAGAGGGGAAACCAAGGCTAATGGAGTGTAGTATGCGGAAACAGTGGAGTAACGAAGGCTGTTAGATTCGGAAGTGATACTAGGAGGAATTCTGCTACTAGAGTAGGATAACAGAGGATAGGGAAGGAAGAAGAATTTTCTTACGGCTAATATAAGTGGAGAAAGAGTTCAGAATGAAGATAAATAAAGGGGAAACCAATGAAATAGAGTGTGGTATGGGGAAACTGTGGAATAACAAAGGCTGGGAAGCGATATTTCGAAGGAAGTTAGGGAAATCTGTTACTAAAGTAGGATAGCACAAGAAAAGGAAGAGGAGTTATTTACCTAGGGCTAATATAAGTGTGAATATTAGGTAATGTTGGCATGGAGCGTGGCGTTATGTGGGGGGTGGAAAACGTGGACGATAGGAGTTGAATAGAAGCCTTTGAAATGTGATGCTGCTGCTGCTGTAGGAGAGTGAGTGGATAGAATCAATCACAAACGAGGAAGTTCTAAAGAGGAGAAGGGCGAACAATATGGAGGACTTTTAAAGGATAGATTAATAAGCAACTTGAGGGTCTTAGCATTAGAGGTAAGAAGAGAAGAGGGAATGCGCTAAGAAGATTAGGGGAAGTGAACTGAAGAGGGAAGACAAGGGTGCAATAAAGGTAAGGAGATTAGGGAGAATGTGGGAAGTTGTAGTTGTGAGGAAATGAAAAAGCTTGCGTATGATGGGATAGCGTGGAAGGGTTGCATGAGGACTGAATACCGTAACACACACAGGTTATTTAATATTAGTTAGTGGAAGAAAGGAGAGGAGATGTTATCCAGCAGCAGCAGCAGTAGTTTCTTGTCCTTCCGCGGATATCTGGAACATTCCAGGAACACAAACAAACTAACTTTGGTCGAGTCGCCATAAAGTTTATCGCTGGTTTAATTAATGTGAAAGTGAACGCAGGGCCGACAACTGCTGAACCCAAATTAATGTGGCTATAAATTAGGGGGATGACGATTTCACTCATTATTCTGCAACG
Organism: Eucriotettix oculatus; assembly: GCA_034510155.1. Lineage (NCBI taxonomy): Eukaryota > Metazoa > Arthropoda > Insecta > Orthoptera > Tetrigidae > Eucriotettix > Eucriotettix oculatus. The sequence goes on from CM067378.1 coordinate 122,566,220, forward strand.
TGTTGACACTGTGATAACTTCCTGTGGCCTTTACTCCTTCCCCTCCTCCACATTCCTGTGAACTAATAGCCTATGTCAAATTAAATGGACGTCTCTTCAAAATAAAATAAAAATATGGAGTAAAATAATGCCACGAGGTTGTTCTTACAGACCCAATAGTTACACGTGTGGCGCCCTCCTGTGCCTCACAACCCTCGGGTTCGAATCCCGGCAAGGGCTTGGATTAAGACTGTGTGTGTGTCACGCAACATGACAGCAGTCCGCAGTCGACTCGGTAGGCCCAGGCCCTTACAGTGGCCAAGGAGGACGTTTTTCAAACGTCATTTTCTCCAAATTCCTATTCACATATTTGTTATTTAACTTTTCCAGTTGCAAGGATTCAGGACAAAGGAAATAAAAAGTCCCTTCATGATCCTCTTCTTGCTGTCGTTGTGGTCATCGATTCTCAGACTGGTCTGATCCTGTGCAAGCGTATTCCATCCTTGTCCTCCCTCTAATGCTAATTTTACAAGTCCCTGGTATCTTAAAACATGGCCTATTACTCTATTATCCTCCCTTCTCTTAGTCAACGTCCTCCATGTTGTTCTCTTTCCCCCCTCCCCCTTATTCTGTTTAGAACTTGTACGGAGTCGAGCTAAATTTTTATCCGTCTCCAATCCTTTCATTCACCAAAATTTAACCTCACCTGTCCAAGTCCCAAATATCTAACTAGGTTCTCTACTAAATAACTTTGTCTTATTTCATCGCATATTTATTCAATTTAATTATCGCAACAACAAATAAAAAGTTAATTCCTGTTCCTGTGCAGAATTCCTTAACTTCCTCCAAAAATATCCCTTCTGAATCTAACAGCCTTTGTTATTCCACTGTTTCCCATCACCTTGGTTTTCCCCCTCTATTAATCCTCATATTGAACTCTTCCTCTCTCCAGGACCACGTCGTTCATGGCCATTTATTATGGTTTCGACGTCTTGTTCTGACTCCCCCTAATACTACAATATCATGAGGCAAAGCGTACGGTTTTATTTCTTCTTCTCCTTGCAGTGTGAATCCTTTTCCATATTCCGTTTTAACATTCTTCACCGGCTGTTCTATATATATAAGATAAAGAGCTTGGACTGCTGCTGCATCCTTGTCTTACTCCTTGCTTGATTACGGCTTTCTTTCCTTGATCTACTGTCTTGTGTAGAGGTTATGTATTATCGTCTCCTTTCTCTATATTTTATTGCAGCGCTTTTCAAACTTAATTACAGTTGAATAAATTCTGTTGAGTATCTCAATGATGATAGAATTTTGTCTGGTTTTTTTTATCTGATGAAATCCTCAGGATTATACAGGGATTACATACCTCCACTTGGACTCATGGAAATACTTTAAACAAAAATGATAAATGATTTGTTATTGCTGGTAGGATAGGAAAGTGTGTCACATCACTTAATTGGGCAGAGCGCAGAGGGGGAGAGAGGGGAGAGATAGAGAGGGAGGCTGAGAGAGAGAGAGAGAGTCTTGCTGGAAAGGGGAGAAACTACACGAAGAGGAAGCACCTTGGCACACATGTTGTAAAGTTTTCCAGAGCCTTGTGACGTTGCGATGCTGGCTCGTGACGTCATGAAGGAGGGGTGGAGAGAGGTGGTAATTAGGGTCTCGCTGTCAACACCCTCTGGACTGACGCGTCCCACAGCCAAATGTCAGAGGTCGCTGCCGCACGCCATTATTAACGCAAAGTACTCCATTAAATACTGTCTGGCTGGCTGCTTGCTGGGAGGTGAATTACACGGCCATATCTGAAATATAAAATACGGACGAGAAACTGTCATGGAGGGACAAACACAGGCCTAATTTTGAATCCCAGTTTTGAATTTCGGCTTATTTCATTCGTTCAACTTAAAATTCCATATTTAGTAAATGTCTAACTTTTGGGCGCTCTTTCCTCTATTAGATTATCTAATTACTTTATTTATAAATCGTTGTATTACTATCAAAACGATTATCGACTATTTTCTGTTATTTAATTTTGTACAACCCGCGTCCAATTTTTTATTACTATTTACGGGAAATTAAATAGCAAATATTCCGGGCCTGAGGAAGGAAGGAAGAAGGGGGTTGGTTGGGTTTTTTCCTTGCGCCGTCTATGCGTGGCTCTGAATAATAATAACAAAGGGACTGCGGCTCTGACAACTCCTCGTCGCCATCGTCGCCTGTTTAGGAATGAATGTCCTAATCTGCCTGGGAATTTGGGTGTGTGTGTGTGTTCCCCCTCAAATGAAACAAGGGAGATGATTGGAGAATATCCATCATCCCTGCCACCTTAGTCATAGATGGCGGATAAGTGGGGACAAGGGTTTAAAGAGGCTGGCGGAGACAATTTGAGGGACAGATTTTTGTAGGGGATGGCGAGAGGAGATTGAAGGAGAGTGGTGGAGAAAGAGATTGCTGCTGGTGATACAAGGAGAGTGGTGGAGAGAGGAGATCATGCTCTGATCAGTCCATCCAGGAAGCAGGGAAGAAAGGTCTTAACAACAAGGGAAGAAAGAGGAAAAAGCTTGAGTTTCCTCAATTCCGTCAGCACGACTTTTTCTGCCGCTTCAAGTTCCACAACACGGAAATTACAGCGAGACGCAACTCAGGTTCTGCTACACGTGGGTCAACACCCAAACCCATTAATACCCTCAGATCTTTAATACAATCCCATTTTTAATTAATTATTTTTGTCCATAATATATATATATATATATATATAAACACGCAAGACCCATATTAAAATTACTGTGTTTACAACTAATAAGCGTATACATTTAAACCCAATTATTAAATTCATTAATTAATATTCACCCCCTTCCCCCATCAGTTACAATTTGATACAAAGGTTGACTCTCTGAATAAAATTCTGTCCATACATATATAATCAACAATAATATTTTCAGTTGAACTCTTATTACCACGCTTTTTTCCCTCCCCTGTCCTTTTTATCCTCGCTATTTATTTATTTCTGGTTATTCCATTATTATTTTTCTTCAATTTAACTGAGTGAAATGTTCCAAATCAAATTAAATGACCCGATGAAGACGCAAAACTTGAGTATGAAACTTTGTAAGGATAGCTTAGGTTGGACTTTGAATGGATGGATAGGTGAAATTAGCATTAGAGGGAAGAGTGCGTGGGGAACTATGAAGCTACGCTTTAGTTTCGGTGTTTCTCCCATCCCTCGACAAGCCCCCTTAAAGCCCTGAAGTGAGAGAGAGAGAGAGAGAGAGAGCGCCGTGGTCCAGATGGCGTCACACGCATCAACAAGAAGAACATGGAGGATGAGGAGAGGAAGAAGAAGAAGAAGGTACGCACGACTTGAGCAAAGTGAATTTGAGCCGAGCGCGGGACGAAATTAATTCGAGGCTGAAAGGAGAAGCAAGCATCTGCTAAATTGGAGGGAAACTTAAATTCTCCGTCGGGAGGATTGATTGAATATTCCAATCACCAGGTAAATCGTTTTTTTTTCTCATGGATATTAATGAAAATTCCTGGAAATTAATATTTTTCTCCTCCCCCCCTCCTTATTGATAAACCGCAGCTTTAAATTTCGCGTCGCGCACTAATTACTTTCCTTGTCATTACAAGGCTCAACCTTGAAGAGTTAACCAAGGACAGTGCTGCCAACCCTCCTCAATAACTTCCTTAATTGTGACAGTTGTATTCACTAATGGGGGAACATGATTCCGTTCAAATAAGACAAACAAATTTCCTAGACTTAAAGACGAAGAGAAAATATTTTCGTGTGTCCATCGAGACTTTCGTCATCGATATCAAGGGGGGATCAATCTGTTGAACTGCTCCAGTGCGCAATTCATTTTTCTTCTTTCATGATGATTTCTCTGACCCGTGTTAAATTATCCTGTGAAAGCTCTTAATTATTATTATTTTTTACATAACTACCACACATTCCCGTATGTGCTTAGCGTATTCCACCCTTGACCGCCTCTCTCCTCTTCTTCCACCTCTCAAACACTTTCTCGCTAATGCCAATTTTACAAGACTCTCATGTCTCAAAACGTAGCCTGCTACTTTATCCCTCAAAAGTCCTCCAAATGGTTCACTCTTCCCCTAATCCACTTCATGCCTATTGGTTCTATCAACCAGTCTCAAGTCACATTTCGAAACCTTGTATTCATTTCCTTGTCTGCAACTCTTGTCCACGTTACGCTCCTATATAATGAATATATATATATACTTCTCTCTGAATCTCCCCAAATCGTAACAAATCTCCCTAAATTCCTACCAAAACTCCCCAAATTCTTCCAAATCTCCCCAAATTCTTCCAAATCTTCTCAAATTCTTCCAAATCTCCCCAGATTCTTCCAAATCTCCCCAAATTCTTCCAAATCTCCCCAAATTCTTCCAAATCTCCCCAAATTCTTCCAAATCTCCCCAAATTCTTCCAAATCTCCCCAAATTCTTCCAAATCTCCCCAAATTCTTCCAAATCTCCCCAAATTCTTCCAAATCTCCCCAAATTCTTCAAAATCTCCCCAAATTCTACCAAATTTCCCCAAATTTTACAAAATATTCCCCAAATCCTACCAAAACTCCCCAAATCCTACCAAAACTCCCGAAATCTCCTGAAATTCCACAGAATCTTCCCAAATGTCTCTAAATCTCCCCGAATCTCAACATTAGTTTTGTGAGTTGTCGCCGCTATTAATTAATTTATCTATATGTATATTAAATTCGGTGCAACTGATCCCTTTAGTGTCACTTATTTGCGTTTACTGATGTAATAATTATTGCTGGCCGAGTTGAATATAAACTGATTAGGACCGTAATTAGTCGTTGTATGAGCTGAATGAGGGAGGGAGGCAGGGGTGAGTTAAGGGTGGCTGATAACAACCATTATGCAGAGGTCAGCACTGCACTAGATCACAGGATCACTCAACAAACTAACAACTAACTAATAACCATAAAGAAATTGATTTAATATGACGTTTCATGACGTTGGCGAAAAAAGATGACGATTAGGGAGGTTGTTGTTGTTGTGATGCGGGTAGCTGTGTAAAATGAAAAGGCTTGCGCAGGACAGGTGAGACGAGACTCACAACAAGAATTTTCCGTTATACATTTTCCTTTTATTAATATTTTTTAAGTTTATTTGTCTTTAATTATGTACATTTTTTGTTCATTTTTAATTGTTAATGGAAAAACAACACTAAATCTAAATCTCTGTGATAATCGTGGATGAGGATGAAATATCTGATGTCCTTGTCTTTTCCCGAGGTCTATTTTTATTTTCTTATGAAAGTAGTAATATTTTAACATGTTGGTAACGTGTATATATCTATATATATATGAAGGTGTGTGGGGCGTGAGCGTCGTCCTTTATCGATCCAGTCTGGTCAAACAGCAAGTACGGTGCTCCATTGTGAGTCTCTGATGCACAGGAACAAATACGGTAATTAATTTGGCTGTTCTGTGCCCGTGACATCTTTTGTTTGGCAGCCATAGAAACGCGTGCGTTGATAACGCTTTAGCGAATAATACTTGCAAATCCCACAGACACTATCCTATCCTATCCTATCCTATTCTATCCTACTTTGAAATTGAAATAACAACGATACCGACAGTCAGTCAGTCAGTCTCTCTCTCTCTCTCCTTATCCCGCTGGAAGAAGAGAGAGAGAGACAGAGGCAAGGGTAATTTAGAGAAGACAAGAACCCTTGTAGGAACCTCCGTCTTTTCTAATTAGCCTTCCAGTTGGTGGAAGAAATAATCCGTAACCAAGATGTGAGTCTGTTTTAATTTCGCCCTCCTAAAGGTCAAGTGTGCTATTTTTTTTGGGGTGCTGTCTCTCTCTCTCTCTCTCTCTCTCGGATGAAAGGGTTGACTGTGTTCACCTCTTTTCACCACACTTTGATCGTATCTCCCCGTCATACACGCCTCACCTCTTACACGCTTCCCTCAGCTCTTGGTCCGCGGGTTTTCCCGACCAATGGGGGAAAAATTATTTCTGCTATATTCTTAACAATGATTTGGTAAACTGGTTTGTTAATTTTCACGTCTGATTTACGTGATGATGAATACAATTTTTTTTGACCAGTTTCAGGCTTCATTCAACAAAAACAATTTCCAAAAAAGGGGGAAATTAAAGTTTCGGTACTCGTTTGTGCCATTTTCAGGTTGTTGTTGTTGTTGTTGTTGTGGTATTCAGTCCTAGGACTGGTCTGATGCATCCTCTTACTTTTCATTTCCCCATAACTAGGACAACCATCCTACATCCTCCCAAAACCTTCTTAGCGTATTCCGTCCTTGGCCTCCCTCTTTCTCTTCAGTTTTCTCTAATGTTAATTTTTACAAGACCCTCGTGTCTGAAAAACCGTGGCCTGTTTATTAATCTATCCCTTCAATTCCCGTAATATTGTTCGCTGTTCCCCTATTCTGTATTTAGAACTTCCTCCTTAGTTACTCTATTATCCACTCACCTCATCTCATTCTCCTACAGCAGCACCACATTTCTAAGGTTTCTATTCTTTTCCTTTCCTATCGTCCACGTTTCGCACCTCATATAACGCCACGCTGCTCCACATCAACATTACCTAATATTCGCACTTATATTAGCCTCTTCCTGTGTTATTCCACTCTACCAATCCAACAGCCCCCCTCTGTTACTCCACTGGTGTTATATGGGGGTGCGATAGGAGAAGGAAATGGGTGAGTGGATAATAATAGGGTAACTAACCAGGAAATTCTGAACAGAATAGGGGTAAACCGAAAAAAATATGGAGGATTTTAAAGGGACAGATTAATAGGCCACGTTTTATGATACACGAGGGTCGTGTAAAAATTAGCATTAGAGAAAACTGAAGAGAAAGAGGGAGGCCAAGGACGGAATACGCTAAGAAGATTTAGGGAGGATGTGGGTTGTTGTCCTAGTTATGGGGAAATGAAAAGTTAGGATGCACCAGACCAGTCCTAGGACTGAATACCACAACAACAACAACCTGAAAATGGTACAGATAAGTACCGAAACTTTAATTTCCCCCTTTTGGAAATTGTTTTGAGAATAAAGCCTGAAAGTGGTCAAAAAATTATATTCATCATAACGTAAATCAGACGTGAAAATTAACAAACCAGTTTACCAAATTATTGTTAAGAATATAGCAGACGGAAATGAACAAAAGACAGAGATAGAGGCCAAGGATGGAATTAGATAAGCGGATTTGAGGGTTGATTGATGTGGAAATGAAAAGGCTTCTGCAAGATAGGTTAGCATGGATCAGACGAGTCTTAGGAATGAAAACAGACGACAAGAAGAGTAATTTTAAGTAATAACTTAGTATGACTGGGCAGTGTTGTCTGCCCGTGTGAATAGTTTAAGGTGCAAGTTTCCCCCCCTCCACAAGAGCGACTACGTCATGATGCTCCATTTATTACTTTATTGCGAGGCTAAATTAGCCTCTGCTTCGCCATTACGCAGCCTCGCTTATTAAACTTTGTAAACGTTAAATTTATTTATCCTCTCGCCAAGGTAATGGCGGCTTATTAAAGGAACCTCCTTTTCACTAAAGCTTTACTCAATAACGTCTCTGTCATCCAGAGATAACTTAACAAGCGTCTCCTCGTATATGGAACGGTTCACGTCACAACTCTGTAAATAATTCATCCTGCGCAACTAAATAGTGAACAAAGGGGGTTGTTGGTAAAAGCCACAGTTGGCAGCACTGCATTGTCTTATCTTTGGACATCGTCGTTCTTTTAATAAATGGATTGAAACAACAGAATCGTCTTCCGCGTCACTAATAAACGTTACAACGTTGGGGTTCGAAACGTCTTCAGAGTGATAATATACCTGACCCCGGGTCCAACAACTATTTTACTCACAAGATTCACCATTTTTAATAATTGTGTTTTTAAAAACAACCGGAGCCCGAGCACAGGCTGACGTGTGTTTTTTTTTGTAATTAGCCGCGGCAAGTGTTAAATTATTATAATAATCGTTATTACAGGTCCGCAGCCGTAAATCCCCTAACAAATCCCATTCTCCTAATGGAAAGTGATAAATAAAACCCACAGAAATTTGAATGTATTATCATGAACTGCAAGCGTTCTAATAATATATATATATATAATGCGAAAGAAGGTCTAGGGAAATGATGACGTAGTTGGCTGCACATAAATAAATTCGCCGTGAAAATTTAAGTGCGGCAGAGATTTGAGACAATGCCGTGAACTGTGTATTATCTCTGGAATTGCCAGGGCTGACAACTGCTCTAGTAGAGTAGCTAATTACACACCTCATAACATCTGCATAAACGGATTTTGCTTTGATCCGTGCTAACCTTACCGTATTCCATCCTTGGCCTCCCTCTCTACACACACACTTCCCTCTAATGCTAATTATACAAGACTCCCGTGTCTTAGATATTTACATTCACTGTTGTTTCCATTAGTCCTGGGATTGAGGAAATACATTACTAATGAACAAAATAAGGTACATAATTAAAGACAAATAATCTTAAAATAAATTAATAAAAGAAAATGTATATAGACGAAAGTCAATATAAACACAACACAGGGACACACACACACACACACGTGTGGCTTTTCAGTTGCTCGAGATTTTCATATGGGAGACGAGCAGCAGAAAGCGATATTGGAAGTTCAATAACACCAGATAATTTGGTACCCAATATGGTGCTCTCACCTAATACCTGGAATAAGGTAAGCCTCTACAGTAATTCAAAGATTAAGAAATTACGAAAAAGAGAGAAATAATAATGTATAAAGGAGACAGAGAGAGAGAGAGAGAGAGAGAGAGAGAGAGAGAGAGAGAGAGAGCTTGACGCTGTGAAGTAATGTCCAAGGCCGGTCCCACAGGAAGGTACACACAACAGTCATGGCTGGAAAGGGAGGAAGGAAGGTAGAATCCCACTCTACTACTATCCAGTGCGGACCTCAGATAGTGTCTTTACAAGATTTTCACCTGAAAAAAAGAAAAAAAGAAAGAAAAAAAACCCACACTGGGAAACACAAACAAGCACACACACACACACACACTGAGAGACACGCAATGGAGTTTTCAACTACATGGACCAGGAAACTGTCCATCCCTCAGCGTATTCCATCCTTAGCCTCCTTCTTCCCTTCACTTCCCTCTAATGCTAATTTTACACGATCCTCGTGTTTTAAAATCGTGGGCCAGCAGTTAATCTATTCCTTCAAAGTCCTCCATGTTGTTCTCTCTTCCCCTTATTATTCTGCCTGGAAACTCCCTGGTGTTAGTCATCCTATCCACTACTCACTCATCTCATCTCACCACATTTCAAAGGCTTCTGTTGTTTTCCTTTCCCCGCAACTCTTATCGCCCACGTTTCGCACCATAACAACATTTCAGAATATTCATACTTATGTAAGCAGTAAGTAAATTCCTGTTCCTTGCCTATCCTGTGCTGTCCTACTTTAGCAGCATAATTCCTTAATTTCCTTGAAAATTACCCTTCCCAATCAACTGTTTCTCCACACTAGACTCCATTACCTTGATTTTCCCTCTACTAATCGTCATATTGAAGTCTTCCTCTCTCCAGGACCACGTTCATGCCATTTATTATGGTTTCCCAGTTTTCTTCTCACTCTCCTAATACTACAATAACGTCGGAAAAGCGCAGGGAATTTTATTTCTTCTTCTTATTCTTCTTGCAGTGTGATTCCTTTTCTTCCATATTCCGTTTCAACGTTCTTCATCGCCTGTTCTATATATATAAAGTTAAAGGATCAGGGACATCCGTTTCTTACTTGTTTCTTGATTTCTGCTTTCTTTCCTTCCCCCTTCAATTCCAATTACCGCCGACTTCCTTCCGCAGAATTTTAAAGAGGACGTTCTTTTTTGTCGACATTTTATTCCTGTATAACGACATAATTAAAAATAATTATTTTTCTTCTTCACAAATTCGACAGATTATTTTTATTATAAATTGTAATTGTAAGAGTTGTTGTCGTGTGGTCCAGTGGTTAGCGTCGCAGCAAGGTATTTATCGTGATGCTCTATAGGTTGTTAAGGGGGAAACTATGCAGATGTTACCGTAGCCTGTCTGAATATGGATTATCCTGGACTTCTCCGCCCTGACTTATGCTAATGCTTGTCGAATTAACCGCACGGGAATTACAAATGGAGTTCACATAAAGGTCGTGACACAAGAGTCTGCAGTTTACACAAGGGTGAGATCCAGGTTATCCAAACAGCGACCCCTTCCTTACCTTCACTGCACATGGTGGAACCTCAAACAAAAACACACACACACACACTTAATACAACAAAGAAATAACAAGAACACATATGGCAAGGGAAAAGAAAGAGCAGGATAATTGAAATTAAATAAATAAATCCAATAATAAACAAGGAATATTTTGAATTTAATACGAATGTGTTGTCCTAAGACTGCAAACCCTCCCTGCTACAGTATCCAGCTCATCCCACATCCTCCCTAATCTACTTAGCGTAATACATCCTTAGCCTCCCTTGCGACTTTCCATAAATAAATATTCGTATCAAAACGAATAAACAACTTTTTATTACATTTTTACGAAATGGTTAAACCGTTTTATAATGGATGAAGAAAGCACGAGCGAGCAGCAGTCTCAATCTCAGGCCTAATGGGTATAATATTATTTTTGCCCAGTAGTTGTTTTTCTCCCCTCCCTTGGTATTGCTGCTGTACCGTGGTTGGTTGTAGCTGGATCAGGTCCTGGTCGTGACGTCATCAGCACGTGTAATATGTAATTAATAACAATGGAAAACAACAACTTATATGAATACAACACTGATTAAGATTATTGAATTAACTAATTGAATAGACTGTTTATATATACATGTATAGAGACAATGAACCGTCGTCGTCACTCCCTGGGATGTCTCCCTCACATCCATCAATAACAACAACAACACGTTCAGTTCAAAGATAATATAACTTCAATAGTTTTTTTCTTTACTGTTTATATTCATTGTAATTTTCACCATTTGTGACTTCAGTATTATTAATTTCCTTTGTGGTCAACAATTTAACATCTAACGTATATTAACCTTACACCTATTTTAATTTAATTTAAATCACGCATGAAAAAAACAATAAATGTAAATGACATATTCGCAAACCCAAAGATATTTCTGTTTACAACCAGGGAGAGATATTGCTAACATAATACCAGAGAGAACTAACAAACCAGAGAGATGCTAACATAATACCAGAGACGTTGCTTACGCGCCAATTATTACTATCTTCTGTCCACTTCCCTCTAATGCTAAGACCCTCATGTCTCAAAACGTGGCCCTATTAATCTATCCCTTCAAAACATTCTATATTGTTCCCCTTTCCCCTGTTTCGTGTTTACAACTTCCTGGTTAGTTACCCTATTATCCACTACTCACCCATCTCATTCTCCTATAGCAGCACCATCTTTCAAAGGCTTCTATTCTTTTCGTTTCCACAACTCCTCCTATCGTCCACGTAACGCCACGCTCCATACCAACATTTCCTAATATTCACGCTGATATAAACCGTAAGTAAATTCCTGTTCCTTTCTATCCTACTGTCGTTATTAGCAGAATTCCTTAACTTCCGTGAAAATATCCCTTCCCATTCATGTAACAGCCTTTGTTATTCCACTGTTTCCCCATACTACACTACCTTGGTTTTCACCTCAATTAATCCTCATGTTGCGCTCTTTAACGTTCATGGCATTTATTACTCTTCCCACTCCCCTAATACCACAATATTACAGCCAAACCGTATGGGTTCTCCTCTTTCCAGTATGTTTCCTCTTCCATATTCCGTTTTAACTTTCTTTCATCGCCTGTTCTATAACTAAGCTACAGAGCATGCATCATCCTTGTCTCACTCTCTTTCTTGATTTCTGCTTTCTTTTCTTGCCCATCAATTCTAATTTCCTGCTGACTTCCTTCTGTAGAGGTTGTGTGTCAGCCTCCTGTCGTCTTCACAATCCTGAGTGCTTTACTCATAACTTGCTAATGTCTAATACTGATAATACACGTGGAAAATAGGATTCCCGATTAAGGATACTTTTTTTTTAACTATTTTCTCTATGGGAGCAACCATGAGGAACGTGATTGTTTTGCAGATAGCAATATGTACTCTATTAATACCGTCTGTTGCTTTGATGACCTTTTAAATTGAAATCGGAATAGAGCGGCTGACATAGAGGAGTGCAACAAGATCCCCACACGGATAAACTGTGCATCTCCATAATTTTGCCATTTATTTTGGAGAGGGAAAGCGCGCCGGCCGCACGCCATATAATTTCTACACTCATTAACTTGATGCAAATAAATTCTCCGCCATTTTAATTGGATTAATTTTTACTGATAAGAACAGCATACGGCCCCGGGGGCATGCAGGGAGGGGAGGGGTGGGGAGGGGAGGAGAGAGGGGGAACGTTTCGGCAACATCATCAGGGGCAGAGGTTTAACCCGTCATTAAAGCAGCCGAGATTCAAATAAGACGAGCGGAGGGGAGGAAGAGGCGAAGTACAACTACAAGGGGGTGGAGGACACGGATTAATAAACACGGCAAGGGGTAGAAGAATCCTCCAGAAAAAAAAACACAGGGATATATAATATCGTTGTTATTATTGTAACAAACGACCACAAACACAAAAAAATATATAAATAAATAAACTGGCCACTTGTCGGAAATATTTTCAAAAATGAAAAATAGCAACAATAGAGATAAAAAAAACACGGCCAATAATAATTCAAACAAATTAAATCACAATAAAACGACGGCCAAAAAGATGTTCCTTGCGCGACACCAAATTATTCAATAATCTTTTCTCGACTGAGGGAGTCAAAGAGAGAAAAATCATGTATTGCTAAATTTAAATCCTGAAGACGTCTCAAAATGGAGATGAAACGTAGCTTATGTTAATAAATAAATAAATAAATATGTACATGATGCTAACTTTTTAGCCGTCGTTTTGTTTATTGTAAATATTTTTAAGTCAGAAAACTATGATGTAATCAAAAAATTCATTGAAAAGAAAAAACGTTTCGTCTCCTTTTCGAGACTTCCTCAGGCGTAAAAGGTTGTTGACTGTACATGTGAAGAATTCAGCGTGTAGAGCGTGGAGCAGCTCCAACTCCAGCTCCAGACAATTACGTAAAATATGATTACTTGCTAAATTTTACGCCCGAGGAAGTCTCGAAAAGGAGACGAAACGTCGCTTCTGAATGAATACTCGTTGACATGGAAACTCAATAAATCTTTTGTAGTGCGGGAGTCAAAGAGAGAGAAGGATGGAGTCCTTGTAGGTTATGTAAATCCCCCTGGTTGTGTCCTAATTATTCCAGATTCGCGTGTCTGGAGGCAATTCTTACACAATTCCTCCTCAATTACAAACAACACTTGTTATATATGTATGTATGGCAGGACATTACACCGATTTAATATTTGATTGCGGTTTTTATCCGCCACAAAAATGTCTCTCAATTACTCTAAATTCTCCTCGTTGGTTGGTTCTGCGGCCCCATAGAGGACATGACGTCACAAGCCCTCTCTCGCTACACCACAGAAAATTTCTTTAAATTAAATAACATGGAAAATTAATCATCAGTTATGCTTTTCCGAAATTATGACTCATTAATGAAATACTTATCTCACATTTAAATATACAATAAATTAAATCAGCTTCTTTGTCAGTTGGTTTTTTAAATTTAAACATCAAACGTTACAACGCTTCGTCTCATATCACATATGACACTTCTTAATGTAAAAATTTAGCTGTACGGCTTAAATGTTTCCCTGAAGAAGTCCCAAATGTGAGACGAAACGTTGTGATGATGTTTATCATTTAAAATAAAAGCGAAACTGAGCAAGTGGGGGGGGGGGGCTGATTTAACTCATTTGTGAAGCGTAATTTTTTCTAAAAAAAACATTGTGAGTGATTACAGAGAGTATTTTCCCCAAATAAACTGAAGAAATTTAAAATAAGCTGTAGAAATTTAAATGAACTGTAGAAATTTTAATAAAATGAAAAATTTTAATAAACAGTAGTAATTTAAATGAACTGTAAAAATTTTAATAAAGTGTAGAAATTTTAATAAAACGCAGAAGTGTAGAAAATTTAATAAACTGTAAAAATTTAAATAAACTGCAGAAATTTTAATAAACTGCAGAAATTTAAATTAACTGTAAAAATTTTAATAAACTGTAAAAATTTTAATAAAGAGTAAAAATTTTAATAAAGTGTAGAAATTTTAATAAAGTGTAGAAATTTTAATAAAACGCAGAAGTGTAGAAAATTTAATAAAGTGTAGAAATTTTAATAAACTGTAAAAATTTAAATAAACTGCAGAATTTTTAATAAACTGCAGAAATTTTAATAAACTGCAGAAATTTTAATAAACTGTAAAAATTTTAATAAAGAGTAAAAATTTTAATAAAGTGTAGAAATTTTAATAAAGTGTACAAAGTTTAATAAATTGTAGACATTTTAATAAACTGCAGAAATTTCAATAAACTGTAGAAATTAAAATGAACTGTAAATTTTTTTTCTAAATTGTAAAAATTATAATAAACAGTAGAAATTTTAATAAAGTGTAGAAAATTTAATAAAGTGTAGAAAGTTTAATAAACTAAAAATTTAAATAAACTGAAGAAATTTTAATAAACTGCAGAAATTTAAATAAACTGCAGAAATTTTAATAAACTGCAGAAATTTCAATAAACTGCAGAAATTTAAATAAAAATTAAAATGAACTGTAAATTTTTTTTCTAAATTGTAAAAATTATAATAAACAGTAGAAATCTTAATAACGTGTAGAAATGTTAAACAAGGGTAGGAAATTTAATAAATTGTATAAAATTTAATAAAGTGTAGAAATTTTAAAAAAATTGTAGAACTTTTAATAAAATGAAACAATTTATAAAACTATGAAATAGTTTTTATTTTCTGGTGATGGATGATGACGTAATAGTATTGTTTTTAAGAGATTGCTGGGAATTCTGTAAAGTGTGAAGCTGCTGTGTTAAAGAAAATTAAACTTTTAAAATTAAATGCAGATTTTTTTGTGTGTTTCGTAACTCAATAAACGCTTATCTACAGTGAACTGCGTTACCTATTTTGGAAATTAAATTTTTCCTTATTTCCTTGAAAGCTGAATGGAATTCATAGGAGTTTTTTCTTTCATCTGTAACGGGACGATTCTGTTGATTAGTTTATGGGTCGGTGAATTTTTTCGGGGGTCATCTCGAGTAAGTATCGCTTATCCTCCATCTTGGGGGAATAAAGACTCTGGAGATGAAGTGGTCCTTCCTTTTACGATCACATACATCTTCACTCACTCTTTATCCCATTAAAAACGTCCAGACACTTCATTCAACTGCTGTGAAAAGCGGCCGAGTAATAACATTACACACACACACACACACCTTTACAAAAGGGAAACATCATACACAAGTTTTGGTGATGATGAAATGAAGCGGAACGGAGTAATCGATCCCCTGGGCCTGTAGAAGAGAAACTCGAGGTGGATGTGATGGAGACGCCATTGCTCAGGGGAGACTTTGCCATCAAATTAAATTAATACTTTCCAACCTCATTAAATTATTATTTATGACGAAACTTACCTTGCAAAAATTATACCTGACTATTTTTTTTGTGACGTTTCAAGCTTCTCGTGTCCTGAAGATCATCAGCACCTTAAAGGGCGAACACTTCCCCGGGGAATTTGGTTCAAATACAATTCCCGGGTTTGTTTCTTTGAAAGTTTTTTTCCACAACGTTTCGACGGCAAGATTACGCCATCGTCGTTCAGGTAGAGGATCTCAACACCTCAAGCCCAAGTGTTTCCTGCAGGGTCTTGACGAAAAACACGAGAAAAACCCCCAAGCTTTCTGCTTAGAAAACAGGGGCTGGTCAGGGCCAATTTTAGGATATGGGAGGGGGGAGGCTGTGACGTAACAACGTGGCTGCTGGGATCATCCCATATCTCGAAATGAACAACACACACACTACTCTAGCGTTGGAAAAACAAAATACAAAAACGGGCTGAAAAAAAATGTTTGTGGGAGATGGGGGTCAGGTGATTCGCCATGAATCCTCCTCACGAGAATTTAGAAGGTCCCAGTAATAGAAGGAAAACATGCGAGGAGGCAATATATAAAGCCTTATAAGGGGGTGGAGAGAACCACACACACACACAGAGGAGCCTGGAAAAGAAATAACAAACCATCATCTCACTACTACAGCGGCGCCAAATTATATTTCTTAAAAACGACCACTCGTTCAAAATTAAAGAAAAAAAGGCAACAACGTACAGACGTAGGGAATTTTTCATTTGTAAAATAGGTCATAATAGGCGATTGTAATTCCTTCCTTGCCTCCTGCTGCAGGAATACTCAGGACGTTTCCCCCCGGGGCAGAGTAAAGCAGTTTAGGAATAGGCTAAGGAAACTTAAGTGAGGAGTTCTTAGGATGAGTGAAGTGATAATAGTAGTGAAGTGCAGTGAAGGGATTTTTTTTCTGTGTGTGGCTCCTTTGTTTTCTTTTTCACTTTAAAATTCTTCCTTAGTGTAAACTTTTCGTAATTGTATTTGTGTTTTATTAGTATTTTCTTTGTATATAGCTGCTGCTGCTGCTGCAGTCACAGCCTCGGGGTCAATAAGTAAGGAAGGAATAATAATATGTAGAAGGACGCAGGTTTTGTTGGTCTGGTGGAACTGAATTTAAGCGTCGTGGCGAGTTCAACGCTCTGCTGCCTCGTCGTGGTCCTTCCTTCACCTCACCGGGGGATCGAAAACCGGTTTATATAACATTTCTCCGCGTGCTTCTAACCTTTCTTTTCGGGTTCATAACAAAACGGCGGAGTTCTCTCTCAGCTCTTCACAGCCTCCATGTCCAGGTCCTCACAATTCATTACAATCCCCGTGACGTAATCTGCAAGTCCGCTTTGCGCGTTGGAATCACAACCTGTGAGAAAAATAACTCAAACGTCCTGCCAATGTACAACTGAATCCTGTCTCCTTCTACGCTTCCAGATTTCATGAAACTTTCATCGCTGTTCCGTATTTGAGTTTATATTAATATGGCACCAGAGACCCGTTCACTGAATTATAAAAATGTATCCAAATTACACGGCCAAAGGTCAACCACAGTCGTATGGAAAAATACTACGGGTAATACTTGAGACGAAAAATATGTTGATGTTCTTGTGGTGTTGAGTGATGAGACTGATGTCATCAGTGCAAGCATTTTCATTTCCGCATAACTGCCACACATCTCTGCTTAGCTTAATCCAGCCTTGCCCTTCCTCTCCTGTTCACTTCCCTCTAATGCTAACATTACAAGACCATCGTGGCCTAAAACTAATCTGTCCCTTCAAAGTCCCTCCACATTGTCCTCTCTCCTCCTATTCTGTTTACAACTTCCTCGTTACTGATTCTATCCACTCACCCAGCATCTCATTCTCCTACAGCACCACATTTCAAAGGCTTCTATTTATTCTTTTCCTTTCTCCCGACTCCCGTCATCGTCCACAACTCACCCCATATAACGTCTCCTCACTCCACACCAACGATTTCCCGATATTAACACTTATATTACCCGTATGTAAATTCCTGTTTCCTCCTTGCTATCCTACTCTAGTTATCATCCGTTAAAATATTCCTTTCCCACTCTAACAGCCTTTGTTATTCCACTGTTTCCCATACTTCACTCCATCACCTTGACTTTTCCCGTCTACTAATCCTCATATTGAAGTATTTTTCCAGGACCACGTTTCCAAGTCTTCCCGTTCTGACTCCCCCTAATACTACAATATCATCGGCAAAGCGTAGGGTTTTTATTTCTTCTCCTTGCAGTATGATTCCTTTTCCATATTCTATATTAAAATTTCTTCATCGCCTGTTTTGTATATAAGTTAAACAGCATGGTCGGTCATCCTTGTCTTATTCCCTTTTTTTTTGACTACGGCTTTCTTTTCTTGATCATCTATTCTAATTACTGCTGTCTGTTTGCTGTAACGGTTAAGTATTATCCTCCCTTCATGATATTTCACTCCAGTGCTTGACAGTGTCTTCCAGTTCACATTATCAAAGGCCTTTTTTCCTAAATCTACAAATGCCATGAATATGCGCTTGTTTCTTTTTTTCCACCCCTCTTATATCCTGTCTTCTAAAATTAGTCGCACAGTTCAATGTTGCTTCTCTTGTCTCCCTCTGCATTCTTCCTAGGATCTTTCCTCCTAACACTCATCCTATTTGACGTTCCATCCTCCAATATCCTATTTTCGTTAATATTTTGCATTTTTTTAAAAATATAGAACTGCCAAAAACAAACGAGAAATGTAAAATGTCGGATAATATGTTGAGGGACATGTGTACCAACATAACAAACCGAGAATGTAATATACGGAGAATTTGAGTAGTCAATTGTATTTTATTTACGAGAAAAATCGTATTAATTTGAGCGTCAATAATTTTTTTTTAAAAAAAAGGACGCCCTCCTGCAGCAGGCCTGCCAACCCCTCGCCGTAAGTGTTACAAACTACCCCCGGGGGGGCGAGCGACGAGGCCCAAGCAGGTTGAGGACAGCCATTGTTTACGACTGCCATTAGCGGCTTCCGATAACCACAGGAAAGAGGGGATGAGGCTTTCCCTTGATTTGTCAACACGAGGATAAAAACAAACAGAAACTCTGCAATTGTCGGCCCTGTTTTAGGAGTTATTGGAGCAACTTCCCTCGTCTGCTACTGACAAGGAAGAAGGCTTTAATTTGCCCATCGACTGACTGTATGGAACCACACCATCGTTTAGTTCACCCCCGGGGGCGGCGGGGAAAGCGAACCTATTAAAAGGGCGAATCATGATGCTCTGATTTTGACAGAAATGTCCAGGGGGGCGGCGAATTCCGCTCCAAACAATTTCACTGGTATATTTTTTTTTGTTTCGCGTTTTTCCTCCTCTGAAAGCCACATGGGAATTTTTATAATAATAGAAAAGTGTTCCACACAACTAATATTACCTTTAAGGGAGACTGCGGATGAAAAACTACTCAGCTCAACACATCCACTGTACGAAATTTTATCTCTGTCAAGTTGGTTCTTTTTTTGGTCGAAATATTTTTAGAAAAATTATTTTAAAAATTTGGCCATTTTAGGTACATTAATATGTGAGGGTTGACCATTCTTCTTTTTAATCAACAATTTTTCAGTACTATTATTTTTTTTAAAAAAAATTGAATTAAAGTTTGGGGGAGGGAGAAAAAAATAATTTTTGTTTTACAAAAAGCTTCGTACTTTACTTAAAAATTGGCACATTTCGTTCACTTTTAAAAATTTGTTACACCTAAACTACTTGAACAATTGGGAAAGTAATAGGTTGTAATGAAGGTGTTATCATGTAGATAATGAATGTGTAAAAAAAGAATAAAGAAAAAATATATAATTTAATATTTATGACGCATAGAAGGTTTTTTTCTGGTAGCAGAAATCATCAAGCTGAAAAATCCCAAAAAAAAAAATTCTGAGAAAAGTAATAGTTAATTTAGAATAAAATCCTTTTAAATTGCTCCTGAGCCTTTAAAAAGTGACGAAGTCGAATTAGAAGTTTTTCTACATGGCATATAAGGCTTATTAATACCAAAAATAAAAATAAAAAATTCATTTTTTTACAGATTTTGGCCGAAATTTCAGTCTCCGTGTCCCTTAACGTGTTTACTGTTGTTTTTAGTAACTTTATAATTCAAAGACTTTTATTGTGTTGTATTTATTATGACTGGCTGCAAATTTTCCCCCGTGGAAATATTCATAAAATTAAAGTACAAAGACAAATTACAGGGGGAAAAAAATTAAAAAATACAATTTTAAAAAATTTCACGCCTCCCCCCCTTTCCCCTCTTTTTTTTAATTTTTCCAAAATAAGCAGCTAATTTTTCAGTTGTTTCTACCATATGTTTGAAAACATCAGTATTGTTAGGTTTGTCTCCCTTGCACCTCATCGCCATGGTTACACACACATCAGTTCTCTGTTCCCTTTCCCTTTACTTTGTAATTATAGTCGTCTTTAGAGATAAATAAAGGTATACTTAGCCGCTGGACTGCAGCGTGGCGTTGTTATATGGAGGGTGCGAAACGTGGACGGTAGGAGTTGCGGGGAAGGGAAAGAATAGAAAGAAAAACAGAATAGGGGAAGAGAGAGAACAGTATGAAGGGATAGATTAATAGGCCACGCTTTTCAGATATTAGAGGGAAGTGTGATGGGTGAGAAAGGAAGAGGCAAAGCAATACAGTGGATAATTGATATTTTCAGCATCTGAGGAATAGGGGAGAGGATTACAATTAGAGATGAAGCGCGACATTAAGTGTTACTACAGTCGTTTAATCTCGGGGTCGCCATTGAGATCAAGGACTGAAAAGGACTAGAGTCGTCGACTACTAATTAATTAATTTCCGTATGCAAACAACCAGCAAATAAGATTGGGAGACGGACTTCAGCAGCATGAAAATGGCAGAGGAATTCTAAATAAGAAGCCTCGGGGGTGAACCTCCAGTAAAACCCAAAATAAAAAAAAAAGGAATTAATGAATACGAACGGATTAGACACTAAAAATTAATTAAGAGGGACGGAGCTGCGGTACCTTTTATGATGAGCTGCTGGAGAAACTATATCAATAGGAAAAGAAAAGAGTGAGGGACGTTAAGGTAAAGCGTTTTATGCTCAAGGTCAAACCAATTATACAAACTTTGCTTCTCACACATGTCAAAATAAAGTTTCGGGAAACTGCTTGCCTTCTCTCTCTCTCTCTCTCTCTCTCTCTCTCAGTCTCTCTCTCTCTCTGTCTCTGTCTGACTGTCTCTGTCTCCCCTTTTGTCTCTTTGTCTCTCTCTGTCTCCCTTTCTGTCTCCCTCTCCGTCTGTATCTCTCTCTCCGTCTGTATCTCTCTCTTCTCTCTCTCAGTCTCTTTGTCTCTCTCTGTCTTTGTCTCTCTCTCTGTCTCTCTCCCTTTGACTATCTCTGTCCCTCTCTCTGTCTCCCTTTCTGACTCTCTGTCTGTCTCTTTCTCCATCTCTCTCTGTCTGTCTCTTTTTCTGTCTCTCTTCTCTCTCTCTCTCTCAGTCCGTCTCTGTCCCTCTCTCTGTCTCCCTTTCTGCCTCTCCCTCTCCGTTGTATCTCTCTCTGTCTCTCTTTCTGCCTGTCTCTCTGCCTCTCTCTTCGATTAAGGATTTCAAAGAAGCTTGCAGGATTGAAAAAAATTGAGAACAGATCAGTTTAAGTTGAATCCTCCGTTGCCAACATTGGAAACAAAAAATACTAGAGTAGGATAGCAAGGAAGAGGAGTTTACTTATGCCTAATATAAGTGTGAATATTAGGAAATCGTTGCTAAAAATATTGGGACGGAGCCTGGCGGCGTTAAATTAGGGGGTGCGAAACGTGGACGAGAGGAGGAAAAGAAGAGAAGGCTTTGAAATGTGGCGCTGCTATTAGGAGGAAGTTGTAAGTAGAATATAGGGAAGTGGACAGAGGATGCGCCATATATATAACAGTAATGATGCTCCTTAACGGCGTCGATTTCCGCAGCCAATAATTAGTTGAAACGAATCCCGGGCGATTAGATCTGGAGGAAGTTTTAGTCAGGCGTGCGCTAATTAAGGGCCGTTTATCGACAATCATTTTATTAAGGCAGTTCTTTTTGTTGGCGTTATTAGATAGAGGCAGAGTAACGCGAGAAAGACGTTAATTAAGTTCATGCCTCGCCTCGCCTTGTCTCCCTAAACACCTTTAAAGTAGACGCATTACCCCGCGGTTGGCCAACGACGCTCGCAAAATTGATCACGGCAAAGGAAAAGCTCTTAATTGCTTCCCAAATTAGTCGGGCGGAGGAGAGGAACAAGACGACATCATTGCTCGTGTCCTTCCTTACTTACTTACTACTTGCCCCGAGGCTGTGACTGCAGCAGCAGCAGCTATATACAAGGAAAACACTAATACAATCACGAAAAGTTTACACCAAGGAAGAATTTTGAAGTGTAGTTTTTGTTATCTGAAAAAAAAGAAAACAAACGAGCCACACACAAAAAATCACTTCCCTGCACTTCACTACTATTATCACTTCACTCATCCTGAAAAATAAAACTCCTCACTTAAGTTTCCTTAGCCTATTCCTAAAGTGATTTAAGTTTCCTTAGCCTATTCCTAAACTGATTTAAGTTTCCTTAGCCTATTCCTAAACTGATTTAAGTTTCCTTAGCCTATTCCTAAACAGATTTAAGTTTCCTTAGCCTATTCCTAAACTGATTTAAGTTTCCTTAGCCTATTCCTAAACTGATTTAAGTTTCCTTAGCCTATTCCTAAACAGTTTTAAGTTTCCTTAGCCTATTCCTAAACTGATTTAAGTTTCCTTAGCCTATTCCTAAACTGATTTAAGTTTCCTTAACCTATTCCTAAACAGTTTTAGTTTCTTAGCCTATTCCTAAACTGATTTAAGTTTCCTTAGCCTATTCCTAAACTGATTTAAGTTTCCTTAGCCTATTCCTAAACTGATTTAAGTTTCCTTAGCCTATTCCTAAACTGATTTAAGTTTCCTTAGCCTATTCCTAAACAGTTTTAAGTTTCCTTAGCCTATTCCTAAACTGATTTAAGTTTCCTTAGCCTATTCCTAAACTGATTTAAGTTTCCTTAGCCTATTCCTAAACAGTTTTAAGTTTCCTTAGCCTATTCCTAAACTGATTTAAGTTTCCTTAGCCTATTCCTAAACAGATTTAAGTTTCCTTAGCCTATTCCTAAACAGTTTTAAGTTTCCTTAGCCTATTCCTAAACTGATTTAAGTTTCCTTAGCCTATTCCTAAACTGATTTAAGTTTCCTTAGCCTATTCCTAAACAGTTTTAAGTTTCCTTAGCCTATTCCTAAACTGATTTAAGTTTCCTTAGCCTATTCTAAACGATTTAAGTTCCTTAGCTATTCCTAACTAGTTTCCTTATTCCTAAGATTTAAGTTTCCTTAGCCTATTCCTAAACTGATAGTTTCTTAGCCATTTAAGTTTTTTTCCTCAGCCTATTCCAAACAGATTTAAGTTTCCTTAGCCTATTCCTAAACAGATTTAAGTTTCCTTAGCCTATTCCTAAACAGACTTAAGTTTCCTTAGCCTATTCCTAAACAGATTTAAGTTTCCTTAGCCTATTCCTAAACAGTTTTAAGTTTCCTTAGCCTATTCCTAAACAGTTTTAAGTTTCCTTAGCCTATTCCTAAACTGCTTTACGCTGCCCCCCGGGGGAAAGTCGTGAGTATTTCTGCAGGAAGGAATTACAATCACCTATTATGACCTATTTTACTAATGAAAATTTCCCTACGTCTGTACGTTGTTGTTGCCCCCCTTTTTTCTTTAATTTTGAACGAGTGGTCATTTTTTAGAAATATAATTTGGCGCCGCTGTAGTAGTGAGATGATGGTTTGTTATTTCTTTTCCAGGCTCCTCTGTGTGTGTGTGTGTGGTTCTCACCCCCTAATAAGGCTTTATATATTGCCCTGGCATGTTTCCCTTCTATTACTACTGAGACCTTCTAAATTCTCGTGAGGAGGATTCATGGCGAATCACCTGACCCCCACCTCCCACCGCCAAAACATTTTTTTTCAGCTCGTTATGGGGATGTACCTCTTTCAAACCTGTCACGAAGATCCGTTGAAAATGGTCTTGAGGAACAACCCTGTTAATTGACGTCGCATGGTTACGGTACTGTAGGGGAAGTCGTGACGACATTTATAGCCAAATGATATTTAGGGTTCTGCGGCTGATGAGGATCGCAACTCACATTTCATGATCCGCCTCTACTGCACGTAATTAAAGGCTAATGACTATTTGTGTAACAGGACCGTGTTTCACGCAATTACGTGTCGGCCCTAGTAATTGTAATAGATAGCTCGGGATCTAGCCTAGCTTTCCCTTTCCACAGCCACCGCACCTGTATTTCACGGGGGAGATGAACGCGTCAGTAACTGCATTACGCCACGGTGAATCCCATGCAAATGCTTTAAATAGAATTTTTTAGCAAAGTAACACTGTGAAAACCGCTTCCCCGTTTTCGTGGGACAATGCCTCGCTAAATTATATTTCACGGTCGGCTACAGCAGCGCCTCTGTCACTTCTCTCTCTCTCTCTCTCTCTCTCTCTCTCTCTCTCTAAAAAAAACCCCACGCTCAAAAATATTGCAACGTGATCCACACACACACACATCTATCCCCTACCCTGCTTTAATTCTCTTAAAACTCTTCCAGTTATTTTACAAATTGTTTAATTTATCGTTTGACTGAAAAGGTTGAGTTTTAGACTAGGAAACCTCGTTTTTTTTTAAAAAAAATGGATTGTTCACAGTAACCCATGTTTCCGTAGGTTTTTTTTGAATATATAAAAGAATAAGCGACAAAATAAATCCGCAAAAGGCGAATGAGTGAATGAATGTTGAATCTTGTTGAGAAACATGTCTATCTCTCTCTCTTTCTCTATTTCCATCTCTCTCTCTCTCTCTATTAAAATCTCTCTTTCTCCATTTCAATCACTTTTTCTCTATTTAAATCTCTTCCTCTATTTAAATCATTTCTTTCTCTATTTAAATCTCTCTTTCTCCATTTAAATCTCTCTTTCTCTCATTCAATCCCCCTTTCTCTATTTACATCTCCCTTTCTCGTTTTAATTTAATTAAATGATTGTGTATAATGAAGAATATTCCGAAAAGTAAATAAAGTTTTTTTTAAAAAAAAATTTCACAGAATAATACTTATAAAATTACTAACTTCAGTAAGAGTTAAATACATAAATATCCCCATTTATAAATAAAATCTACAAAAATGGTTTGTTTATTTATTTGTTAACGATAATTAAGTAAATTAAAATTAAATACTCTACAGGACACTCTTACGGATACTACAAAAAAATATCATATTAATTAGACATAATATTATAAAGTAGAGGAAATGGCCAAAGTATTTAAATTGATAATAAATAATAAAAGTATTTAAAATTAATAATAAAGGCTGCGTCTGCGATTTTAGACGTTCTGACGACATCAAAACAGCGATCGTAAAATAGAATTTTACTCCTTCGAGAATAGTCCTGACGGAAGTAGGTCTGACATGAAGTAGTCCTGACATGAAGTAGTCCTGACACAATAGTCCTGACGGAATAGTCCTGACGGAATAGTCCTGACGGAATAGTCCTGACGGAAGTAGTCCTGACATGAAGTAGTCCTGGGAGAAGTAGTCCTGACACAATAGTCCTGACGGAATAGTCCTGACGGAATAGTCCTGACGGAATAGTCCTGACGGAATAGTCCTGACACAATAGTCCTGACGGAATAGTCCTGACGGAATAGTCCTGACACAATAGTCCTGACGGAATAGTCCTGACACAATAGTCCTGACGGAATAGTCCTGACGGAAGTAGTCCTGAAATGAAGTAGTCCTGACGGAATAGCTTTGACACAATAGTCCTGACGGAACAGTCCTGACGGAATAGTCCCGACGGAATAGTCCTGACGGAAGTAGTCCTGACATGAAGTAGTCCTGGGAGAAGTAGTCCTGACGGAACAGTCCTGACGGAATAGTCCTGACATAATAGTCCTGACGGAATAGTCTTGACGGAAGTAGTCCTGACAGAAGTAGTCCTAACAGAAGTAGTGCTGACAGAAGTAGTCCTGGGGGAAGTAGTCCTGGCGGAAGTAGTCCTGGGAGAATAGAAAATAACTGTATGTGCGTCATGAAGTTTGCCGTCAGAGTAAAGAGGCCGAGGGCTCAACATTATGGCTGCGTCGTCACTTACTTAATTAGTGTCGTATTCGGAGAAGAGCGTCAAGCTGCGTGATACGCCATTAATCTCCACGACGAATATGAACACGTTCGTCGATTCCAATTAAAGTCAAGTTGGAAAGGAGCCAAGGATTCACTTGAGATTGATTCCGTTCCGTGAGTAACTCTCGCAAATAACGATCAAATTAATTAAAACTTGACACGTCGCGTCTTCCTTTTTTTTTGCAATGTTTAACAGTACAATAAACTACTACAGGGTAATATATCACAACTTTATAAGAGAAGTAGAAACGTGCAAGCTGTCAAAGCTGCCAAGTCGTAACACCTGACTGGAGAATTCTCAAAAATTGGGCGACAGAACGTCCCTACTTTAGGTAAACTGAAATAAATATACCAACACACAAGGGAGTTTAAAACTGAATATGGAAAAGAGGAATCACACTGCAAGGAGAAGAAATAAAAACCCTACTACGCTTTGCCTCATGATATTGTAGTATTAGGGGGAGTCAGAAGAAGACTTGGAAACCATAATAAATGGCATCAACGTGGTCCTGGAGAGAGGAAGAGTTTAATGTGAGGATTAATAGAGGGGAAACCAATTAAGTGCACAGGTAATGAAGCTTTCGGGAAAAAGAGAAATTTACTTACGGGTAACATATATGTCTTAATATTAGGGAAACGTTGCTAAAAATGTTCGTATGTAGCGTGGAGGCGAAATATGGACGATAGCAGTTGGCGAAAGTAAAAGAAGACTTGGAAACCATAATAATCCTAAGAAAGAGTTCAATATGCAGATTAATAGAGGGAAAACCAAGGTAATGAATGGAGTGTAACTGTGGGAAAAGTGGAATAACAAAGGCTGTTAGATTGGGAAGTTAAGGAATTCTGCTACTAGAGTAGAGTAGGATAGGCAAGGGACAGGAGTTTACTTGCAGCTAATATAAGGGTGAATTATAGGAAATGTTGGTATGCAGCGTGGCGTTACATGGGGTGCGAAACGTGGACGATAAGACTTGGGGAAAGGAAAAGAATAGAATCCTTTGAAATGTGGTGCTACAGGAGAATTTTTTGCAAATAGGATAAAAGTAATTTATGACCATTTTCCGGACAAAGTGGTTTATTAAAAATTAAAGGATGAAGCCTTTCCGGTGCATATTCGCATCTCCTTTCTCTAGCACAGGTATTTGCATACATTTTGAATTTAATTCCCGCCCCCCTCCATATGGGTGGACGAGGGAAGCTGTGAGCGGAATTGGGGGAGAGAGGACAACATGGAGGACTTTGAAGGGATAGATTGCAAGGAGAAACTAGTGAGAACAGATCAGGGAGGCCGAGGGTGGAATACGCAAAGCAGATTAAGGAGGGTGAGGGATGTGCTACTTATGAGGAAATGTAAAAGCTTGCGCAAGATAGATTAGAGCATGGATCAGTCCAGCCTTGAGATTAAAATGGCAGTGTAAAGGTTCACCACTTCATTAATGGTCTTGCATCCTTAAAGCCTAATTCCGCTGAAGATATAAACAGTTCACTTAAAGTTCCAAAATATATTTTAACCAAAATTAACCAAGTACAGTGTCACGTGACAAACCGGAAAAGGCAAAGATTTCAGTAAAAAAAACTAATCTGAATGAAAGATGAAGATGAATAAGGGAACAGTAATAAGCTCGAGTGCGTCTTCCTTATGTAATTAAGACATCCACGTAAATACCACGTGAAAAGAATTTCTCACGATGCCAAATTCACGGAGGAGTCGAAACCAGTCTTGAAGTAGCAACAGTTAGGCTAGCCAGAAATAAATAAGAAGAAGGAGAAGGGAGGGGAAAAAAGGGGAGGGGGGATAGCATAAACCACGAGACAAGAATTCTGTGTATGAAGGAAAAAAAAGGGGAAAAAAACCATGAAACTGGTGTAAAAAAAAGGAACGTGCAGTAACGCCGAAAAGTTTAAAAATAACCCGCAAGACAAGGTTAAGGAAGACTCGTTAGTCACATCAAAGCCGAGTTAGTTCTCTCTCTCTCTCTCTCCTCTATGATGTATATGTGTAAAGAGAGTAAAAAGAAAACCCGTTGGACGAGGAGTAATAAGCTGCTGCTGGGATCCAAAACAACCAAGGCAAGTGCCTAAGATGTTGATGACTTTGCAAACAGGACGCGCTAATACGTCATTGGTTCAGTGCCATCATTTTTATTGTAATTTTCCCTAGGTTTGTTATATATATACTGTAGCAGATCCGTCGTCGTTCCTCCGTACTCGAGGATTTCTTAATTCCTTTAGGGCGCCAGGTATTTTTCATAAAAAACACCAAAAATTGATTTTAATAGTTTTTAATTCCAATCAGAGCATGAAGAATGAATTTGGTGATTCTGCTTCCTTCTCCCATCACGACTCAACCTACAGACCACATTGTTGCGTCACTTCCTCAACAATTGCTGCCCTGCATTGTTCACAGTAACTATTCATGTTACAATATATATATATTAAGTGTTCTAAAATTCTGGCTAGGACAATGGTTACCTGAACGGGAGAAGAGTGACAGAAAAAATTTTCCTTGTGTCTTGTCATCTCAACCTGACCGCAAGAAACCGGGAAAGAATCATCCCATTCCAATCAAGTTTCTCTGTTCTCATCCGTGAACGTTAGGAAGAAACCATAATAAATGGCATGAACATGGGACCTGGAGAGAGGAAGAGTTCAATATGAGGAGTAATAGAGGGGAAAAACACAACGTGATGGAGTGTAGTATGGGGAAACAGTGGAATAACAAAGGCTGTTAGAGAGGGGAAGGGATATGTTGAAGGAAGTTAAAGAATTCTGCCACTTAGGAAGCGTAATAAGTACAGATGGTAGAAGTATAGTAGGGAACAAGGGTAGGATAGCAAGGAAGGATTTCGCGAAAAAAAAGGAATTTACTTCCTAAGGGTAATCCAAGTGTGGATAATAGGAAAAGTTGGTATGGAGCGTGGCGTTATATATGGGGGTGCGAAACGTGGACGAAATGAATTGGGGAAAGAGAAAGAATAGAAGCCTTTGACAAATGGTGCTATAGGAGAATGAGATGAGGTGGAAGTTATAGAAGAGAGAATAATAGATTTCTAGGCCACGTTTCAAGACAGGAGTTTCTTGTGAAATTAGTATTAGAGGTAAGTGAACGGGAGAGGGAGGGAAAGGATGGAATACGCTAAGGAGATTATGGATGGTGTGGGAGTTGGTCGTTAAGCGGAAATGAATAGGCTTGCACTAGGTAGGTTAGCACGGATCAGACCAAGTGTTAGGCCTGAAAACAACAACAACCACCAACCGTCAAATCAGTTTCAACGTTGCATCATTTTATTTTTGAGAGGTTTAAAGATAGTTTGAGAATTTGCGTTAATGGGGTCCAGGGGCAATAACGTTGCACTTCGCTTTCCAACTTCCGGGCCTCTCAAATATTATCAGCGTTCGGTTTGATTTGGCCTCGTTTCAGTTGGGCAAATATTTAAAATCACGATCCCAGCAGTTTGTCCTGGCAAACTAATTAGAGGATCCTGCTGTGGTGAGAGGGGGAGGGGGGGGGAGACCCGACCCTCTGTAATGAAACACTGGCCAACAATGACCACCTGTTGATCCTGGAATCTTGTTGCCAAAGCCCAGCCCCAAGGGTCGTTACGCTAAACAATGAGGTCTTAAGTAAATGTCAAATAACGACTTCCTTTCATCTGCCTGCCTGCTATGGTAATATTAAGCTCCCCTCCCCTCCAGCAGGGGTCCATAAATTACCACCACTCTAATCCTTCTTCTGCTTCTTCTTAATCGCAATTGTCTCGGGAGATCTGTTGCTCTACTCCTACGAGATCATCAGCACCGTAATCACTGCTTCCATTTCTGTCTGATGACGGATTCTTCCTTATCCTGAGTTGATATCAAGTTACTTTTCAGACCCTAATTTGCTTCAGGAATGTTGAAAAGACAAATACGAACAGAAACTTGGCCGAGATGTTAGTCTGAAATGCGTCTGAAGAAGAAGAAGAAAAGGAATGCAACCAGTGATGTACGTATGCAGGTATTTATTATTCCTAGAGGTGGTCTGGCTTTTGTTCGGTGGCAGGTTGTTGAGGAAATTAAAGTGAAAAGGTAAACTAAGAGAAGAAATATAAATTACCGACTTGCGAAAACGTACTATCAGTGAAAACGAACGACTTTATAAAACGTACTATTGGTGAAATCGCACAATTAGTGAAAACGTACCATTATTAAAAACGTATCATTGTTGAAAATGTACCATTATTGAAAACGTACCATTATTGAAAACGTACCATTATTAAAGACGTACCATTATTGAAAACGTACCATTATTGAAAACGTACCATTAGTGAAAACGTATCATTATTAAAAACGTACCATTATTGAAAAAGTACCATTATTGAAAACGTACCATTATTGAAAACGTACCATTATTGAAAACGTACCATTATTGAAAACGTACCATTATTGAAAACGTACCATTAGTGAAAACGTACCATTAGTGAAAACGTACCATTATTAAAAACGTACCATTATTAAAAACGTACCATTATTGAAAACGTACCATTAGTGAAAACGTACCATTATTAAAAACGTACCATTATTGAAAACGTACCATTAGTGAAAACGTACCATTATTGAAAACGTACCATTATTGAAAACGTACCATTATTGAAAACGTACCATTAGTGAAAACGTATCATTATTAAAAACGTACCATTATTGAAAAAGTACCATTATTGAAAACGTACCATTAGTGAAAACTTATCATTATTAAAAACGTACCATTATTGAAAAAGTACCATTATTGAAAACGTACCATTAGTGAAAACGTACCATTAGTGAAAACGTACCATTAGTGAAAACGTATCATTATTAAAAAACGTACAATTAGTGAAAACGACATTATTGAAAACGTACCATTATTGAAAACGTACCATTATTGAAAACGTACCATTATTGAAAACGTACCATTATTGAAAACGTACCATTATTGAAAACGTACCATTAGTGAAAACGTACCATTATTGAAAACGTACCATTGTTGAACACGTACCATTATTGAAAACGTACCATTATTGAAAACGTACCATTATTAAAAACGTACCATTATAAAAACGTACCATTATTGAAAACGTACCATTATTGAAAACGTACCATTATTGAAAACGTACCATTATTGAAAACGTACCATTGTTGAACACGTACCATTATTGAAAACGTACTATTTGTGAAATCGCACAATTAGTGAAAACGTACCATTATTGAAAACGTACCATTATTAAAAACGTACCATTATTGAAAACGTACCATTATTAAAAACGTACCATTATTGAAAAAGTACCATTATTGAAAACGTACTATTTGTGAAAACGTACGGTTTGTGCAGCAAGTGGTAGTACGGGTTCTATCCGCATCTATGATGCAATACTATTTCTTTTCGCACTGATGATTGCCAAGCAGATGAGGTCCTTTGTCAGGAATCACGCTTAGTCTTTGTACCGTCTGTATTGGCCATTAATTGAAATGTGACGTCGGTCACAGACAGAAAGTAATTGTATTATTATTATTATTAATAACCTTCTCACAGCTTGATATAATTGAGAGTAACATGAAAACGGTTTGACCGTTGTTGACCCTTGACCCTTGTTGACGGAGAAATGAACTTCCCTGATGCACGAGACGTAAAAACAACTAATTTTATTAGCACATATGCTACTTGATAAGTAAATTACAAGCGTAGACACTTGAACGTTATTGTTTCAAGTTGTGCTTGAGGAAATCCTTCGGTTGCTTATATTGTATTCCATTCCCTCTTGTACTTGTAGTTCCTTCAATTAGGGTTCAGCTGCCTTTTCAAAGTATATCAGTTACAAAGGGTAATTGGTGAAGAGGGAGGAATGGTTTCTGCAGACCGCGTCATAAAAACATCTGTTTGGAACACGGAAGCCATTGTCTCCCCCATGTATGACATTCACCACCACTGGGGAAAGGAACAGGAGAGGAGAGGAGAGGAAGTGGAAGTGAGCCTCACGGCATCTAAACTACCAATTACCTGTGATTTAGATTCGTCAACTAGACGCTGATCAAGGTCTTCCTTCACTCAAATTATACCTGTAATAGTCCTCCTCACATGCCAACATGCTATTCAACGGGTCACAATGTTTCCTTCACAATTTTCGGGTTTGTTCAGGTAAAAAAGTTACTTAACATGTGAAGTAGTTATTTTGAACAACATAAATGCATATTATTAAAGGCTTCTATTCTTTTCCCTTTCAGCAACTCCTATGGTCCACTTTCAACAGCCACATTTGTATTTTTGTTTTGGGTAACAGGCTACATGATCCTGAAATAGGCAACTCCCCTTTAATAGCATAGGAAGGGAATTGAAAAAGGGGGGATGCGGAAGGTAGCCTAGCAAGGGTTGACTAGGGTCCCCGAATCGCGTGAAATTTAGTTAAGTAAGTGGTGAAGGTAGTGAGATTTCAGCCGCCGCTGCTGCTGCCACCACGTGGGAAGAAAAAAAACAACATTTTTAATATACATTAAATTTCCTCCTCTCACATAATTTAATTTTATTTCCACATAAACAAGTTTCTCAGCAGCGGCGGGATTATTA
Organism: Eucriotettix oculatus; assembly: GCA_034510155.1. Classification (NCBI taxonomy): domain Eukaryota; kingdom Metazoa; phylum Arthropoda; class Insecta; order Orthoptera; family Tetrigidae; genus Eucriotettix; species Eucriotettix oculatus. Next base: position 122,598,627 of record CM067378.1, read on the forward strand.
ATATAAAAAATATATTATTATTGTTACGCGCAGTGATAAATATAATTTAATTACTTTTCCCGTAAACTTTGCGCCACGTCGGAAACACGTTTAATATATATATATGTAGGAATATATTTTTTTTCTAAAAAAAAGCCCAACCTTTTCCTAAGGGAATGTCTGAGATGCAATCATTTATGATTTTGTTTCGCAATAATTTTTCCCCGGTACCGGTTCTGCGCTTCCTCTTCTTCTTCTTCTCCTCCTCCTCCAAACACTCGGCACGCAGGCAAATCATAAAAGGGAAGTGTGTGGGGAAAGAACAGAAGGGGGGAAGGCAAGGAAGGAATCCGGTAAGCGGATTAAGAAAGGTTAGGGAAGCGCAGGTAAAGATAGATCAGCATGGATGGAGGCTTACAGAAGACCGCTGTTAATTTCGGGTTCCAACAGGCGTAAATTTGGGTGATGAGGAGTGCAGAGCAGCTTAAAGATAGGAAGGACATTTTTTTTATTACTTATTGATAATAATTTACTTGACCTGTTTCCTAGATTCAATAAAAGGTCTGTTTAACAATATTTTTCTTTTGTTGGTACATTTTTACACATAGCTATAGAATATTTATGAAATAAATAATAATAAAGGTTTGCGTATATATTTAATCTTGTTTTAGCATGTGTATGTTTTATTTTTAATATTATTATTTTCGTGAGAGACTGTAGGAGAGGATTTCAATTCTTTGTCTCCTCCTCGTCATCCTTTCCACCTTTTAACATTTTGTTTTCTGGAACAACTCGTGGTTTTTCCCCCAGGTTACGACCCACACCCACGTGTTTCCGGATCTCCTCCATGACGCGTTGGTGGACTAGGTTGTAGTTTCAAACTTTTTTTTTTACTAATTTTATACTCTTAATTATTTATGACTTGTAATTTGTATTAGAAGCGAGTAATTGGAATTTGCATTAATCTTACTATTACTATTATTTATATCTATTTTATGTTATGATGTCCATATTTTGGTTCTTATACTCATCCTGTTTCTGGATTTGAAAGTCCCCCGGTCCGATGATGTCAGTATATTAAGTCTTATGATAAAATATTTAAGATTCTATATGTTTAGTCCTGTACTTTGTCAGGAAGGACAACGAGAGAAGAGGAACTTCTACTTGAACCATGAATGGACATGAAGAGGAGAGCCGTCATCACACCTGGCCGATGGAAGGGAACCTACCTGCCGACAAAGTAAACATCTCTCGCCACTCATAAAAGAGACAGACCCCAACCATCCCTCCGTCAGCCTTTATATTACTCTTTTACGACCTTCCAGAAACATTGTTCCCTTCCCCAAATTAGCCACGGCAGAGCGGAGGCAATGAAAGACCTGCCTGGGCCAGGAAGGAGAACCTTGCATGTTGCCATGGAAACACACACAGCACTGCGCATGAATCAAGGAGTTGTTATTATTAACCGATTAAACGTCGCACCTCTAAAACCTAGGCCAACCTTACAAACAGAAATCAGCTTTACAATGTTGGCAGCGTTACAGCCGCAGCTTGTTGTTAGTTGTGCCCCTCCCCTCCCCTCCTCCTCCCCCTCCAGGGGTTAATTTTATTCGCGAATCAGGATTGGCTCAGGAGTTTCGTTACGGTAGTGTAACCACGTTCCTCCATTATGTAATGTTGTTGAAGAGAAGATTATCTCTGGTGGAGGAGCATCTTTGACAGGGGAGCAAGCTAGACTCTCTGGCGGGAATATCGAGGCCTTGATTATCTTAAAAAAAGAAGCATATAAACTAAAATATTATTCTGTACTGAAGTTATGCACAACATATTATTATTGTTAAATTTTGAAAGTCGCTAATTTTTTTATTACTTTAAGATGTCTGGATGTTTGCCGTTAATTAACTTTCCTTTATATCCATGTATTAATAAATAAATAAAAGAACACGTTACTAAAACTTGAAATGGACTTCCGGAGAAGGAATATAGAATAAGGAAGAAGATAGTGACGTCACGGCGGTACTCCTATATATATACGTAGAATGGGACAAGGATGAATGCCAAGGGCTGTACAAGACTGGGAAATTGAGACGACGATGAGAAAAAGGAGACGAAGGAGAAGCAGGAGGATAAGAAGAAATAGGAGGATAAGAAGAAGATGAAGGAGGATAAGAAAAAGATTGAAGGAGGATAAGAAAAAGATTGAAGGAGGATAAAAAAAAGATTGAAGGAGAATAAGAAGAAAATGCAGGAGAATAAAAAGAAGATAAAGGAGAATAAGAAGAAGTAGGAGGAGAATAAGTAGTAGGAGGATAAGAAGAAGTAGAAGGATAAGAAGAAGTAGGAAGATAAGAAGAATATGAAGAAGAATAAGAAGAAGATGAAGGAGAATTAGAAGAAGATGAAGGAATATAAGAAGAAGTAAGAGGAGAATAAGAAGTAGGAGGAGAATAAGAAGAAGTAGGAGGATAAGAAGAATATGAAGGAGAATAAGAAGAAGATGAAGGAGAATTAGAAGAAGTAAGAGGAGAATAAGAAGTAGGAGGAGAATAAGAAGAAGTAGGAGGATAAGGAGAAGTAGGATAATAACGAAGATGAAGGAGAATAAGAAGTAGGAGGATAAGAAGAAGATGAAGGAGAATTAGAAGAAGATGAAGGAGAATTAGAAGAAGTAAGAGGAGAATAAGAAGTAGGAGGAGAATAAGAAGAAGTAGGAGGATAAGGAGAAGTAGGATAATAACGAAGATGAAGGAGAATAAGAAGTAGGAGGATAAGAAGAAGATGAAGGATAAGAAGAACGTACACATGTGAATGGGAACATTAGGTCTAGCGGAAGAAGACAAAGTGCAGATCTCTGTCGATATTTAGTTTGTTACGTTTTGGAAATTTATTTATTAATTTTTCTTAAAAAAAATTCCTACTCTTTTATATTGTATGTTGCTGAAGACAAACGTCAGCTTTAGGAAAACTCTAAGTGATCATAAAAAATAAATACTTTGTTTTCCAGGCTGGAAACTGATCCAAACAACTGAAATATTGGGATTTATAAAGTTTCCAATATTCTGCGAATCGATCGAGGATTATAAGGAAGTGTAAAAAATGAATCTCTATGAAAAGGGTCTTATTTCCTTCTCTTTCTTCTTCTTCTTACTTAACTAATTATTAAGATCTGTTGAGGCTCATATTAATTTACTCAGAAAAAATCATTCACATTACAAGCTTAATACAGGCAAATTATCATTAAAAATTTTTACTTAAGTCGATTAGACGAAGATAATATACTATATATATGCCGTTCGCATTATTATTATTTTTCTTATAATTTAATTTATTAGCGACTCAAAGAAGGAAGTAGCCGAAACAGACCAAGAATAACGATTAAAAAAAGAAATGTACTTAAAAAACTATCCTTTTACAATCATTGATTAAAACACGAAAATTTTCCAAGGGGGAAAGGAAAGGCAATGTAAAAATGTAATGTAATATTCTGTGACTCATACAAACACTAATATCGATTTATCACAGCGATAATACGTAGCAACTTTGGTGATCGATGAGTGGAACACACAAGGGTTACAATTAAATGGTACTAGTGATTTGTGTGTGTGTGATGTGAGTTTCTTGTTGGGAAGGAGATACCAACCACTCCGCTATAAAACTTGGAGCCTTCCGAGAATTGAGAAAATATATTCGTGCGCGTCGTAGAGGAGGACCAATGGCTTTTGATCCCCGCTGGGACGAGGCACGTGTGGGCCACGTGCAGCACAAGTTTCTCTCTCTCCCCCACAGCAGACCAAACGACCGACCACCAAACAAACTAACTTTGCGCCACATCAAGAAACTAACTTCCTTCCTTCCTCCTGTTTGTCTACCTTTACCTAACCTAAACATCAGCGTCGACGGCAAACATCTACTAGCGTCAAACCTAACAACAACAACAACAAATTACCGGGATTCGTTCCTCTCATTACTTTCCCTTGTGTACCAATTTTCCATTCAGAATTTAACATACTGTAAATGATGGGGAGGGGGAATATTAATTAATGAATTTATTAATTGGGTTTAAATATATACATTTATTAATTGTGAATAGAATTATTTTAATATGGGTAGTGCGTAGATATATACATATATTATGTACAAAAATGATGAATTAAAAATGGGATTGTATTAAAGATGTCAGGGTATTAATGGGTTTGGGTGTTGACCCACGTGTAGCAGAACCTGAGTTGCGTCTCGCTGTAATTTCCGTGTTGTGGAACTTGAAGCGGCAGAAAAAGTCGTGCTGACGGAATTGAGGAAACTCAAGCTTTTTCCTCTTTCTTCCTTCCCTTGTTGTTAAGACCTTTCTTCCCTGCTTCTCCTCTCTCCACCACTCTCCTTGTATCACCAGCAGCAATCTCCTCTCTCCACCACTCTCCTTCAATATCCTTTTTTGTGTTTTCCAGTTCTAAGACTGGTCTGACGCAACCATTCGTGATAAACTGTCTTCCGCAAGCCTATTCATTTCATTGCGACTATCACAAGGGTAAGTAAAATTCCTGTTCCTTGCCTATCCTACTCTAGCACCAGAATTCCTTAACTTCCTTCAAAATATCCCTTTCCAACCTAACGACCTTTGTTATTCCACCGTTTCCTATACGTCTATTACCTTTGTTTCCCTCTCTATTAATCGTCATGTAGAACTCTTCCTCCAGGACCACGTTCAAGTCGTCTTCTCAGTCCCCTCACATATCCCCCAATAATCAGTTCACCTCCTGTCAGTTCTCACCCACACACACCTCGTATGCCTCTCAAGTACACACACACACACAAAAATCTAATCCACCCGCTAAAATCGGTTCATTAAATGGATTAACCTACCTAAATGTTAATTTTTTAATTCCACTGTTTTTAATATTGTACATATTATATTACTTATTGTAGCAACTGACAATCCTTAGTGTTGTTTTACTCGTCGTCCGTTAGAAATATTTTAAATATTAACAACGTACTCTGTACGGAAAAATAGGGATAATATAAAAAAAAGTTTTGTAAGGGCGATTAGGATGAATATGGGAGTGTAACTGCCGAAAGCTACCAGTTTCTAAAATAAAATATAAATCTCAAAACAGTGAACGAAAAAGGAGTTTTATAACCCACCCATTACACCAACATCATTTGAACGGTCAAAGAACGCAGTGCGAAGAAAAGAATAAAAAGTAGAATATTGGATTGTTTATCAGGATCATATGGCGATTTTTTTAGGGGTTGTTGGGCCACGTTGTTGTTGTTGTTTGCACATTCTTGCCGACGTTTCGTTTCGCTCAGAGGCACCGAGCGAGCATTTTCAAAGCTAGGCCAACAACGTGGCCCAACAGCCCATATGATCCTGATATTAACATGGCCACGAAAACAATCAGTAGCTATATTGATATGTTTTTTTTAAAAAAAAGCCCCATTCAATTTACTAAATGTACAAAAAAAGGAGGGGCGGAATAATTTTTTTGGTAATAGGTGACTGAACTCTAATATTATTCAAGTTTTTATCTACTTGAACCGACGACCTTCCGTCACCCTGTTTGGGACATCATCAGGTCATATTACCAAGAAATTGTTCAAAGATTTTATACAGAAAGATGACACCACAAAAAGTTATTGAAATTTCAGAATATTAATAAAAATAGTAATGATAAAAGTTTAATGAAAAAGAAAAGGAAGCTTGCTGATGATGTAAAAATCGTTTCTATTTATTCAAGAACTTGCGCTTCCTCTTTACACTACTTGAAACATCTGCTTCTTGCATGCAACGACTTGTTGTTACGCATTTTACATTGCAGCACAATTTATTGCATTTGTAAAGTCAAAAATGAACGTGAATGCGCTTTACCGTAGTATGTGAGAATGTCTTCTGGATGGTTTCCCTCACACGTGTAATAAAATGGAGGGATCTGTTTCCCATCCAGCAACAAGTTCCTGTAAACCTTGCTACCAGAAGATCACACGGACTTCACTTCTCACCTCGTGAGGCTGACACACACACACACACACCAAAAATACTCTCAAACCCCGCAACAAGAATAAAACACAAACTCCAAAAATGTCTGCTAGAAAATTAACCCATTATATATATACATATGAGTCAAGAAATGACATTGTCATGTTAATTAAAACAATTAATGGGGAAAAGGACAGAGAGAGAGATAGAAAGAAGGAAGGTGACTTACCTGAGGTTCACAGATGGTAGATAGACACCTCACTTGACCACTTGGCACCAGAGCCTCGCCTCCCCCCCCTTCATCAGAAAGTTAGGATGACATTTCCAGTGATCGGCAAGGCTAGCCCACGACTTTCTGATGATGAAGGGGGGTGGGCGAGGCTCTGGTGCCAAGTGGTCAAGTGAGGTGTCTATCTACCATCTGTGAACCTCAGGTAAGTCACCTTCCTTCTTTCTATCTCTCTCTCTCTGTCCTTTTCCCCATTAATTGTATATATATAGATATATATGGATAAGGAGTGATTTCACTAAATATTAATATTAAACTCAAAGTGATTTGGTCTTATTCATTTCACGTTCAACTCATCATTTCAGCTCAAGGGAGAAACTTCAGCCCAGGGCAATGACAATTAATTTTTACCAATTTACTTTTTGTATCCTTTACATAGCAAAAGTAACAGAAGCCAAGTAGAAGGACGTTACCATGAAAATCCTATTAGACCCACACACATTACTATCACTACTGTAAAATAAATGTAATATAATTTTTTTTTTGAAATCGATTAACGTCTGCTGTTAAAATCAAAAAAATAAAATAATTTCCAAAAATTTAATTTATCATTTTAAACGACGTTTCGACGGACATTCGCACCTCCTTCAGGTTTATGACCTGTGAAATACTTATTTCAATTTGAAAATACTAATATTTAGCACACACACACACACACACACACACATATATATATATATATATTAAGACAAACTGGGGAAAAAATCGGTCGGACATTATTTTATTTTTTGTAATATGAAATTATTTTAAATCTTGAGAAATATAAATGGTACAATTTCTGTACATAATAAGCAATATTTGCGAATTCCTCGTTGTAATTTCACAAGGCTAAACTATTAAACAACCTCCAGAAATTTATGTACATTTAAATAATATTACTCAAATAATTAAAAGCTCATAAAATTGTTAGTTGCAAATTTTAATAGTTTTTATTTAACGAATTAAACTCACCAAGTGGACGAATCAAGATGAAAAAGAAAAAAAAAACTGTATCTCACCTGGAACAGAAAGAGAGAGAAAAAAAGGGATTAATTAATTTATCTCAATTTGAATTTCTTGAAATAATTATTAATTAATGTTACAATGTAAAGACTCGTATTATTTTTTAATTTTTATAAATGAATAATTGAAACCATCATTTTTTTTCATAACATAAATTAAGTCTCTACATTAATATTAAGGAATGATATTAAACGGGGTTAGTTGTAAGAGACAAGCAGCAACGTTTCGTCTACCAATTTGTAGACATCATCAAGTGAATAACAAGAAAGCTTCTATTTTTTATTATTACTGAGGCTTTCCCGTTGGACAGACTGAATAACAGCTTCTCTGGGGATTTTTCCACCCCTCTGGTTATCTCATCTGTAAAATACAACGTTACCTGAAGACGACGGCGGAGTTTGCAGTCGAAACGTTGTATTTTACAAGTGACATTATTCGAGGGGGGTGGGTGTGGAAATCCCCGGAATTTTTCGTCCAGCTATTGATCAGGTCTACCAACCGCTTTACGTTTTTGTCGTCAGATAAATATTAAATATGTCGTCTGTTAAGATCATGGACATTTTATATCATTCATTACTATTTTTTTTATCAATTTAATCCTGCTTTCTTTTTATATATATATAAAACATTTTGCAGAATGATTTTGAAGATAATCGAAAACTTTCTCGTAATATAAATAATAGACTACTTTAATTATTAAAGCATATTTATTAATTAAAGTAAATTTAATAATTTTAAATGTATTGATTTCCGACTCCGCCCCAGATTATTCCATTGCTGTTCCACTATTACTTGTAGAAGATCCTGCGTTCCTCCGTATTCGAGGATTTAAATGCTTTTTGGGCGCCAGGTATTTTTTAATAAAAATACCAAAAAAGTGGATTTTAATAGCTTTAATCCATTTCAGAACATGAGAAAAATAAATTATCACTAGAGCAGGGCGTGGTCTTTCCTTCTCCTTCATCCACTACCCCATGACGACAGACTCCATTGTTGGCCCCCGAGTTGCGACAATTACAACTCGCAAGCATTGTTGCGTGTAACTGTTCATGTTACATACTATTTCTTTAAATCTTTTCTTTATAGTCACATCAACTGCAAGGTCATCTTTAATTATTGATTGTAATGAAATGTAGTGCAATGAGCAAAGGTAGAAAAAAACGTGGAAAATTTGTTAATTTCAACAGAACTATAAACGTTAAAAGGGAAATTTAATAGATGATAATGTCAGTAAGGTTAATAAAAGTTTAAAATGAGGACAAAAAAAACAGATAAAAATTAGTGAAACATAAAATATATATAATTTGAAAAGCAAACCTGATACAGGACCGAAACATGTAGTTAAATTTTTTATGCTTCACTAATTTTTTGGGCCTTATTTAAGCTTACGTTAAAGGGAAACTTTGCTAAAAAGTAGAACGACGAAGTAGAAAATTGTTTTAATAGTTTTGTGTTTGAGAGGAAACACACAGGAGTCCATTAAATTGCAGGGTGAAAAGGAGACAATGGATTTTCCATTACCCCGGAACATCCTGCTTTTAGTCCTTTCTCCCCTCTCCCGTCTATCATAACTACTTAACACATGAGAGTGTTTCAGGTCCTGGAAAGGTGCAGGGAAATTATTACCGTGGAAAAAATACAGATTATGGAAAACCACGGGATGTGCATGGGGAAGGGTTGAAAGTGTTGGCTTCCAGGTGCTACTTAAACTTGCTCTGTACTTATTTTCCCGAAAATAATTCTGTTGTCCTCTTTTCTTTGGCTGCTTCTTTCTTTTCGCGCCAGTTTTGTCGATAATGTTGACAAGACGAGGAACCTTATAAAAACGTCTGCGTCTGTCGTGACGGATGAAGGAGAATTCCAGTAGTGACTGAGGAAGGAAGGAACGTGTCGGCGTGTTAATAAAGAAACGGCACAGGCCATGGAGCTATGAATAATGGAAGCGGGCTTCAGACAAAGGAAGGCTGCAGCACAAAGCTCAAGAGATAATTAATAGCGTGAGATGAGGGAGAGTGGGATGTGTCGCCATTAGCAGTGGGAACCTACCTGCGGGCGGACATCTCCAAATTCCAACACGCAGCTCACTTCATTTGCTACTTGAACCTCGCTCAACTCTCCACATCCACACGAGATTTACTCTCTCTCTCCCCACTCTGTCCACTCTTTCTCTCCTATCTCCACTCTTTATCTCCTCTCTCCCCACTATTTTCCCCTCCCTCCACTCTTTCCCCTCTCTCCACTCATTCCCCTCTCTCTCCCTCCACCTTTTCCCTCTCTCCACTCTTTCCCTCTCTCTGCCCACTATTTCCCCCTCTCTCCACTCTTTCCCTCTCTCCACTCTTTCCCTCCTCTCCCTCCCTCCACCTTTTCCCTCTCTCTCCACTCTTGCCCCCCTCTCCACTCTTTTCCCCCTCTCTCCTCACTATTTCCCCTCCCTCCACGCTTTCCCCCTCTCCACTCTTTCCCCTCTCTCCCCACTATTTCCCCCCCTCTCCCCTCTCTCCACTATTTCCCCCTCTCTCTCCACTCTTTCCCCTCTCTCCCTCCCTCCACCTTTTCCCTCTCTCTCCACTCGTCCCCCCTCTCCCCATACTTTCCCTCTCTCTCTCTCCGATCTTTCCCTCTCTCTCCACTCTTCCCCCTCCTCCCTCTCTCCACTCTTTCCCTCTCTCTCTCCTTCGAAATTAACGGTGTGTTTTTTCATGAAGAAACTTGGCGAGTAAAGAAGTTTGTAGACTCCATCTCTCTCTCTCTCTCATATAATAACAGATGCTGGCGGAGGAACCTGCAGACTGTAAATATTTGGGGGATCATTCTCGAGGAATATGTAAATTAGTTTGATCGACCAAGTGGAGTGGAGTCGAGCTTTGCTTTGCTTTGCTTGTAAGTCGCTTCTCCCTTTCATGTCGATAAAATATCTCACAGGTCAGTCACGCCCTTGAAAGGAACTTAACTATTATCCTATCATGTTTCAGTCTCATTACCGCTAATTCATTTAGGGATCCAACTAGGGACACGGTTTCAAGTGAATATAATTAGGAGATAAATTAGTCATTTGTATTGACTATATTGATGGTTATATGAACAGGACTCAGACTCTCTATGTTATTTCACCATTTGTGTAATACATATGAATGTTCGCCCATGCTGTTTAACTTATATGAAGATTATGGAGGAGGATGTTGGCAACACATACCAGGAACTATTATTTCCTGTCTAACCTCAGCTCATCTAGGAAAATTGAGTTTGACAAAGGCTACACTCAGTCACTTCTTCTTCTCTCTCCTATTTCCATTAAATAATTTAAATTTCTCTTTCTCTACATTTATTTCTTTGTCCTGCATTTTATTTTACGTTTATTATCCATTCCTGATTCCTCTTCTCTTCCTTCCCAAATAACCATAACGTTTCAGGATTGTACTAATATTAATTTTGCAATCGTTAAAATTTATTCACCTCCACTTCTACATTAATTATTACTAATTTGTCAACTTCCTTCATAAGCATCCCCTTCCCAATCCACCGTTGCCTCACACTACACTCCTCCATCACCTTGGTGGTTTCTCTCTCTATTAATCCTTCCTCCAGGCAGGACCACGTTATATTATGGTTTCCAAATCTCGTGACTTCCCCTTCAATATCGTCGGCAAAGCGCAGGAGTTTTATCGATTTTCCCCTCTTCCCCCTCTACTCCTCCCTTGCCAAAATGTTGCGAAAAAAAAAATTTGGCTGATAATAATATTAAGTGTCGCTGCAAGGTGGGAACTGCTACGGCGCCGCTGCGTACCAAATTTGTGTCCCTAATTTGTTAGTGTGTAAAGGGGTGGGGGAAGGGTTGCTCACTGCCTTCCATTATTACAGCATCAAAAGCTGAAGTACGGGAGGGGGGGGAGGGGTGTTGAAAGCGCACAGCCCACCCTCCACCTTGTACATTAAAGTGAAATCAAATTGCGGATAGTTGGCAGCAAGTTTCTCACGATGAGAGGGAAGGAGGGAGGAAGGGAGGGAGGGAGGAAGAAGACCGTCGTGTTTCCTTTTCCCTTGTTAGAGGACGACGACGACGACGTGAAACATGACTTGCAGTTTTAATCCTCGACGGTGGCAGCAGCGGAGGCGGCATCACATCACCCACCCTGTGCACTTTTAATCCCCAGGGAGGGAGGGAGGGAGGGAAAGTCTTTTATTTAAAGCGAGCGTTTAAAGCCCCGCACAGGCCTGGTAAGCTGATAACGCCCGCTTAATGCTCCAGGCTTGAATTAAGCACTCGATACACACGCGGCGAGTCTCTCTCTCTCTCTCTCTCTCTATCTGCTGCGGAGATAATCCCGACACCGCGAGGAATCCAACAGGACCCAATAACATATGATGCAGACCGCTCTTTTTTTTAAGTATTTCGTCAGTGACCCAACAGCATGCCTTTGGGGAAAATATCATTAACATTTCTAAACGACACACAGCATCGAAGACTGGAAAAAAACAGTCACCATTAGGGGGGAGGGGGAGGGGAAAGTGAGGGAAGAAATCCACCACCTGAGGGGGATTAACATTGGCCACACTGAAACTCACTCTCAAAAGAGAATATACATCAGGATTGTCTCAAGCGCCGCCATCTTACAGGAAACGCACCGAGAGCAATACAAGTATAATTTATTAAATCTCCAGATGCTGTAGCCGCTTCCCCTGTGTGTGTGTGCAGGCAGATACACACACACACACATGCAACTTATATATCTAACCCTATAGTTGAAAGTATAATTATATTCAATATAAATAAATAAGTGTGGAGGAATCATATTATTAGGAATGATTTTTTTAAAAAGAATAATAGTATTGTTTTTGCCTGAAAAAAAAGAAACAAAACAAAAAAGCTGGAAATATATTTCACTGTAGTAGTATATTATTTGGCAGCAGCACTGATGACGTCACTGCACTGCACTAAACTACTCTTAGATTGAGTCGAAATTTTCGTTTCTGTTAGAGGAAGTTCCCCTAAAACACTCCTGCAGGCAGATTGTTACAGTCATCATTAGTTCCAGTCCCTTTTTCGGAATGAGTATTTTTTTCCAACGTCTGTGTTTTTTGGTTCCTTGCTTCTAATTTAAACAGGTGATCTCTCCTCCTCCCTCTCCTTCTCCTCTCTTCCTCCACTTCCTCCTCCTCCTCTCCTCCTTCTCCTCCTTCTCCCGTTCCGAGTCGATTCATTCTATCTCTGATTCCCCTGCGTAGGTGGTTTTTGACCTGCAAAGGCTCTGTAGTAGATGTGTAGCCTGTCTGTTTCTCTTCTCGTCTGTAGCGTGTCTGTCCCTTCCTCACCCTAGCCATAGTCGCCCTTTACCTTTTCGTTCCCATCCTCATGCCCAGGTCCTATTTGTCTCTCTCTCCCTATATATATATATATATATCGCTATATATCTATCTCTTTATACATATCTCTCTCTCTCTCTTTATATATATAAACGTAAAGCAACATTTCATGTTGGAATTGAAGCAGTGTTGAATGGACGCGATTATGAGTAAACTGTAATGGAACACACATTTTGCCAACAAAATGGCGCATTGTGTTTGTTTTGTGGCGATAAGGAAAACCCTGGCCAATGACAACTCACTCCAGATATGAATCAGCTGGAACAATGGCGCCTGCAGGAGCTCCGCCACTCGTTAACGTTACGTTGCTCCAGTAATTAAACGTCATCAAAGAGGTTCAGTATCGACTCTGACTCTCTCTCTCTCTCTCTCTCTCTCTCTCTCTCTCCCAATTCCACACGGCACAAAAGAAGTCAAGTGTAAGGCAGAGTCACTCACACCCCCCCAAAAAAAGAAGAGAAACTACTGTGCGTTTTGAATGTAATTAAAGATCGTAGCAGTCACGATCAATTGCGAGTATATATATATATATATATATATATATATATATATTACATTCACCGGAGGTTAAATCAAAATGAAATAGATACAAAAGAATTGCTTCAAATTATAGATGGCCGTTGAAAATTATGAAACTGGAATATAAAATCTGAATGTAACAATGGACCCGAATTTTGAGGTGTGACAAGGAACAAGCACAGAGTTGGACCGAAATTGTGTACGTGAGTAAGGTTTATACACGAGTGCACTAAGTTAAAGGAAACTAATGGTTAGGGCGAAGTGAAGGTCATTTTTTTGAATATTCAGTGGGTTTCGTTCACGAAAGGACCTTAATTTTGGTCTAATAACCCACGAAGCTTCTCGAAATAAATCTGAATATTAATGTACGACGTGAATGACGTCAGAGGATTGAAACAAGTGACGTTTCGATGGCTTCCTCTGCCATCATCTTCAGTCTGAAGATGATGGGCAGAGCAACGCATCGAAACGTCACTTGTTAAAAATCTCTTTGACCCGGTTGGAAAATCCCTAGACGAATATATATACAAGTCTTTAATGTCTCTTGTCATAGAGTAAAGTAATAAACTGTTATTTGAATTACAATGAAATGGAGTGAGTTTCCGCGTCCATGCATGTGATGTCTGCCTTGCAGTCGTCTCCAGCGCCTTTTACAGCCTCCTCCTTCTCCTTCTCCTCCTCCTCATCTCCTTCTAATTGCTTTCTAAATTTGAATGTTGAGGATCTCCGTGGTTAGTTAGTTAGGTCTTAACCATAGTTACGTTAATTCCGCCTCCGTGTCTATTTGTGACTGTGACCTAGTTACTCAACTCACACACAGAGGGCTTTACTTGTTAATTCTCTCTCCCTTGCCATGCATTATTCTTCCCCACTGTCTGTACAGTACAATTACTTCAGTGCAATATTTTTGTATCAAAACTCTGTTCTGTTTCTTTTTCTTTTTTTAAAAAAACAACAGTTAATTACATTTGTACTCACAGTTGATATTTTTGTACCTAATTAAACGCAGCATCTATTTTGTTTCCGTCATCGTCGTCACAGTCTCTACCTGGACGACGATGACGAAACTTGACCCGTCGAAACGTCGTGGGTTGAAACCCCGAGAATAGAAAATAGTAATTGTTAGAGTCTAAGTCATCTATAGTTTTTATAGTTATATATATTTCAGGAACGTAGCCTTATATATTTTTTAAAAAATTTTATTGTTAAAGGGCAGAAAAAGAAAGTAAAATATATTTTATTCTTTATATTTCTCCTTGGCATTTTCCTTTTCTTTAAACGTATCGCACCTTCTTCAAATTAATACAAAAACATTTTTATTTTTAAAAAAATAGTTATATAAATAATTATATTTTTAAAGTTTTTAGTACTTGTATTTTTTTTAGTTGTTGTAACTGCCACGGGATCTACTTTCCGTTGTATGTATGTAATAAGTGTAAGTATAGTCATATTCCAAAGATCCTACTATAGAGAAGCACAAGCTTCAAGGATGATGTTGGAACGAGTCAGAGATTTTACATACATAGTGAGGTTGCTTTGTTAATATTAAAATATACTGTAGCTATTCATTAATTATAAGTATAAAATCATATTCCAGAGATCCTCCTATAGAGAAGCACAAGCTCCAAGGATGATGTTGGAACGAGTCAGAGATTTTACATACATAGGAGGTTAGCTTTATTAATATTAAAATATACTGTAACTATTCATTAATTATAAGTATAAAATCATATTCCAGAGATTCTACTATTAAGCACAAGCTCCAAGGATGATGTGGAACGAGTCAGAGATTTTATACACATAGGAGGTTGCTTTGTTAATATTAAAATATACTGTAACTATTCATTAATTTTTAACTTATAATAAGATTTTCTCAAGTTCTATACCTTATATATATATATATAATTGATAAATATTTTTACATCATCCCATAATAAAAAATTAGTGTTGTAATAATGTTCTTTCATAATTATAAATATCTACCCCTATGATAATACATTCAGCTCCATAAATTGTTCAACAGAGTAGAAGGAGTGGCTTTAGTAAGAAGTCAATTAGTTTAGTTCATATTTGAACTTTTTTGGATTTATTTTTAATTGTTTAATGTAGTTTAATAAATCAGTTACAAACATATAAATATTTTTTTTTAAAAAAAAGACGCAGTAATCAAAATGAATGAAGTAGAATTTTTGTTGAAACTGAGAGTGATTTACAACATATATATATACCCGAAGGTATATCGTGTAAAACACCGCGGAACGCGAAACTTCATATGGCTTTTATAAACAGAGTTTGAAGCCGTCGCGATGAAGCGTAAAATGGAAGTTTAACGTAGTTGACAGGTAACAATGTTTGACGTCATCTCTTTTGACGCTTTGCCAAGTGACAGGCGACGCCGAAACGCAGCTGAAACTTTCAGATATGCTCCATATGCTACGGTTACAGTCGCAAATAGAAGCTAAAACTTACAATTAACAGGTTTGATTTTAATTTTTTTTAAATAAATTGTGTTGAGGCATTAAAAAGAGGAAAAAAGAAATACTTGACCCCATGGGATAGTAACATAACATGTTATAGTGTATTTTATGAGAATAGTGAGGCAGAGTTTAGTCCCTCGATGCCGATTACTCGACGGTTGTTGTTATTCAGGAAGCGTTTGATACAGCGACAACAACACTTGGCGTCGTAGGACCACAACGTCTCGTCTCTTCTCTTCCTTCTCCCTGAGGCGAAATCCGGTAAACGTGACACTTTTACCAAACAACCTTCTTACCATTCTCACCTTACTCGCAGGAGGCGAACATTTGCATTCCTCTCTCCCTCTCCCCTTCTCTTTTCATTCTCATAAATAAGAATACACCTTTCAAAAGTAAAATTTCTCCTCCTGCAGCATTTTAATTCGTCACAACATCGTTTGTAACTCTGAAAGCCAAGTCACAACTGTTAATTAAAGGGTAAAGTGTTTAATTGTGAGTAAAGCTCTGGTCGGTCGCCTTCCCTATTCCCTGTTCTGTATCTGTATCTCCCAACCAGGATAAGGGATCCACTCGCCTTATTTTTTTTACTATCATTTTCTCTTTATCGTCCCAACAGAAATCCGACGGACTGGCCAGAGTTTTTACGACCTCGGACAAGGGAATGTGGACTTGCAGCTCGTAAAACAACTCTACCCCTTATTTCCTTCTCTTCTCTTCTATTTTTATTTTTTTTTCTGTCTGTTTCTGAAAAAAAAATTGCAGATTCTTCCGAATTGTCTCTGTCTCTACGTTAAAAAAAATAGCTTACGAATGTCACTCACAGCTTAACTAACCCGGAATCTTTCATACTGCGGTTTTAAAAAAAGGGAACATTATATTTTCGTTCTGTCAGTAAATAAACTTGCCAACATGTAAAGATAGCGAAGAGTAGGCGGACGTTTCGTTCCCTTCCCTTGGGACATCCTCAGATACACAATTGTGAAGATGATTTCTACAAGTACGAATATCTGCGGATTTATTAAAGAGCAGAATCTCTGTGTGCAGCAAAATTACTTCAGCGAACGTAGCCTTGTTTTTTTTTAAAAAAAATTATTATTAAAAGGCGGTTGATTCAGTGGCAGATAAACTAAAATATATTTTCTTTTTTATATTTCTCGAAGTCATTTCCTTATATTTATTCTTCAAATGAAAACAAAAAGATAAAAAAAAGAGGATAACAGGGCGCTGCGGGAGTTTCCTCACCACAGAGTGACTGCGGGGCTTACCTCATCATGCATGTCGGGGATGCCTCCTCCTGCACTCTCTCATATGCCGAGACACCTTCACCTATTTTAGGAGGTATATGTAGTACTGGGGTCAAAGACCTTGGCCATATGGCAAGAGCTGTTGTCCGCTGATCCCATTGGATCAGTCGGGGGCCAACTGCCTCCTGAAACTGGTGGAGAGACACGGAGAAGGGAATGCTGCGATTAAAGATTTCCTACAAGTGGATATTCCTTTCTTTTTCTTCTTCTTCCAATTGCCTCATAGGAATCGCAGTGCATTATTATTACTGGAGCCAACGGTCTTTATAATTCTTACCACTCTACAATATATATTGTAACATGAACAGTTACACGCAACAATGCGGGCCACGAGTTGTAATTGTCGCAACTCGGGGGCCAACAATGGAGTCTGTCGTCATGGGGTAGTGGATGAAGGAGAAGGAAAGACCACGCCCTTTCTCATGTTCTGAAATGGATTAAAGCTATTAAAATCCACTTCTTTGGTGTTTTTATTAAAAAATACCTGGCGCCCAAAAAGCATTTAAATCCTCGAATACGGAGGAACGCCGGATCTTCTACATAATATTATATTTTTTTTAGGAATGGAGAAGCGTTAGAGCTGTAATTGGGGGAGGGTTTTAGTAAAGCTGTGCGGGTGGTCCACGTGGAAACATCAATAGCCATTACCGTGACAGGGGGATGAATTGTAATGGACGCCTTGCGAATTGGTTTGAGCGGCCGAAAAGGACGGCGACGATTTTATTTAGAGAGGTTCTCCCTCCCTCCCCCTCCCCCTTACTTCTCCGCAGGGTAATATAATTTGTGAGGAGCCCAAAGTCACCCCCTGAAATTTCAGGAGCTGCGCTTGCCACTTAAGGGAAAATTGAGGAGCAGCAGCAGCAGCAGCAGCGCCTCGGCTAATGGCACCTTGCACTCCTTCCCTCCTCCCTCCTCCTCCTTCTCCACGTTACCTTCTTAACAAAAAGGGGGGAAAGAATTGTTGCTTTCTTTTGTGTTAATTCTCAAGTACCTGGGGCCCGAAGGACAATATATATATACGCGTTTGTATTCGTTGAATTAAAAATAACGCTTTACATGTAAATGGCGCCCGCCCGCCCTGTTATCCTTCACACTGTGAAGTAAGTCTTTAATGTAACGAGTGGAAAAATCAACTACTTAAAGACAGATTACGACAAATTAACAAAAAAAAATTAGACAAATGTGCACAAGTTTTGACTTTAAATCAGTTCTTTAGCTTAGAGAGAGAGAAGTTGAATCTACCCGGGATTAGCTCAGTTGGTAGAGCACCCACCCGGCTGGATATTGGGAGGCCCTGGGTTCCAGTTCCTGGTCCCAGTGCGACATTACATAAATAAATAAATATTCGTATCAAAACGAACAAACAACAACTTTTTATTATATTTTTAACAAAATGGTTAAACCGTTTTTATAATGCATGAAGAAAGCACGAGCGAGCGAGCAGCAGTCTCAATCTCAGGCCTAATGGGTATAATATATTTTTTTTGCCCAGTAGTTGTTTTTTCTCGCCTCCCTTGGTATTGCTGCTGTACCGTGGTTGGTTGTAGCTGGATCTGTAGCAAGATGGAGAGGATCTGACGTCATCAGCCTCTCCTCTCAACGTGCAAAGCACGTGTAATATGTAATTAATAACAATGGAAAACAACAACTTATATGAATACAACACTGATTAAGATTATTGAATTAACTAATTGAATAGACTGTTTATATATACATGTATAGAGACAATGAACCGTCGTCGTCACTCCCTGGGATGTCTCCCTAACACACATCAATAACAACAACAACAACAACAACACGTTCAGTTCAAAGATAATATAACTACAATTGTTTTTTTCTTTACTGTTTATATTCATTGTAATTTTCACTATTTGTGACTTCAGTATTATTAATTTCTCTTTGCGGTCAACAATTTAACATCAAACGTATATTAACCTTACACCTATTTTAATTTAATTTAAATCACGCAAAAAGAAAAAAAAACAATAATAAATGTAAATGACATATTCGCAAACCCAAAGATATTTCTGTTTACAACCAGGGAGAGATATTGCTAACGTAATACCAGAGAGAGAACTAACAAACCAGAGAGATGCTAACATAATACCAGAGACGTTGCTTACGCGTGAATTATTACTATATTTGAAAAGAGAAGATATGCGCGGTAACGTGTGCGTGTGTGTGTGTCACGTTACACCGATGACATTTTTCAGATTCTCGTCTTTATCCTAAAATTACCTACATGCTCTACTGAGCTCCATTTTAAGCATTTCCACTTCCCTATACCGTTTTACAAATTTTATATTTAGTAATACTCAAAGGAGGAAATTTCTCCAGTGCGTACGTAAGTTGTGAAATTCCACACATCTCGTTTGAGGCGTTTGCTGTATGAGGTGACTGCCAATTACGTGCGTGTCCGCCGCGTGATGTCGCTCACGGAGCAATTTGTACTCGTCGGGCCGCCAAAGCGTTTCGGTTTCGTAGCCGCCACAGAAACGCCCATTTATCGCCTCCGCTGGCTGAAATATCTCTCCTTCCGTTGTCTTTTCCGCTCGAAATAAAAATCGGCAGGGGAGGGGAGGGGAAGGGGTTACGTTATTTATTATCAGTCTGATATTGAACGGTCAATCGTTCGGATGATTAATTGAATCCGTGGCATCGATCCCCACACAGTCGGATATCCAGCAGGGACGGAGGCGGAGGAGAGATTGTGTCACTGCACTACACATGCAGATAAAAACACAGTTATTGCAGGGGGCGGAGGACAGGGTTGCTGCCCCTACACCTCACTAATTATCTATTTTTGTGACAGTTGCAATGATAGATTCGTTCAGGAGAGCGTTTGTAATCGAGAGAGAGAGAGAGAGAGAGAGTGAGTGGGTGACGGACAGAGAGAGAGGGAGGGGAGACAGGAAGAAAGAGAGTTTTATAATATTTAAGACAATGAATGACAGAAAACATTAATCACTGCCGAGGTTTCTAACTAACAATTAGGCAATTAAACTGTAGAGAGAGACAGTGAGAAGAAAGGGGGAAGAGGGCGGAAAGAAATAGGAGGTCATCTCCCCCCTCCCCTCCCCCTCCTCCCCCTTCCAATTATCTCCTCAACAGGAGCCGCGTAACATCAACACACACTTGCAGATTATTTTTCTCACGTTGCCCTCGAGAGTAGTACTCATTATCAGTGGATCTACTTAAAAGTATCCGTAAGGTTTCAATCGTATTGCGTCGTCGTCGCCGTCTCACAATAGAAGGTCTTGAGGGTTTCAAATTCAGGCCAAGACATGGATATTCCATATGTCCAGTACTTTAACCCGTTACACAACTCCTCTCAAGATATATACATCTCTTTCTCTCTCTCTCTCATATATATATATATATGCATCTCTCTCTCTCTCTCTATATTCTCTCTCTATCTCTCTCTGTATATATATATATATACATCTCTCTCTCTCTCTATATATATATGTCTATCTATCTATATGTATCTGTCACTCTCTGTATATATACATATATATATATATATATCCTTCTCTGTGGCTGATTGTCTATATATATACATCTCTCTATATATGTCTGTCTCTCTCTCTCTCTCTATATATATATATGCATCTCTCTCTATCTCTCTCTCTGTATATATATATATATAACTTTCCTCTCTTCTATAATATGCATCTCTCTCTCTTATATATATATATATGCATCTCTCTCTATCTCTCTCTCTGTATATATATATATACATCTCTTTCTCTCTCTCTCTATATATATGTCTATCTATCTATATGTATCTGTCACTCTCTGTATATATATATATATATATATATATATCCTTCTCTGTGGCTGATTGTCTATATATATATACATCTCTCTATATATGTCTCTCTCTCTCTCTCTCTCTCTCTCTATATATATATATATGTATCTCTCTCTACCTATATATATATATATATATCTCCTCTGTGACTAGGATCATGGGAAAACAGAGGAAGAATTCGTTACGTAGTTACAAATAATTTTCCCGTTTAAACGCGATAACTAACTAACAACTAACTTGAATAACAGCTTAAACATTGTAAGGAGAGAAGTTATAAGAAATAAAAAAAAAACCGAAACATTTTGTTATCTCCAGCAATGACAGCGTGACGTGGCACCAATCAGGGCGACAGTTCCTTCACAGGCAGAGAAACTCGGTATTATACAATCACCTGAACAAGAAACTACATTTACATAACAGATAAATACATACATTAAAATAAGACCATATCACAGGGAAAAATCAAACGAATCCTCCGCACGAAAAAAGGAGAAAATTTTCATTAAGCAACTCACGAAAAATACAAAAACCTGACTTTTATAAAAAAAAATATGACTGATCGATTGCAAAGCAGAGGAAAATCTTATGTTAGGGATGAAAAGTTGTGTATTTGTATTTATTACTATTTCTTTATTTAATTTTAATATTTTTGGGTATCCATCCGCGTTTCAACGGAGATCCTTGCCATGTTCATAAGTTAAATTTCGTTATAAAATGGCGGTATGAAGTGCCCCAAGTCCTCTTTCTCCTCCTCCTGGAAATCATTACGCGTCACGGAATAATTAATTCCCAGGATTCGAGCTTCGCCAAACACACACACACACACACACTCGCCCGCCTGAAAGGGGAAATCAAATAAATAATGTCAAATTATTTGACTTTTCCGCTCGCCGTTTTCCAGAAATTTAATTTTCGAAATTGACATTCTGTTTGAGCGAAAATCCGGGCTTATTTTCAACCCTCATATTTACCTGTTTCCTTAGCCTCCTGAAAGGTGTGTGTGTGTGTGTGTTACCTGAACCTGCGTACCACAGCACTTAAAATATCATTAAAAATTGAATAAATCTCACTTTATGCTCCTAGTAAACGGAATTTATTTATCTCCGTTATAACAGAGGAGGAGGAGAGAGGAGACAGGCTACACATCTACTACGGAGCCTTTGCAGGTCAAAAACCATGCCAAGGGGAATCCGAGACGGAATGAAAGAAGGAAGAGGAGGAGAAGGAGGAGAAGGACAAGGAGGAGGAGGAGGAGGAGGAGGAGGAGGAGGAAAAGGAGGAGGAGGAAAAGGAGGAGGAGGACAAGGAGGAGGAGAAGGAGGAGGAGAAGGAGGAGGAGGAGAAGGAGGAGGAGGAGGAAGAAGAGGAAGAGGAGGAGGAGGAGGAAGAGGAGGAGGAGGAGGAGGAGGAGGAGGAGGAGGAGAGATCACCTGTTTAAATTACAAGCAAGGAACCAAAAAACACAGACGTTGGAAAATACTCATTCCTAAAATAGGACTGGAACTAATAATGACTGTAACAATCTACCTGCAGGAGTGTTTTAGGGGAACTTCCTCTAACAGAAACGAAAATTTCGACTCAATCTAAGAGTAGTTTAGTTGCAGTGCAGTGACGTCATCAGTGCTGCTGCCAAATAATATACTACTACAGTGAAATATATTTCTAGCTTTTTTTGATTTGTTTCATTTTTTTTCAGGAAAAAACAATACTATTCTTTTTTTAAAAAAATTCATCTTCTAATAATATGATTCCTCCACACTTATTTATTTATATTGAATATAATTATACATTCGACTATGGGGTTAAATATGGTCCTTACGACGACCAGATTTAGAATTATTGTTTAATTTCTATGTGTATCTGTCACCGGGGAAGCGGCTACAGCATTTGGAGATTTAATAAATACAAATACAACAATTTTTTTGCTGTTTAAAATTAGGTGCTGGATGCACGCCGCGATTCAATTTTGCAGGTAAGCTATTTAGAGTTTTCATTGCAATAACTACAACACCGTCCGTGTCGTCATGTTTGGGCCACACAAGTGCGAGAGAGAGAGAGAGAGAGGAGGTAGTTTCTGCATAATGTGAGTGAGGCTGATGATAGCGCATCACTGTTCTTCCTTCCCCCCCCTTAGGAAACACGTTTCAGAGGGCGCAGTGGTTGGTAGCTGTGAGGAAACAGTTCCCAGGAACAGGAGATGCAGGACTAATGAAATCCAGACACGGTGACGGCGATATTTATAGGATTCTAAGTTAAGGCCAAGTCTGCTCCCGAGACGACAGGAATCTCAGCGCTTTGTTTATCTACACCTATATATGGGGAGACTCACGATTTGGTTACACTCCCAAATATTCACAACACACCAATGTGAAATTCAATATGTAACACACACGTTACCGCGCATTTCTTTTCTTTTCAAAGATAGTAATAATTCGCGGCGTAAGCAACGTCTCTGGTATTATGTTAGCATCTCTCTGGTTTGTTAGTTCTCTCTGGTATGTTAGTAACATCTCTCCCTGGTTGTCATTTACATTTACTGTTTTTTTTTGCGTGATTTAAATTAAATTAAAATAGGTGTAAGGTTAATATACGTTTGATGTTAAATTGTTAACCACAAAGGAAATTAATAATACTGAAGTCACAAATGGTGAAAATTACAATGAATATAAACAGTAAAGGAAAAACAATTGTAGTTATATTATCTTTGAACTGAACGTATTACTATTATTGATGTATTGATGATGTGTGTTGCTTTGGCTTGGAGCTGGATGGATGTGTGTGTGTGTTAGGGAGACATCCCAGGGAGTGACGACGGTGGTTCATTGTCTCTATACATGTATATATAAACAGTCTATTCAATTAGTTAATTCAATAATTTTAATCAGTGTTGTATTCATATAAGTTGTTGAGAGGAGAGGCTGATGACGTCAGATCCTCTCCATCTTGCTACTGGTGCAGCTACAACCAACCACGGTACAGCAGCAATACCAAGGGGAGGGGAGAAATAATATTATACCCATTAGGCCTGAGATTGAGACTGCTGCTCGCTCGCTCGTGCTTTCTTCATGCATTATAAAACGGTTTAACCATTTTGTTAAAATATAATAAAAAGTTGTTTATTCGTTTTGATACAAAAACAATACTATTCTTTTTTTTAAAAAGAAATCATTCCTAATAATATGATTCCTCAACACTTATTTATATATATTGAACATAATTATATTTTCAACTATAGGGTTAAATATGGCTCCTTACGACCACCAGATTATTATTAATTATTGTGTTAAGTATCTGTGTGTGTATCTGGCACCGGGGAAGCGGCTACAGCATCTGGAGACTTAATAAATACAATACAATACAGGATTGGGAAGGATGTTAGGGTAGTGTGAAGGACAACAAGAGGCGAGTCACGAAGGAAATAGTGAGGGATTTAGACGCTGTAGTTGACTGAAGGCCGGCGCGGAGGAATGTAATTAGTCCTTTAGTTGAGGACGTGGGCGTCGATTGGCAGGGTCGCCGAGGTAATATCTCTCAGGTGAAGAGAGTGTTTGTTGGCAGAGACGCGTGGAAGCCATTAATGCAAATGGCCAGGAAGGTGACGACGCCCATTCAAACTGCTTTCCGATACCTTCATTCAGCAGCTCAGATTCAGACGTTTCCTGCCCTCACAGTCAGACTTCTGTTGCTCTTACCTCATTAAATCGACGGGAACTATATTTTGACGCCTACGACGTTTCCATTCTTTCCCAGCCAAATGTGTGTGTGTGTGTGTGGCTTGGGTTGTCAGGTGATTACATATGCCTCCGCGGTCAACTCACTCCTGGAGTCCTTGAGTCTGGCAGAATTACAGCCTCTGTGTGTGCGTGGGACTCACTCAGCTCTCTTCTCTACATTAGTCCACACATATGGCGACACTCCATAACATTAAAAATTACAAAGCACTGTGAAAAATAAAAATTAAGATTCTCCTCCCTCTAGTCACGTCAGGGGTGACCTGACTGTCACTTTTCTCAACATTAGTTGACACATATGGCGACACTCCTTAACATTAAAAATTATAAAGCGTTGTGGAACATAAAAATTAAGATTCTCCTCCCTCTAGTCACGTCAGGGGTGACCTGACTGCCACTTTTCTCAACATTAGTTGACACATATGGCGACACTGCTTAACATTAAAAATTACAAAGAACTGTGAAAAATAAAAATTAAGATTCTCCTTCCCCTTGTCACGTCAGGAGTGACCTGACTCTGCCAGTATTCTCAACATTAGTGGACACATAAGGTGACACTAGTTAACATTAAAAATTATAAAGCGTTGTGAAACATAAAAATTAAGATTATCCTCCACCTAGTCACGTCAGGGGTGACCTGACTCTGCCAGTATTCTCAACGTTAGTGGACACATAAGGTGACACTAGTTAACTTTGAAGTACAGGAAATAGGAAGATAACATCAGACGCGGATTAATCTGAAGGGGATGCAGCAGGTTACGACATCAATATCCGGCGCAAAAATTATAAAAACCATTCTCGTTTTGAAGCGCGTTTTATTTAATTTGATCGACTTTGCGGTTCTCCCGCTTTCCCAACAGCACAAGCTATAACGAGCTACGCCTAATTGACCGTATTTGATTTCTTATATATTGTAACATGAATAGTTACTATGAACAATGCAGGGCAGCAATTGTCGAGGAAGTGACGCAACAACAATGTGGTCTGTCATGGGAGAAGGAAGCAGAATCACCAAATTCATTCTTCATGCTCTGATTGAAATTAAAAAACTATTAAAATCAATTTTTGGTGGTTTTTTTAATGCAAAATACCTGGCGCCCTAAAGGAATTAAGAAATCCTCGAATACGGAGGAACGACGAAGGATCCGCTACAATATAAAATATTAAATTTGAGTTACACTTTTAATGGTAAATAATTTTGTTTTAATACTGTATTGACGTATTCAAAATTTTATTAATCATATTAAAATGAACTATTTCCTCTTTTATAGTCTCCTTATCGTTGTAATAATATTGTCGGTGTAACAATATAACACCACATTAGTTAAAATTATGTAAAATTTGTGTGTTGTCGCTAATGACCGTGATGTCGAAGCGACATTAAACTTATAATAATAATATTTATTTTCTTGAGGGGAACTGTGGAATTAATAATAATAATATAATAATAATAAAATTCTAAAAATAATATTTTTTTTCTCGAGGTGAACTGTAAGATTAATAATAATAATAATAATAATTTTTTCTCGTAGAGAACTGTGGAATTAATAAATAATAATATTTTTTTCTCGAACTGTGGTAATATAATAAATGAAGTAAATAATAATAATTTTTTCGAACTGTGGAATATAATAAATTTTATCAAGGAAACTGGAATAATAATAATAATAATTTTTTATCGAAGGAAACTGTGGAATTAATAATAATAATATTTTTTTCTCGAAGGAAACTGTGGAATTAATAATAATAATATTTTTTCCTCGAAGGAAACTGTGGAATTAATAATAATAATAATTTTTTATCGAAGGAAACTGTGGAATTAATAATAATAATATTTTTTTCTCGAAGGAAACTGTGGAATTAATAATAATAATATTTTTTTCTCGAACTGTGGAATTAATAATAATAATTTTTTATCCAAGGAAACTGGAATTAATAATAATAATAATAATTTTTTATCGAAGGAAACTGTGGAATTAATAATAATAATATTTTTTTTCTCGAACTGTGGAATTAATAATAATAATATTTTTTTCTCTAACTGGGGAATTAATAATAATAATAATAATAAACAACATTTCCTTGCAAGGAAACTGTTTATTTTTTCGATACGGGGGAAAATTATTAATCTAAACCTCTAACTTTAAACAACAGACTTTTGTTTAAGTTGTTAATAATTGCTTTCTTTATAAAATACTATAGATAATGTAGGCTTTAGGAGTTAATTAGTATTTCATCTCTCTCTCTCTCTCTCTCTCTCTCTCTCCCCCTGGAGCATGGCGAGCTTCACTCCACTTATATAGGGAAATAATATAATAACGTGGGTAATACTCGACCTTCCCGGATTATCCTTGCAGCCTCACACTTCCCTCAACCCCCTGTGAACATCATCTTAAAGTATTAATATGAGGCTCCTGTTATCCTCATCGCTCCTCTCCAAATTCAATTAACCAGCAGCAGATAGATTGTCATTTATAACCAGGTTAGGTTAACAATAACTTTTCCGCACACACACACAAACACTGTCAGGTACAAACCTGCCACGAAATATAATATAATCTCATATAAGGGCATTTAAAAACAGATAAAGCTAATAAAATCAACCTTTTATACCGTCACATCCGTACACCTAAATAGAGAAGAAAGCTGAAAAACAAACCACAACACGTCATCCTCGTTCAGTTTTTAAAATATTTCAATAGTCAAATATAAATTATTAAAGTACGAGGCGTTTCTTTCCCGGTGAATGGCGAGGTGTAAATTCCTCTCGAGTTTCCAACCGGGGTCAAAGATTTTAAACAGTGACGTTTCGATGGCTTTGCTCTGTCTGCCATCATCTTCAGTCACTGAAGTGTCAAATTCGGTGAGTGTAAGCATTTTTATCTAGACTGAGGCAAGACCACCTGTGATTGTCTAGATGTCTCCCATTGGTCCACTTGCCTGTTCATGCTCTAGTCTCCCATTGGTCCACTTGCCTGTTCATGCTCTAGTCTCCCATTGGTCCACTTGCCTGTTCATGCTCTAGTCTCCGCGTCGTTCCTCCGGTGGAACAATGGCTTCCTTCCAAGCAGCCAGAATCTCTATTCAGTAAATTCTCACTGGACCTGATGTTTATTGCCTCCAAAATAATGCAATCAGCTCTGTCCACAATACGAGTCTTATCCAAAGCTATTTTATGGTCCGTGAACAAGGCAATGGCTGACTTATTAGGTTGTTTTAATCGTAGATGTCTATTATGCTCTTTTATTCGAAACGTCACTGTTAAAATCTTTGACCCGGTTGGAAACTCGAGAGGAATTTATACATAACGTATTTTATTAAAATTACGACAGTGTGTAGGAATTGTCTGGCCTAAAGCGCAGAGAAGAAGGCGACAGAAACCACAAGTTTACAGCCGAAAAGAAGAAAAAAAAACACACACACATAAGACACAAGACACACCCAGACTTTCTGGGGAAATGCGAATTGAACCTCTCAGGAGGTTAATTGAGATGAAAGTGAGCTAATTTTTAAAGGGTGGACGATTGTGTGGGAAAAAAAAATTCGCGAGGGGGTCACACGAAACGTCCCGAGAAATCAGGCAAAATTTCCAGGCCCCAGTTGGAGCAACAACGTCAATTTTTCACAATATTTGGACTTACTTGGCCTTTAGATTGTGCCGCTTTAATCCGACATCTTGGTTAAGTTGGCTTACCTGAAACATGTAAAAAAAGGAACCACGTCAGGTCACAGAGAATCTACTTATAGACCATTAACAAGGTTAGGATAATGTTGTAAATGAATTAGGGGAGGGAGGGGGGAATATTAGTTAATGAATTTAATAATTGGGTTTAAATATATACATTTATTAATTGTAAACACAATAATTTTAATATGGGTAGTGCTTATATATATATATATTATGTACAAAAATAATTAATTAAAATGATTGGATTGTATTAAAGATCTCAGGGTATTAATGGTTTGGGTGTTGACCCATGTCTAGCAGATTTTTTCTGTTCGTTGCCGAACCTGAGTTGTTAAGACCCTTCTTCCCTGCTTCCTGGACTGATCAAAGCTTGGTCCACCCCTCTCCTTCAATCTCCTCTCTCCACCTCCTTGTATCATCTGTCCTCCACTCTCCTTCAATCTCCTCTCTCCACCTCCTTGTATCATCTGTCCTCCACTCTCCTTCAATCTCCTCTCTCCACCTCCTTGTATCACGTTCCGTTTGTCCTGAAATGTTTAATGTTAATTTCGAAGCGAAGCGGACAATCCTGGTCCCTCTCTGTCCCCCAAATCACTGACTAAACAACGTCCTGTTCCCTAAAGCGGACGCCGAGAACTGTCCTTATTTTTCTAAATTTCGGTATAAAGTATTGTAACTTGTTGTCGGCTTCTTTTGAGACTTGCCGACAGCAGGAAGGAAGGAAGGTATTGTTGATGATGGCGCGCCACAACAAGCGTGTCGATAATCTCCTTGTAAAACGTTTCAGCCACACACACACACGCACAGGTAACTGATAGATTTGAATAACGCCGCAGCATCCTCTTTTGTTTAGATTCCGAGTCTACTGCAATGTGAACAAGATTCCATGTGTTACACACACCAAGAAGCAGCATCTGTTTGCACTCCTCCATATAAACACATCCCAAACCTCATTCCATTTTGTTTGCACAATCCAGGTAGCGAGTTCCCATCACCTGCAAATGAAAAACTAACCACACACCCAGGAGGAGAGGAGAGGAGAGGAGATAATGCACCGCGGGAACATCTTTGCTCTCATTTTTATTTCAGAGAGAGGGGAGAGAGAGGGAGAGAGAGGAAGACCTAAGTGGATTCTCTTGTAAAAAGACACAGTTCGTATTTCAATTTTAGTAAGTAATTCGTAAGAGTTCACGAAAAGAAAAGAAAATGGCCGCTCAGGACGAGGAGGAGAAAAAAAAATATATTGTGAGATTTTGCGCTTGAAATTTCAATAACAGTAGATTTTTAATAGGCTGAGGACTCCTTAAAATTTCATACTAAGTAAGTAAAATTTATCAATTAAATCTAATAAATTTAACAGAAAATTGAAGAACAATTTTTTTTTCACTTCATCAAACCGACGTTTCGTCATTACATTGGGGGGATTCCTCAGATAATTATTTGTTGTGTTGTTGTTGTGTGTTGAGTTGTTGTGTGTTGTGTTTGTTGTGTGTTGTGTTTGTTGTGTTGTTGTGTGTTGAGTTGTTGTGTTTTGTGTTGTAATGTTGTCGGGTTGTTGTGTTGTGTTTTGTGTTGTAATGTTGTCGGGTTGTTGTGTTGTGTTGTTGTGTGTTATGTTGCAAAAATGTTAACAGATGATTAGGAAGCAATTAACTTATTAAAATTTCCTGTAACCACACACACATATATATGTATATGTATATATATATTTATATATATATATATATATGGGGTCGGTTCAGTTAAATATGCCATTAATTTTTTTCCTCTACAGTTTGGTCGCAAAATTTATCCGATTTAATTATGATGTTGTTGTTGCTGTTGCTGTGATGATGTTCAGTCCTAAGCCTGGTTAAAATTCAATGCTACCCTATCTTGTGCAAGCCTTTTCATTTCCGCATAACTAGCCACACCCCACATTCTCTCTAAACTGCTTAGCGTATTCCATCCTCGGCCTCGGCCTCCCTTTTCTGTTCTTCCCTTTCATGATAATTTTTTTTACAAGACCCTCGTGTCCAAAAACCGTTCCCTTCGAGGTCCTCCATATTGTTTTCTCTTCCCGCATTCCGTTTAATATTTCGTCGTCAGTTATCCTATCCATTTCATCACATTCTCCTATAGCAGCATCACATTTCAAAGGCTTCTATTAATTTTCCTTTTCCCCCAACTCCTATCGTCAACGTTTCGCAACCCCACATATAACGCCGCTACGCTGCTCCATACCAAAATTTTTAGGAACGATTTCCTGATATTCACCCTTATATTAGCCGTAAGTAAATTCCTGTTCCTCGCTGTCCTACTCTAGTAGCAGAATTCCTTAACTTCCCAATCTAACAGCCTTTGTTATTCCACTACACTCCATCACCTTGGTTTTCCCTCTCTATTAATCCTGATACTTCAAAAGCTCCTATTCTTTTCCTTTCCGCAACTCCTATCGTCCACGTTCTTACAATAACTTCCTGATATTCACCCATAAATAAATTCGTTCCTCGCTATCCTGTGCTATCCTACTCTAGTAGCAGAATTACTTAAAAATATCCCTTCGCAATCCATTAGCCTCTCTTATTCTACTGTTTCCCATTGCCTTGGTTTCCCCTCTATTAATCCTCATGTTGAACTCTTCCTCTCTCCAGGACCACGTCGTTCATGCCATTTCCCCAAGTCTTCTTCTGACTCCCCCTAATACTACAACATCATCATCAGCAAAGCATAGTAGGGTTTTTATTTCTTCTTCTTGCAGTATGATGTCTTTTCCATATTAACCTTCTTCATCAGGACCTCTAGACGAGGTTTTCGGCTGCCTCAGGAATTTGGGGAAAAATAGAACCATTTCATTTCTGAATAAACATCTACATTCACCCAGCTGGATATTTCCCCCTATTATGATCCCGAGTCCTGTGAATGAATAGGGGCTGTAAAGGGAACAACAGCGGGGTTGGTTTTTCCATATTTTTATTTCCATATTGATGCATAATAATTTTTTTAAAATAATTGTTATCCATTTTTATTTCACATTTTAAGTTAGCGGGGGAAAAAAAATCTTTTGCCGAAGCAATAAATTGTAAGCAATGAGAAAAGTAATGGAGGGACTAAAATTAGATCCTGTATAAAGAGGTTTTGTAGCTAATTAACGCGTCACTAAATACGCAACTGCCTTTGATTCACGCTACAAGGATCTTGTTAAACAGACTCCTCAAAACTTCTCCTTCACAGATTAACACTCGCGGCGAAAATTTACAACGTTTCGAAATTCAATTTTTCTTCCTTCTGCTTACTTAAATTACCCAGAATCGCTGTGTAAAATTCCCCTCATTTCTGAGTGTATATATATTTATTTTTCCCCTCCCCTCCCTAACTTCCCCATTTCAATATTAACTTTAAGTTCGTTTCAACTTTTCAATTTTAAGTCAGACGTTCTGACATTTTATAAAAAAATTCTCTCTCTCTCTCTTCTCTCTCTGTCTCTCTCTATTCTCTATATCTGTATCTCTCTCTTCTCTCTCTCTTCTCTCTCTCTCTCTCTTCTCTCTCTGTCTCTCTCTTCTCTCTCTGTCTCTCTTCTCTCTGTCTCTCTCTATTTTCTATCTCTCTTCTCTCTCTCTTCTCTCTCTGTCTCTTCTCTCTCTCTTCTCTTTCTTTTCTCTCTTCTCTCTCTCTTCTCTCTTCTCTCTCTGTCTCTCTTCTCTTTCTCCTCTCTCTCTTCTCTCTGTATCTCTCTCTTCTCTCTCTCTACTCTCTCTGTCTCTCTCTGTCTCTCTCTATTTTCTCTCTCTCTTCTCTCTCTCTTCTCTTTCTTTTCTCTCTTCTCTCTCTTCTCTCTCTTCTCTTTCTTCTCTCTCTTCTCTTTCATCTCTCTCTTCTCTCCCCCTCTCTCTCGTCTCTCTCTCCCCCTCTCTCTCCAGTTAAAACGTCAAGTTTTCTGATTCATGTAATTAATTCCGTTTCTCATTTTTTAACTTCTTATCTAATCAAAATTATCATACAGAAATTATAACACGTTATTCAAACTTCTATATGTGTTTTTTTTACTTTTCTCCTTAAAACATTTTTTTTCTTCAGTTATTTATACTAGCTTTACTTTAATATATTCTTTTCCTTCCTTCGTTCCTTCCCGCACAGCCCTGTGTGGGCCTTGGCCTCCATCTCTGATCTTTCCCCCTCCTCCCTCCTCCGTAACTTTCATAATCTTCCACTCATCTCTTCCTTTCTTCCTTGTTCAATATAATGAATAATTCTGACGACATTTTAAAGTTAGATGATCCTGAAATATTCCTCTATGTAATTTTCGTGGTCAAGTAACCTAATATTGTATCCACTATTTTTTTTGTCTTTTTTTGTTCTTATTTGATCTTATATTAAATATTTTACTTGAATGTTTACCCTGACGTTATTGCAGATAGAAAAAAAGGTAACCACCATAATTTAGGGACTTGAGCTGGTTGAATTCCTTAATGATTACTTTTGTGATGAAAGTCTCGTCAATGGCGTTAAAAAATATATTTTTTGGCTCTAATTTGATTGTATGAAGACCGCAATTTTTTTTGTCTATCAGGCCCTAATTGAGACTTGGCCTGTTGTAATTAACTCGTCTGCTCTGAGAAGCTATGAAAGAGCGCCATAATCATTACGTTGGGGTGGGGGGTTTCTTTCCACCCCCTCCTCCTCCTCCTCTTCTTCTCCTTACGAAGCTTGGCCATTATGCGAAAGAATGGCGTAAAAAGAAGCGACTGCTGTAAAATGTGCTGTAAAATCAGGAATCGATTGTCGATCAGCCTCCTCATCAGACTTCCAATGCAAATTTTTTTTCTTTCTCTGGAGCAACCTTCCTTTCCTTCCTTCTTTCCTCCCTTCCTTCCTTTAGACACGGGCCATTTTCGATATGTCTAATGCCTTCACGCAATTAGAGAACCATTTGCCGAATTACTTGAAATGGCCAAAGTCATTAGCAGGCGTGTGTGCGTGGGCCGCATCCGAATTACAACGAATCGCGATTGGGTTACCCTTTTTCTTTCGCCGTGTCTGAATTACTCGAACTGATTCGAAAAGGGAGGGGGGGAGGGGAAGGGGAGGTGGAGAAAGGAGAGAGAAAAACATGCATGTGTAAGAGGCGCGAGTAATGAACGTTTGGCAGACTTGTCCTTGACAACCAGAATCAACCGAGCGTTGGCGAAAAATTTAAGGCCGTGGCAGCTGCAAATAACCCAACAAACCCCCCGAATATACGACGTTAATAAGGGTTTCCTGGCAACTTAACCTCACTTTCATACAACACAATTGTTCACTCACTCAAGAATTCACTCAATCAATAATTCACTCACTCAAGAATTCACTCACTCAAGAATTCACTCACTCAAGAATTCACTCACTTACTCAACAATTTACTCACTCAAGAATTCACTGGAACAATAATTCACTCACTCAAGAATTCACTCACTCAAGAATTCACTCACTCAAGAATTCACTCACTCAAGAATTCACTGGAACAATAATTCACTCACTCAAGAATTCACTCAATCAATAATTCACTCACTCAAGAATTCACTCACTCAAGAATTCCAATTGTCATCACCGCCGTCGTTATCGAGCATCGTGAGAAACGACGTTGCTTCGAGAATCCTCAACCCAAAAATGTGGTCACGGGAAATTCGACACGCGACTGTCTGCTCAACAATTGCAGACTTCATCATCTCTTTCACCTTTAAAATTTGTCACATCATTTCTTTCCGTTGTTGTTGTGGTACTTAGTCCTAAAACTGGTCTGATGCAACCCTTCCTCGCGCTAGCCTTTTCATTTCCGCATAACTAGCACATCCCACACCTTCACTAATCTGCTTAACGTATTCGATCCTTGACCTCCCCTCTTCTGCTTTTACCCCACACACACACTTCCCTGTAATGCTAATTTTACAAGGACACTCGTGTCTTAAAACGTGACCTGATAATCTATCCCTTCAAAGT
The DNA here is from genome assembly GCA_034510155.1 of Eucriotettix oculatus. NCBI lineage: Eukaryota > Metazoa > Arthropoda > Insecta > Orthoptera > Tetrigidae > Eucriotettix > Eucriotettix oculatus. The sequence continues at coordinate 122,632,726 of CM067378.1, forward strand.
CCTCCATATTGTTCTCTCTTCCCCTATTCTCCTTACAACTTCCTCCTTAGTTACCCTATCCACTCATCCATCTCATTCTTCTATAGCACCACATTTCCTTTTCTTGCAACTCCTATCGTCCACGTTCCTCACCCCATATAACGCCACGGCTCCATACCAACATTTCTTAATATTCACAACTTATATTAGCCGTAAGTAAATTCCTGTTCCTTGCCTATCCTGTGCCTATCCTACTCTCGTTATTAGCACAATTCCTCAACTTCCTTTCACAATATCCCTTCCCCAATCTAACAGCCTTTGATATTTATTCCACTGTTTCCTCCCATACTGCACTCCATTACCTTGGTTTCCCCCTCTATTAATCCTCTTTCTCCAGGACCACGTTCATGCCATTTATTATGGTTTCCAAGTCTCCTTCTCACTCCCCCTAATACTACAATATCGTCATGGGCAAACCATAGTTTTTTTTAATCTCTTCTCCTTGCAGTATGATTCCTTTTCCATATTAACTTTTATATTTCTTCATCGTCTGTTCTATTATATTAAGTTAAAAAGCATGTACTGCATCCATCCTTGTCTTACTCCTCTCCCTTAGGGTTTTCATTTATTTTCCTTGCAACATGATTTCTTTTCCATATTCCTTTTTAACTTTCTTAATCAGCTGTCCTATATATAAGTTAAAGAGCTTGGACTGCATCATTGCCTTACTCCTCTCTTTTCTTGATCTTCTATTATTCTAATCCCTTCTGTAGAGGTTATGTATCTCAGAGCCTCCTTTCTCTCAATATTTTTTTTATTATTCCAGCGATCTGAACTATTTAATTTTGTTAATTATAACGTAGTTTATCTCACTTTAAAAATCTACATTAAATAAAAACTCGACCTAAAAAAGGTTAGCAGTATATATATATATATAAATTAATTTATCACCCTTTATTAAACAGTGACGTTTCGTTTCCATTTTGAGACTTCCTCAGGCGTAATACAATAAAAAATAATATTACAAGAAATTAAATATGCGTTCCATGTTAAAAATTGTTCAAATTTATGCATATATATATGTGAGTGTGTGTGAGTGTGTGTGTGTTGGTACGCCTGAGGAAGTGTCAAAATGGCAACGAAACAACGCTTTTGAATAAACACTGATAAATTTATACGTGCTTTACTGTTTTTTTGGCTGTCGTTTATTTTTATTTATATATATAATATATTTTGTCAATGTTGATAACGATAATAATTTGTTATGCATGTCTGTCCCCTGGTGATGTAACAATTAATTTACACAGGCTGTTTGAATTACAGTTGATAGGTTTAATCAACCTGCGTATAACTAAATTAGTCGACACCAAAAATAAACGGTAAATAATTTGTGACCTCCTGTCCTCCCCCTTCCCCCTCTCCCTCCCCTAACTATGCGTCTCCACCCCCCGCCCCCCACTTTCCACCCCCCGGAAAAAAAAGTTTAAAAAAATAGCGGCTTGATTTCAATTTAATTGTTTATTCAAATTTATGGAAGTTAAATTAGTAGACAGACACACACACAACGAAATTCCAGTAATCGACTCCAGGGCTGGCGGAAATAAAACAGGGAATGTTTTTATTGTTATTATATACATATATATATATATAATTAAATACCGCTGCACGTCCGTGGCTGAATGATTCTGTATTGACAGTTAATTAGGGGACACGAATGACGGTGATCGGATCTGTCTAATTACACCGAAGAGAGAGAGATGATGATGATGATGTTGATGATGTTAATTACCAATCGATGACGTGGAACTTGAAAAAGAGAAATTTTGACGTTGTGTGGGGAAAATAAAAATAATTTTATTTTCATTTAAATTAATCATTGTCCTCCTCCTGAATTATGAAAAATAGGCGGGGAAAAAAATTTCTTCTACAATGTTTAATATATCTGTAAGGTTTTTTTCACAGCATAAGGGGAACACTATGGGGGGATAGATTAATAAATAGGGCCACGGTTTAAGACACGTGGGTCCTTGTGAAATTAGAGCATCAGAGGGAAGTGAAGAGAGAAAGAGGGAGGAGGCCAAGGTTGGAATAGGCTAAGCAGATTAGTGAGGATGTATAAGGAAATGAAAAGGCTTGCGTAAGATAGGTTATTTTGGAGGGTTGCATCACACCAGTCACACTGCACTTGGTTTTCGCCTCCTCTATTAATCCTCATATTGAACTCTTCCTCTCTCCAGGACCACGTTCATGGCCATTTATTATGGGTTTCCCCAAGTCTTCTTTTTCTGACTCCCCCTAATTCTACATTATCATAATCGGCGATGCGTAGTAGGGTTTTTATTTCTTCTCCTTGCAGTATGATTCATTTTCCATATTCAGTTTCAACCTTCTTCATCGCCTGATATATATATATATATTGTGATAAAAAGGGGGATTTTGTAACGTTGTGGCGTTATGAGGCGCAGTTCGGCCAACAACAATGCCTAGTCGGCCGAAAGTTGGTGTTTCCCCGCGGGGGAAGGCCCGGCTTGCCTGAACGATAGTGAACCCCCGCGGGAGAAATGAGGGCGGGGAACCCCGAAATGTTAAGAAATAGGGGAAGTCCCGTCAGAAGCTTTATAAGGGAAGCCGATGGGTGGCTCGAGTTCCGACGGCAGTCGAGACCAGAGAGGGGCAGTCCAGACCCGAGAAGGGAGGCGAGTAGATCAGATCGTGGTAGAGACCTCAGAGTGGGGTAGAGCAGACCAGAGCAGACCCGAGAAGGACGTGGCTCGACCCCAGAAGGCAGGCGAGTGATCAGACCGCAGAAGGGAGGCGAGTGGAGCAGAGAGCAGATATCCAGAGACGCACAAACATTCGAGAGGTGGATGTTTGTTGGGCCAGTAATTGTGGCTGATGCATACTCCATCTCTTGAGAGACCCAAAATCCCCTGGGATTAAGCCCGTGTCTTCACTTAAATTAATAAACAAAATTGTTAAAATTGATCATATTTGTAATTTAAATTAATAAATGTTTTATATACAAAAAAGTATATTACAATATATATATATATATATACATTAAACAGCATGAACGTCAGACTGCTGCATCCTTTGGATCTCACACCTTGGGCAGAAAATATATATCACACTTCTGAAAACGAAGCATTTTCTGCCCATTGAGTGAAATCTATCGACAGCTAAATTTGTCATACCTGAAGAAGTCAGAAATCAGAGACGGAACGCGTAGTGTTGTTTAATATTCAAATTAAATTAAAAACTGACAAAGAGACTGTTATAACTTATTTGATCGTCATGAAAACTATTTAATCAGAGATTATATTTTGGAAAATTAATAATATTACAATGTTGCCAACTATTTAACAAAGGTTCAAATTCAATCTTAGTTTCGTATCACTCGTGTGTAAAAATCCGAAACTGACGTAAAAGATCCGGCGTTCCTCCGTATTCGAGGATTTAAATGCTTTTTGGGCGCCAGGTATTTTTTAATAAAAATACCAAAAAAGTGGATTTTAATAGCTTTAATCCATTTCAGAACATGAGAAAAATTCTCACTAGAGCAGGGCGTGGTCTTTCCTTCTCCTTCATCCACTACCCCATGACGACAGACTCCATTGTTGGCCCCCGAGTTGCGACAATTGCAACTCGCAAGCTGGCCCGCATTGTTGCGTGTAACTATTCATGTTACAATATATATATAATTACACTGAAGAGAGAGATGATGATGATGATGTTGATGATAATTACCAATTGATGACGTGGAACTTGAAAAAGAGAAATTTTGACGTTGTGTGGGGAAAATAAAAATAATTTTATTTTCTATTAAATTAATCATTGTCCTCCACAATTATGAAAAATAGGGGTATATATATATATATATATATGTCAATTACAGTTAATCCCATCTTAACCTTCACCTTGGCCTTCAGGATCTCTTCACCTTGGCCTGTGAAAAAAACGCTTACAGATATATGAAACATTGTATAAATATTTTTTTTCTCCCCTATTTTTCATGATGGTGGAGGACAATGATTAATTTAAATGAAAATAAAATTATTTAGATTTTCCCCACACAACGACGTCAAAATTTCTCTTTTTCAAGTTCCCACGTCATATGGGTTTTTTCCAAGTCTTCTTCTGCCTCCCCTAATACTACAATATTATCATCATCGGAAAAGCGTAGTAGGGATTTTTTATTTCTCCTCCTCCTTGCAGTTTGATTCATTTTCCCATATTCCACTTTAACTTTTCTTCATCGTTTGTTCTATATATATATATATATATAAGTTGGCCTGGACTGGCCTTGCATCATCCTTGTCTTACTCCTTTCCTGATTTCTGCTTTCTGCTTTCTTTTTTTTTGATCCTCAATTCTAATTACTGTTGACTGACTTCTGTAGAGGTTCAATATTATCCTTCTTTTTGTCGATATTTTCAGTCCATATCCTGCCGGTATTTTAATCTCATATATTCTCAAAAATTACTCAAAGAAGTACAGTTTTTATGTTAAAGATTTTGAGGTATGATGAGTATTTTAATTCCTGTTTTAGTAGATCTATCAACCCTTTGAATGAAACACTGATCAGGGTTACCGATAAAATGGATATTAAAAATTGGGTTTTTTATTTACATATGTAGTATATATATATATATGAAGGGCCGCCATATTTCCCTTAATCCCCCAGCCTCTGATAGGTTAACAGTAAATGACGTCAGGAAGATGATTTCATGGACCCCTCCCCCTTGTTTAACCCCCCACAGGTCCTTTTATTTATCATGGATGTTAGGCGCAAACACACACACACATATATATGTGTTTTTCATTTCCCTCGAGAGAGAGTGTGTGTGGGGGAGAGAGAGAGAGAGAGAGAATATGGATGGATACCAATAAACAATTATTAGCCATGCTTTATTAATGGTGCATCAGTTGCATATTTAATGTTTTTAATTTAACGTTGATTAAAATTCATTGCCTTTGCCGGTCACAAGTCCTTTTTACAATTCAAAACGTAACAATTTATACCTGAATAAATATATATTTTTAATTGAAACGGAACTTGCATTTGAATTTACATTTTTTTTCTCCCCCCCCCCTCTTGCCAACCCTCCAACCAAAAAAAAACAACCAACAACCCCCACTGGCCCACTGTAACAGTGATAACGATTTTATTTTTACATTTAAATTACTTTGGGAAAAAACATCAGTACACAGTTCCTTGGAGTGTATCCCATGTGATAGGTTCGACGACGAGGTTTAACAGAAGACGAAAGGAGGAAAGGATTTACTAGGAAATCCTACTGAAAATATCGAGAAAGAAGGATAATATTGAACCTCTACAGAAGTCAGTCAGCAGTAATTAGAATTGAGGATCAAAAAAAAAAAAGAAACAGAAAGCAGAAATCAGGAAAGGAGTAAGACAAGGATGATGCAAGGCCAGTCCAGGCCAACTTATATATATATATATATATATAGAACAAACGATGAAGAAAAGTTAAAGTGGAATATGTGGGAAATGAATCAAAATGCAAGGAGGAGGAGAAGAAATAAAATCCCTACTACGCTTTTCCGATGATGATGATATTGCAGTATTAGGGGAGGCAGAAGAAGACTTGGAAAAAACCCCATATGACGTGGGAACTTGATAAAAGAGAAATTTTGACGACGTTGTGTGGGGAAAATAACTACTGAGGTACTTTATTAAATAAATAAGACACTGACGAATATAGAATATAAATGAAGAGAACACTAAATGTAATGAAGGGTTTGTCACTGCGTGGAATTACTACTGCAAGAAGAAGAAATTAAAAACCCCTACGATGTTATTAGGGGGAGTCAGAAGAAGAAGAAGAAGAAGAAGAAGAAGAAGAAGAAACCATAATAGTTGATGGCCGTGGTCCTGGAGAGAGAGAGAAGAAGAGTTCAAGATGAGGTAAACCAAGGCATCGTCCCTTACGCAAGCCTTTACATTTCCTTATAACTAGAACAACCTACGTCCTCACTAATCTGCTTAGCGTATTCCAACCTTGGCCTCCTCCCTCTTTCTCTCTCTTCACTTCCCTCTGCTGCTCTAATTCCACAAGGACCCTCGTGTCGTAAAAACCGTGGCCCTATTTATTAATCTATCCCTTCACCTATCCACTGGGGGATTTATAGTAAGGGGTAAATCACTAAGGTCTGAAGTTGACATTACTGCTAAGCAGTCGTTTTTCGCCCTCCGTCGTCCTTGTGGAGGCAGGTGTGGACAGTTTCTAGCCTCGTTCACTCACCCTTCCTTCCACCCACCCACTCACTACGTCCGTCCGTCCGTCCGTCGATCAATGTGAATGCATGGCGGCAATTTTCCGCAAATGTCTGCGCAGTGATGAGCCTCGTTCGTTCGTTCACTCGCTCGGAATTATATGGGGGTTCAATTTGCCTGCGACGGTGGCGCCAACCAGACGAGAAACACGCAACGGGGCCCCGAATTTCCAGCTGCTGCACCAAATTTGTGTCGGTGCGGATGCGTGCACGCGCACACGGTTCCATGTTCCATCCCATCCATCCTCCCTCCTTCCCATCTCCCTCCTTCCCTCCAACATCCCATTTCCTTCCTTTCACAGCGACTCTGTACTGACTGAGTTTTCTTTAATAATATATTAATTCCACAACATCTCCGTATTTAATTTCCTGCTCAAATAAATTTCAGAAATTAAATAATACTAAACACTTTTGTTGTAATCCATCACAAAGAGAAGGCGAGTTACGAGACGATGGATCAGTTTGCCCTTAGGAAGAATGTAAGGGACGGGAACAAGAGAAGACAGTGTTGCTGTGGTGTTTGGTCCTTTGTTTACACCCCGCAAAAATATTATTATTATTATTATAACAAGGAATTGTTAAATAATAATAAAAAAGATGTATATTTAATTTGAATATATATTCTATTTAATTATGATGATATTACATTAAAAAAAATTTCCAAAAAGAAATATAACACAAATTAAGTTTTAATAAAAATATAAATTTACGAATATTCACTGTATAATCAAATTGGCTCAGGCGGTAAAGGAAAGAAGAGAGAGAGAGAGAGAGAGAGAGAGAGAGAGAGAGAGAGAGAGAGAGAGAGAGAGAGAGAGAGAGAATCTATGCAGCTCCTAAACTGCGGCTGTTCCCGGGTGACGAACGATATAAGTTTTTCAATTGTGATAATTTCGACGAAACAGTATGTACAATATGAAAAAAAAACAAAAAAAACATGAAAATAAAATATTATATTGTAGCGGATCCTCCGTCGTTCCTCCTCCGTATTCGGCGATTTCTTAATTCCTTTACAGCGCCAGGTATTTTTTCATAAAAAAACAGCAAAAAATGATTTTAATAGTTTTTAATTTCCAATCAGAGCATGAAGAATGAATTTGGTGATTCTGCTTCCTTCTCCCATGACAGACCACATTGTTGTTGGCCCCGGGTTATTGCGTCACTTCCTCAACAATTGCCGGCCTGCATTGTTCATAGTGTAACTATTCATGTTACAATATATATAATTTACATGGTTACATGCGGGTTAGGTAAGTTAATCCGTTTGATTAACCTACTTTAGCCGAACAGGTTGAGTGAGTTTAATTGTGAGTATCTTTTTTTTTATCGAGGGTAGGGGAAAATCTTCCAAAGACGCCGTGAAACCCGAGTTTCATGGTGTGTGGGATTTTTTACCCACTAGAAACCACCTCCCTTGTGTAGTATCTGAGGGATGTGGCTGTGTGTGTGTGTGATAGGGGATTGACAAGCAGTGAACTGATTTTTGGAGGAGGATTAATGAGGATGTGGTCATGAGTAGTGGGTGTTAGGGTCATCAGGGGGAAGGAAGGAAGGAAGGAAGGAAGGATGACTTTTCTTTCGAGGCTAGTGGAGGTATGTGGAGGAGGATTGTCATGGATTTGCGTGCGAGGTTGTTGAGTTGCGCTTTTGATTAGGTTTGTTGTATGGATTTGGAGGTTACTGAGGTTTAACATTGGGAATTTTTTATTGAACGCTTTTTAGTGAGTGGGACGAGGATGAGGTGTTGTGGGTTAGACGACCTGCTGGAATAGAGGGGGGAAGGGGAAACTTCCCAGACAACATATGAGCGAGCAGGAGGAAGATGTCTGCCTTGCTTCACATTCCCCTCACGTAACGCGGAAAGCGCGTTTCATTCCCCGCCGTTTACTCCAGTCCTGGAAGATTGACTGACGTAGCACCAGGAGGAGGAAGATGAGGTTCTCAGTGTGTGTGTCTCTCCCTGTGTTGTGTTTATATTGACTTTTATTAATTTATTTTAAGTTTATTTGTCTTTAATTATGATGTACTTTATTTTGTTCATATTTAATTTTTAATGTTATGACGTATCCTTCCTATTTCTTCCTCAATCGAGGAGGATTAATGGGAGAAACAACAATAAATCTAAGGCTTCCTCCGTCTTCGAATCTGTGAGGTAAAACACACGGCCCTGTGACGTCATACAACAATCCCATCCCCTCCCCTCGCACCCAACAAACTAATCTTAATTACACGTCCCACCATTTCTTTCCTCTTCATTATTATTATTTCCCCCTCCTCTCTCTCTCTCTCTTTCTATCTTTCGTCAGGCAAATATTAGGAAATCGTTGATAAAAATGTTTAATATGGAGCATGGCGGCGTTATATGTGTGGGGTGCGAAACGTGGGACGATAAGATTTGCGGGAAGGAGAAGGATAGAAGCAGCCTTTGAAATGTCGTGGTGCTGCTATAGGAGAATTAGATGAGATGGATGGAGGATAGGGTAACTACCCAGGAGGAAGTATAGGGTAAAAGGGAACAACATGGAGGACTTAGATTAATAGGCCACGTTTTAAAAAAATGGAATACGAAAAGCATATTTTTTGGAGAATGTAGGATGAACTATGACAAGGCTTGCGCATGATAGGTTAGCATGGAGGCTTGCGTCTTGGGTAGTGGATAATAGGGTAACTAACCAGGAAGTTCTAAACAGAATGGAGGACTTTGAAGGGATAGTTTAATAGGGTAGGTTTTGAGACCACGTGGGTCTTGTAAAATTAGTATTAGAGGGAAGTGAAGAGAAGAGGGAGGCCAAGGATGGAATACGCCAAGCAGATAAAGGATGATATGGTAGTTATGTGGAAATGAAAAGGCTTGCACAAGATAGGTTAGCATGGATCAGACCACAACAACAACAACGATAACATTAAAGTCTTAGAAGTTTTGAAACTGAAGTCAATTTTAGATTTATTTCGAACGCCTTCCAAAAAGTCTGATTTTACTTACCCGGTCCTAATTGGCCAATTAAAAATGTCACAGTAATTTTCCTGAGAGCCTCTAAAGTAGTCCAGAGCAACATTGGGAACAAGATACTCAGAATTAGTTTATAGTTGGAATCGTCAGTGCTTTTTATTTGTGTATGTTGGCAATACGCATTGATTTAAACTGCTCCACTACAAATTTATATGGAAATGACTGAATATTAACATATATTTTTTGTGTGTGCATATTTTGGCTTAGTTTGAGAATAGTAACGTTCCTTCCTTCTCCTCCCCCTATTAGAGCTGATATATTGGGGGTGGGCCACGCCATTATTGGTTGTTAGCCAAACGAGCATGATTTAGTAATATTGCTCCCATAGCTATCGAATTCCAGTTACTGCTTGTAATGATAACTGCATTACTAACCATACAGATAATTCTAAATTGCCTTCCAGAGCGAACTTTTATTGTTTTCAGCCGAACATCAAGGCGCCCTTTTTTCCCCTACTCTCATTCCTTCTTTCTCTCTCTCCTTCTCTCTCTTTCCTTCTCTCTCTCCTTCTCTCTATTTACCTCTCTTTCCCTCTTTCCCTCTCTTTCACATTCTTTCTCTCTCTTTCGCTCTCCTTCTCTCTCTTTCCTTCTCTTTCTCCCATCTTTCTCACTCTTTCACCCATTTTGCCACTCTTTCTTCCATCTTTCCCACTCTTTCCCTCTCTCTGTCTCTCTCTTTATCTGTCTCTCTCTCTGTCCGTCTCTCTGTCTCTCCCTCTGTCCCTGTCTCTATCTCTGTCGGTCTCTCTCTCTGTGTTTGCCTATCTCTCTCTGTCTGTCTCTTTGTCTCTCTCTTTGTCTCCCTCTCTGTCGTTCTCTCTCTCTCCCTCTGTACCTCTCTCTCTCTGTCTGTATGCCTATCTCTCTCTGTCCGTCGCTCGCTGTCTCCCTCTCTGTCTCTCTCTCTTGTCTCTCTCTCTCTGTCTGTCTTTCTCCCTCTCTGTCGTTCTCTCTCTCTCCCTCTGTACCTCTCTCCCTCTGTCTCTCTGTCTCTCTCCCTCTGTCCGTCGCTCGCTGTCTCCCTCTTTGTCTCTCTCTGTGTCTCTCTCTGTCTGTCTTTCTCTCTGTGTCTGTGTCTCTCTGTCTCTCTCTCCCTTTGTCTCTTTCTCTGTCTGTCTCTCCCTTTGTCTCCCTCTGTCTCTTTCTCTCTCTTTGTCCTCCCCTCTCTCTCTCTGTGTTTGTGTGTCTCTCTATCTCTGTCACTTGTTTAAGCTCTTAGATTCTTAATAAATCACTTGCTAATAAAAAAAATATAACCCTAGGGCGGTGAAATTGAGAACAAAGTTTTTTTTAAAAAATTGGAAAACAAGAAATTACCCCCAAAAAATGTGAAAACATGACAGAAATTACATGAAAAAGTCCAAGAATAGTGGAGTTATGTCCAGGAATCCCTGACAGAGTAACTGGAGACGTATATTTAATTGTGAGACAGATTTATCTACTTGTAATGGGATGGGAAGGTTCACACAGTTGCTAAGAATAAAACACGTCGTCCAAGATGGCCGCCCAACCCTCTCTGCGGGAGGCGCCCAATTACTCTAGGGAGATGCACCAACAACTTGTAATTAGGACGGGAGCCTTAAATCACCTGTCCTCAGGGACGATTCCATCGCCAATCACGTCACTCCACGGAATATTATCCTCCAGTGCTTGATGCTCCTGTACAGGAATGCCAACATCTGGGTTTTTATTTTGCTGATCCCTTCTCTCACAACCCTAGTCTCTGACTCTTAACAGCCCTTTTCTCAACTATCTCAAATGATCCTATTTGATTTTTTCTTTCTCTCTCTCTACAGGGATCCCTAAAAGCCGCAGCCGTATTCCATCACTGGTCCGACTAAGGATAAATAAGCCACCTTCTTTGATGTTTAACTTCCCTCCATTTTTTTTTAAAGTTCCTCCTTATGGAACGCAAGGAATTCCAGGGTTTCTGTTCCTCCCCCCGACCAAATCTGTTGTTGTTGCTGATATTTGCAGCCTTGTTCCATATTCTGTCTCATTTAAAAAACAAGGAGCGTTTCGTAAACGTGATTCAGCTGCTTTTATTTCCATTAATTTTTATTTTATTTTCCTGAACATTATCATTTATAACCCTCAATTCGTCTCATGGTTTTAAGGAAACTCAGAAATTTGTCACCCGTCAGACTTCCCCGGCAGCAGGAGTCCTAAATTAGGTCAGAAAGTGTAAGAATTTTCTTTTTAATTTTTTTTCCCGTTTTCAGTTTCTTTCGGTTACTTACTCGTCCACAATTTTTCTGTCACTCAATCACCTGTCGTTCAGTAATTTTTGCTCTATTTTCCTGGCGTCTATCGTCTAAAGTTCTCAAGCAACTGTAGTTGCTGTATTTTTTTTTGGGCGTTCGTTTCTCCGTCCACCGGACTTGTTCTCTCTCATTTGCCCTTAATATAGATTCATGCATCCCGGGGCAAGTGAATTTTCATAAATAATCATGGCTGTTTATTACCGTCCCGCGGCCAGGACAAAGGATCCTCAATATTCTTCATCTCGTATCCTGAATCAGAGCGGAATCCCAGGTTTTCAAGTGTTGCACATTTTATGCTGAAAATGCACGAAATGAAAAAGGAAAAGAACAGTGAAGGAGAGGAGAGAGAGAGAGAGGAGAGAGTAATTTGAGCCGAGATGTTGGCAGCTGTGGTTTCTAATGTACCGTAATAAGCGGCCTCATCTAAGTTAATGAAGCAAATCCAACATCGACGTGGATCATTCTTTTTCTTTTTCTTATATATTTTCCTCATGTTTCCCCCCTCCCTTCCCCCTCCTTCCCTAGTCCGTCGTTTCCTGGTTTCACCATCGAAGTCCTCGAGGCGATTTAACCAAGCTTCTTAATTAATCCTGATAATTTGGTTTACAAAAATTTCTTATAAGTATATTTATCTATCTTTTATATAATAAAATAATGTAATAACTGTACACAGCCCCTGACTCATTACTCACACACATCCTTGAAGCTTAGCTTCTTTACAGGGATCTACGGAATATTATTATTATTACTATTCCTGTCACTTGATCCTCTCCCCTCATCTCCTTTCCTCTATTCTCCTCTCCCTCATTTCCTTTCCTCTATTCTCCTCTCCCCTCATCTCCTTTCCTCTATTCTCCTCTCCCCCATCACTTTCCTTATTCTACTCTCCCCTATCTCTCTCCTCATCCCCTCTCCATCTCCTTTCCTCTATCTCTCTCCTCATCCTTCTCTATTCTCTCTCTCCTATCTCTTTCCTCTATTCTCCTCTCCCCTCATCTCCTTTCCTCTATTCTCCTCTCCCCTCATCTCCTTTCCTCTATTCTCCTCTCCCCTCATCTCCTTTCCTCTATTCTATTCTCCTCTCCCCTCATCTCCTTTCCTCTATTCTCCTCTCCCCTCATCTTCTTTCCTCTATTCTCCTCTCTCCTCATCTCCTTTCCTCTATTCTATTCTCCTCTCCCCTCATCTTCTTTCCTCATTTCTCCTCTCTCCTCTCTCTATCTCTTCTATCTCCTCTCCCTCATCTTCTTCCTCTATTCCTCTCTCCTCATCTCCTTTCCTCTATTCTCCTCTCTCTTCTCCTTCCTTTCTTCTCTCTCCCTCATCTTCTTTCCTCTATTCTCCTCTCTCCTCATCTCCTTTCCTCTATTCTATTCTCCTCTCCCCTCATCTTCTTTCCTCATTTCTCCTCTCTCCTTCTTTCTCTATTCTCCTCTCTCCTATCTTCTCTTCTTCTTCTCCTCTCTCTCATTCCTTTCTCTTCTATTCTCCTCTCTCTCATCTCTTTCCTCTATTTCTCTCTCCTATCCTTTCCTCTATTCTCTTCTCTTTCCTTTCCTCTATCTTTCCCTTCTCTTCTTTCCTCTTCTCCTTCTCTCTCCTTTCCTCTATTCTCCTCTCCCCTCATCTCCTTTCCTCTTTTCTCCTCTCTCCTCATCTCCTTTCCTCTATTCTTTTCCTCTCCCTCTCTTCTCTCCTTATTCTCTCTACTCTATTCTCTTCCCTTCTATTCTCTCTTCTCATCTTCCTTTCCTCTCTTCTTCTCTCTCCCTTCATCTCTTCTCTTTCTCTCCTTCATTCCTTCTCTTCTATTCTCCTTCCTCATCTTCTTTCTCTTCTCTTCTCCTCTTCCTCCTATTCTATTCTCCTTCTCCTCTCTCTTCCTCTTCTCTTCTCTTCTCTCTATTCTCTATTCTCCTCTCTCCTCATCTCCTTTCCTCTATTCTCCTCTCTCCTCATCTCCTTTCCTCTATTCTCCTCTCCCCTCATCTCCTGTATTCTCCTCTCTTCTATTCTCATCTACTTTCCTCTTTTCTCTCTCTCATCTCTTTCCTCTTCTATTCTCTCTCCTCTCTTCTTTCTCTTCTCCTCTCCTACTCTTTCTCTATCATTCTCTCTTCCTCTTCTTTCCTCTTTCTATCTCTCTCCTCATCTCTTTCTCTATCTTCTTCTCTCTCTTCCTCTATTCTATTCTCCTCTCCCCTCATCTTCTTTCCTCTATTCTCCTCTCTCCTCATCTCCTTTCCTCTATTCTATTCTCCTCTCCCCTCATCTCCTTTCCTCTATTCTCCTCTCTCCTCATCTTCTTTCCTCTATTCTATTCTCCTCTCCCCTCATCTTCTTTCCTCATTTCTCCTCTCTCCTCATCTCCTTTCCTCTATTCTATTCTCCTCTCCCCTCATCTTCTTTCCTCATGTCTCCTCTCTCCTCATTCTTCTCTACTTCTATTCTCTCTCTCCTCTCTTCTTTCTCTATTCTCTTCCATCATCTCCTTTCTTCTTCTCTCCTCTTCTCTCATCTCTCCTATCTTCTCTCCCCTCATCTTCTTTCCTCATTTCTCCTCTCTCCTCATCTCCTTTCCTCTATTCTCCTCTCCCCTCATCTCCTTTCCTCTATTCTCCTCTCCCATCATCTCCTGTCTTCTCCTCTCCTCTATTCTCATCTCCTTTCCTCTATTCTCCTCTCCCCTCATCTTCTTTCCTCTATTCTATTCTCCTCTCCCCTCATCTCTTCTCCTCTCCCATCATCTCCTGTCTTCTCCTCTCCTCTATTCTCCTATATTCTACTCTCCTCTCCTCGACGACCATCAACAAAGGGGACACTTGTCATACATAACTACCTTAGTGTGTTACAAAATTATGCACACAACCATTTCTTTTTTTTTTACAGAATATTAGAACTTATCAATTGCACGATAAATAATCCATGCGCTTTACTTTGTTGTTGTTTTTAGTTTTCATTCCCTAAGACTGGTTGTGATCCTTGCTAACCTATCTTGCGCAAGCCTTTTCCAAACCTCTTAAGTATCACATCCCTCATCCTTATTTAAGCTGCTTAGCGTATTCCATCCTTGGCCTCCCTCCTCTGTTCTCATCCCACACACACTTCCCTCTAATGCTAATTTCACAAGACCCTCTATCCCTTTTCTCAGTCCTCCATGTTGTTCGCTTCCCCCCCCCTATTCTGTTTAGAAGTTGTACGAAGTCGAGCTAAATTTTTATACGTCTGCAATCCCTTTATTCACCAAAAATTAACCTCACCTATCAAACTCCCAAATTCTCAACTAAATAACTTTGTCTTATTTCATCGCATATTTATTCAATTTAATTATTTTTTTTAAAAAAAGTTAATTCCTGTTCCTTGTTATCCTGCTCTACTCTAGTAGCAGAATTCCTTAACTTACTTCCATTCAAATTAAATACATTGTTATTACTATTATTATTATTGTGGTTCGTTTGATTGTATCAACAATATTTTGATGGTGTAACCAACCAACACCACAGTAAATAAATACTCGGGCAACGCCGAGTACCCAGCTAGTTTATAATAATGTCATAATATATTATTGCAAATGAAATTTAAAATTATTAGCCCTTTAATTAATAAAGGTGGCTTCCATTTTTATCCAAATAGAAGAAGAAGAGGAGGAAGCTAATCAAAGTAGAAGTTTCACCCCCATTGAAATAAACATAGAGGGGGGAGAAACCGCTTAGTGTAAGGAAGAGGACTACAACAGGAAGGAAGGACACGACAGGACGTGTTACGTACGTACCTTGCAATTCCGTCGTCGGCGCCGGTTACGAGAAGTTCCTGTGGGGGAAAAACAAGCAGTCGTGAGTGAAGCAAAGCAACAATGTGAACAAACCACCCCCACCCCTGTCTCCCCTCCCCTCCCCTGTTACCCCTCACATTTCAACCATTGTTATTGTCCATGACGCGCGCGCTCAGCGGCGGAGGACTGCACTAACTAACTAACTACACTCAAATATTCATTTTGAAAGGCCCAACACTCAACCCCCAACCCCCTACGTTACTTTTACCTGTTATAAAAAAAATATTCCATCCCAACAAACAACAAACAAACAACGGCAACAACAACACAAAAAAGAAACACGTAGCAACAAGGCAGAAATAGAAATTAAAGCTTTATTACTTGTCGACCCATTACGGAAAGCGAGAGGCGGACCGGGGGCGGGGGAAAAAAGAAGAGAAAGAGAGAAAGAGAAGAGGAAAGGGCGCGTGCCTCTCTACGTCACGGGAACACACGCACGCATATTTTAGCAACAGGGGGAGGTGAAACAAATATCAGGACATTAGTTACACCCCTGGGACGAAACTCGGTTGTCCCTTCAGCTTTATTGAAACGACGGAATCTTAATTTACCACAATTTTTTTTTTTAATGTTAGTGATTTTGGCAACAAGAAACGAGTATTTCACTATAAATAAAATACAAAGACAGAGAAACTTGAGCAGAACAATGTAATGTATTATTAATTATAAAAGCGGTTAATTCTAAATTTTATGTTCTTAAATTGATATTCCCCAATTTTTTTTAAAAAAAAAATAATTAAATTTCAGATAATAGGACCAGATTTATCCAAAAAAAATAATAGAATCCAGGACGAAAGGGTTTTTTTTGGGGGATAACAGGCTACATGATCCTGAAACAGGCAACTACTCCCCTTTAATAGCATAGGAAGGGAATTGAATAGTTGGGGGGATGCGGAAGGTAGAGCAAGGGTTGACTAGGGCCCCCGGGCTATGGTTTAAGGATCCTACCCTCGCGGTGTTTCACCTAAAGAGATGCAGTAGGGGAAAACCCCCTAGAAAACCTGCATCAGGTAGGTCGGGGGGGCATTGGGTACTATTCTCACGCCCTTCCGAATGACGGGGAGAGACGAGTCTGCTGTGGGGACGCAGCATTCCCTTCTCCCCCGTGTCTCCACCAATTTCAGGAGGCAGTTGGCCCCGGACTGATCCCCCAATGGGATCAGCGGATAACAACAACTCTTGCCATATGCACACCCAAGGTCTTCGACCCCAATACTACATATACCTCCTAAAATAGGTGAAGGGCATGTGAGAACTTTGATTAAAAAAAATACCCAGAGAGAGTGCAGGAGGCATCCCCGACATGCATGATCAGGTAAGCCCCGCAGCACTCCTCCTCCTCCTCCTTCTTCCGACGAAAGGGTAACTCAAATAACATTTAAATTTATTATATTATAATAACCGTTTGCAGGTTGTACTGAACATACAACGCACTGGATGATGACGTGGCACATAATAGCTGCCCAAGTCATCAACACATACCGGAGATTCTATCTCCACAACTATATCCTCCATCATCATGGATCACACACATGACGAGGATCGCACAGGTCAACGACATGAAATGGGGAAAAATAAAGAAAAAAAAATTCCACTTGTAATGAATATTGATAAAGAGGCGAGTTTCCTAATATAACTCCATAATATCCATCCGCATCGCCTAATTATCACAATATCCTGCCGATAAAAATTTATTGCTCCGTTTGAACTCCGAGTCTTCAACAAATTATTGTTTGTTTGTTTGGTTGGTTTTTGACCGTCGCGAAATTTATATTATACGCCTTTGAGGTCCGCCGCAGCCCTTCTTCTCCTCCCCCATAAAATACATGGGAACTCTATGTGTGGTTTACATGTGGGACGTGAGGTCATTCATATCTATATGCAGAACTTATCTGTGATGTGTGGCCTAAAGGTTTCTCCGTAACTGTGCGTCCGTCAGTCCGTCCAGTTTCAAATATTTCTCCTCCCCTCCCCTCCCCCCTCCCCTCACTTTGTGAACCATTCAGGAATTCTCGGGAAAAATTTTACCTTTCACCCCGCTCCGCCCTCCCTCCCTCCCTTCCCTCCCTCCGCCCTCTTACTTCTTTTTTTTTGAAAAATAACATATCGCGTGAAAAGCGTATTTTTTCCCTCTCCCGTCCCAACATGGCGGTCAACTCGAGTAACGTTATACACACATGACTGCGTGGAATCGATGTCGTGTGTGTGTGTGTGTGTTCATGTCGGGGAGAAGAAAGTCACCATTACAATGTCTTTAAACATTCGTCTATCTACGGCTAAGGTTATTTAGTTATTTAAAAAATAATAATTCCCCCCCAACTACAACCTATATAAAAATTATTTATCTAATAAAAATAATTTATTGCGGTTTAACTTGTGTAAGGTTTAAGGTCAGAATGGTTTTGGTCTAATTTTCAAACTAGAATTACTGATTATTAAGTGACTTGTAACGCAGACTCTCTCTCTCTCTCTTACTCTCTCTCCCTTACTCTCTCTCTTACTCTCTCTCACTCTTACTCTCTCTCTCTTATTCTCTCTCTCTCTCTTACTCTCTTTCTTATTCTCTCTATTACTCTTTCTCTCTCTCTTACTCTCTCTCTTACTCTCTCACTCTTACCCTCTTTCTTATTCTCTCTATTACTCTCTCTCTCATACTCTCTTTCTTATTCTCTCTATTACTCTCTCTCTTATTCTCTTACTCTCTCACTCTTACTCTCTCTCTTATTCTCTCTCTTACTCTCTCTCACTCTTACTCTCTCTCTTACTCTCTTTCTTATTCTCTCTATTACTCTTTCTCTCTTACTCTCTCTCTTATTCTCTCTCTTTTACTCTCTCTCTTACTCTCCATCTCTTACTCTCTCTCACTCTTACTCTCTTTCTTATTCTCTATTACTCTCCATCTTATTCTCTCTCTTACTCTCTCACTCTTACTCTCTCTCTTATTCTCTCTGTTACTCTCCCACTCTTACTCTCTCTCTTACTCTCTTTCTTATTCTCTGTTTTACTCTCTCTCTTACTCTCTATCTTATTCTCTCTCTTATTCTCTCTTTTACTCTCTCACTTACTCTCCATCTTATTCTCTCTCTTACTCTCTTTCTTATTCTCTCTCTTATTCTCTCTCTCTTACTCTCTTTCTTATTCTCTCTCTCTTATTCTCTCTCTTACTGTCCCTCTTACTCTCTCTCTCTTACTCTCTTTCTTATTCTCTCTACCTTATTCTCTCTCTCTTACTCTCTTTCTTATTCTCTCTCACTCTTATTCTCTCTCTCTTACTCTCTTTCTTATTCTCTCTATTACTCTCTCTCTTATTCTATATCTTATTCTCTCTCTTACTCTCTCTCTCCTAGTTTTTATTTTATTTAAACTATTACACAGTACTACGTTTCTTCTCTCATTTGAGTCTTCTACTTGTATAAAAATTTAGCTACTCATAGATGTCACTCTTGTTGTTGTTGTGGTATCGAGTCCCAAGACTCGTCTGATGCATGATAACCTATCATTTCCTTATAACTATCACATACCACATCCTTCCTAATCTGCTCAGGTGAATCCTATCCGTGGCCTACCTCTTACCTTAACTTCCCTCTAAGGCTAATATTACAAGACCCTCACGTGGCCTATTAATCTATCTCTCTTCTCCCCTATTCTGCTTATAAATATCCACTATCCACTATCCACTCACCTCATCTCATTCTCCTTTAGCAGCACCACACTTCAAAGGAATTAAATTAAAAAAAACTGACAAAGAGTCTGTTATAACTTATTTAATCGTCATGCAAACTATTTAACCAGAGACGATAATTAGTAATTACAATGTTGCCAACTGTTTAACAAAGGTTAGTTTCGTATCACTCGAGTGACTTGTATTTATTTCCCCCTGGTCTTACTATGAAATTAACCTCCCCTGTGTACACCCCCCTCCCTCCTCCCCTCCCCCTCCCCCCACCCCTCGGTGTTCCTGTAAAGCTGAAGACGAGGTAATAAAATATAAATCACTTCTAAAATGAAGGATTAATTACATTTGAATAATAAAAGAAGCCTCCTACACACGGCATGGAAAAATAAAAAATTAAATTTCTCCCTTTTAGCGCTGAAGTTTCCTTGAGCAAACGTCAACAAGAGGGTTTATACATTAATTTGTCTACATAGTCAGTCATTTTCTATTCTACAACAGGTTTAATTAAGGAAAAAGGACCTTACATTATCTGGAAAACAATTTTAAATGACATTAAAAATTCCCTGTTTAGTTTAATAATTCCCAAAAAAAAACCGTCCGTAAACCTTGCTGTTAACAGTGAAGAAAACTCTCAAAATCAGTAAAAAGGATCCAGTATACTGTGAAAGGGAACAAATCCTCGTGGTTCTGTTCCGCTAATCTGCGGGATTAGAGACTCGTGACTCTTCAAATAAGCGGCCGGGTTTGTTAGACCCCCCTTTTAAATACGTTCCTAATAACGCAGACTGGTAGATGGATGCCATGTTACTATATATAATATCATCAGGAACAGCGTGGGACAAGCATCAATAGCACTAACTACCTGCCAGGGAAACTAGTAATTGCTTGGTAACCTTTCTCTGAGATAGGAAAAGAGACAAGAAGAGATAGAGAAAAGAGAGCGATAGAGAGAGAGAAAAGAAAGACATAGAGACAATGATAGAGAGACTAAAAAGGGAGAAAGAGATTGATAGAGAGAGAGGGAGTGGAAAGAGAGAGATAGAGGCAGACAAAAAAAGGGAGAAAGAGAATGATAGAGAGAGAAAAGAAAGAGAGAGATAGTGAGAAACAAAAAAGAGAGGAAGAGAATGATAGAGAGAGAGAGAAGGGAGAAAAAAAAGAGAGACCGAGAGAGAGAGAAAAGGGAGGAAGAGAATGATAGGGAGAGAGAGAAGAAAGAGAGAGAGAGAGGCAAGAAAAGGGAGGAAGAGAATGATAGAGAGAACAGAGAGAGAAAAGAGAGAGTTAGAGAGAGAAAAGAGAAACAGAAAAAAAGAAAGAGATAGAAGGTGACAAAAAAGGGAGAAAGAGTATGATAGAGAGACAGAGGGAGAAATGAGAGAGAAAAAAGAGAGAGGTAGAGGGAAAAAAGGGAGAAAGAGAATGATAGAGAGAAAGAGAAGGGAGAGAAGAAAGGAGAGAGACAGAAAAAAAGGAGGAAGAGAATGATAGAGACAGAGAGAGTGGGAAGAGAGAGATAGAGAGAGACAAAAAAGGGAGAACGAAAATGATAGAGAAAGAGAGAAGGGAGAGAGAAAAAAAGAAGAAAGAGAACGATAGAGAGAGAGAAAAGAGTGTGTTTGGGAGAGAGAAAGAGAGAGAGAAAAGAAAGAGAGAGACAGAGAAAAGAGAGTGAGAGAGAGAGAGAGAAACAATAGTCATATTGAATTTTCATCGAATACTTTGCGAAGATTAGCGTCGGTTCTGACGTTCATCGAATGAGAACAGAGAAACAGACAAACGTCGCCACCTAACCTAACCCTCTCTTGTGGACAATATCACGTGACAATGCGACTAGAATTTGATTGGTTGGCCCAGGGGAAGAGTTTGATGCTGCCTGGTCCAGGAACTCTAGACAGATCCAATTTTCCTGTTTCCTTGCAATAATTTCGTGTGATATTTAATGGTGGCATCGGGATGTAACTGGCCATTACCCAAAACCACTTCGGTCGGTCGTTCCCATTCGCTTTCAATATCTGCACAGAACCGCAATCACAAGTGAGGGATGCATTTGGGTGATTGGATTGCTTGTTAACACACGGGCCAAGGCCAATATTTGCCACTTCTTGTTTATGGAACTCAGGCCCTGGGTAAACCCCCAAAAACCACAAAAGAGCAGCAGCACCAATTGTGCATGGACGATCAAATAATATCCAAGTCCAGCCTTGACATGACGTCATCCACTGGCCACGCCTCTCACCGTATCGTCTAATTAACCTTGTCCTGGTCCTATTACAAACATCAAACTTCCCAAAGTAAAGTCCCTAATCTCCACGCTCCAGCAATTCCATGACAATCTTACGTCACCTCCATGGGTCAAAAGAAAACCCCAGAATTGACGTCATCCTCCCCACCTTACCATCATACATCCTCCCCTAATCAGTTCAGTTCACAGCCTGTCAGGTACACACAAAATATAAACCTAACCCATCTACCTTCATGTCCACATCTTAATTATATACACTATTTCAATTTTGTATTCATTATTTCAATTTTGTATTCATTATTTCATTTTATATTCATTATTTCAATTTTGTATCCATTATTTCAATTTTGTATTCATTATTTCAATTTTGTATCCATTATTTCAATTTTGTTTTCATTATTTTAATTTTGTATTCACTGTTTTCATTTTTTATTTATTATTTCAATTTTGTATTCATTATTTCAATTTTGTATCCATTATTTCAATTTTTTATTCATTATTTCAATTTTGTATTCATAATTTCAATTTTGATTTCATTATTTTAATTTTGTATTCATTATTTCAATTTTATATTCATTATTTCATTTTATATTCATTATTTCAATTTTGTATCCATTATTTCAATTTTTTATTCATTATTTCAATTTTGTATCCATTATTTCAATTTTGTATTCACTGTTTTCAATTTTTATTTATTATTTCAATTTTTTCTTTATTCAATATTTCAATTTTATATTCATTATTTCAATTTTGTATTCATTATTTGAATTTTGTATTCATTATTTCAATTTTGTATTCATTATTTCAATTTTGTATCCATTATTTCAATTTTGTATTCATTATTTCAATTTTGTATCCATTATTTCAATTTTTTATTCATTATTTCAATTTTGTATTCATTATTTCAATTTTGTATTCATTATTCATTTTGTATTTATTATTTCAATTTTATTCATTTCAATTTTATTCATTATTGATTTTATCATTATTTCAATTTTGTATTCATTATTTCAATTTTGTATTCATTATTTCAATTTTGTATTCATTATTTCAATTTTGTATTCATTATTTCAATTTTGTATCCATTATTTCAATTTTGTATTCATAATTTCAATTTTGATTTCATTATTTTAATTTTGTATTCACTGTTTTCATTTTTTATTTATTATTTCAATTTTGTATTCATTATTTTAATATTGCATGTATACCGGATCATTTATTGTAGAAACTGTTACTCATTATGATAAAACTTCTTTTTGTGAATAAAAAAAGTAACGCTTGTACTCTGCCCTACTATTAGTTCAATAGCTCTGTTCACGTGACGTCACTCAAAAACCAGTCTGATTGGACATTAACACGTTTTAATAAAATAATTTTAAAAATTAAAAAACGGGCTGAAAAAATGTTTGGGGGGGTAGTGGGGGTCAGGTGATCCGCCATGAATCCTCCTCACAAGAATTTAGAAGGTCTCAGTAGTAATAGAAGGAAACATGCCAGGCAATATATAAAGCCTTATAAGGGGGGTGGAGAGAACCACACACACACACACACACACAGGGGCCTGGGAAAGAGAAATAACAAACCATCATCTCACTACTACAGCGGCGCCAAATTATTTTTCTAAAAAAATTGACCACTCGTTCAAAATTAAAGGAAAAGGGGGGGCAACAACAACAACGTACAGACGTAGGAAAATTTTTAATTTGTAAAATAGGTCATAATAGGCGATTGATTGTAATTCCTTCCCTTGCTTCCTGCTGCAGGAATACTCAGGACTTTCCCGGGCAGAGTAAAGCAGTTTAGGAATAGGCTAAGGAAACTTAAGGGAGGAGTTCTTAGGATGAGTGAAGTGATAATAGTAGTGAAGTGCAGGGAAGTGATTTTTTTTCTGTGTGTCTCCTTTGTTTTCTTCTTTCAGATTAAAAAAAACTACTCTTCAAAATTTCTTCCTTTAGTGTGTAAACTTTTCGTAATTCTATTTTTTGTGTTTTATTAGTATTTTCTCTGTATTAGGTGCTGCTGCTGCTGCAGTCACAGCCTCGGGGCAAAGAGCAGCCAAGTAAGTAAGGAATAATAATAATTCTTTTTTATTATACTTAAAATTTTGTAATCTCCGCAGCCCCTGTGGCAGCGTCTCTCCTCGCCCCTGACTTCCTCCTTTTCTGTACAACGGCCGGCAAGTCACTCACTCCTGTTGCGCCGTCGTCTCCTTACCTCAAAACGACCAGTAAAAAATGTTACAAAAATAACTTAACTCTCTACAATAGATAGATATATATAGTAAGTAGTAGAGGAAGTGAGCGAGTCTCTGTTATGGCGCTCATACGCACTCCGCAGAGGAACATAAACGTTGTTGCGGGGTCGTTTTACGTTACACGTTGCAACGTTACGAGTACAGCACTGGCCATAACTCCAGCCAGAGGACGTTATCTTATCTGCCTCGGCCAGCACTAAACCATCTTACAGACTCTCTCTCCTCTCCTTCCTCTCTCCCTACAACACAGGTGAGTCTCTCACTTTGCAAACCACGGCCTGACAAGTGGAATACTCTGAAAACTTTTAATTAAAGAAAGATATTGTAACATATAAGTCGTGCCTCTGTATTCGAAGATTCCTTAATTCCTTTAGGGCGCCAGGTATTTTTCATAAAAAACACCAAAAATTGATTTTAATAGTTTTTTAATTTCAATCAGAGCATGAAGAATGAATTTGGTGATTCTGCTTCCTTCTCCCATGACAGACCACATTGTTGTTGGCCCCGGGTTATTGCGTCACTTCCTCAACAATTGCTGCCCTGCATTGTTCATAGTAACTATTCATGTTACAATATATATACATATACAGTATATATATATATATATATAAATATATTGTAACATGAGAAGTTACACGCAACAATGCGGGCCAGCTTGCGAGTTGTAATTGTCGCAACTCGGGGGCCAACAATGGAGTCTGTCGTCATGGGGTAGTGGATGAAGGAGAAGGAAAGACCACGCCCTGCTCTAGTGATAATTTTTCTCATGTTCTGAAATGGATTAAAGCTATTAAAATCCACTTTTTTGGTATTTTTATTAAAAAATACCTGGCGCCCAAAAAGCATTTAAATCCTCGAATACGGAGGAACGCCGGATCTTCTACAATATATATATATATATTTAATAGAAGTTTGGTGTTTAACTATTAGTATTAATTTGGTAATATTTCTCCAAACACATTGCAATATAATTAATATTAGTTTATAATATTTTAGTCAAGTGATAGAAGAAGAGACATGACGACGTTTAATTTCAATCTAAAGTTTAAGAGTCATTAATTAGAGTTCCAAAAGTTGGAAGGAACAACTCGAGCACCAAACAGAACTTTTTAACCATAACGAAACGAAAACGGAAAGGGGAAGTGACGTGAGGGGAAGAGAGGGGAGGATGGGGGAGGGGAGGGGAGAAATTTCGTCCATTGTGCGTCGTGAAAGTTTAAATGTAGATGATATATCACGGGGACTGTTACAGTTTTATTTATATCAATGTGTGTGTGTGTGTGTGACAAAGATTCATGGGTGTTGAAAGTTGACGTCCTGTGCACGATTAATTATCTGTAGTTTGGAAGCGGACAGCGGGGATGCGGGAGGAAAACTACAGACAACTCTTATTAGTCTTTCATTATGGGACTGTAGTGAAAATATGTGTTATAAATTATTAGTTGACTTTAATTGAATAATTAGAATGTAAATTGTTTGGAGCTGCGGAGGTCGTGATGGTGGAGGTCAAAATGGACGCCTCTTAGCGTGGGATGGAAATACAAACATCCATCTAAGAAACGACGGCCCTTCGAGGATTTGAAAAGCCGCTGGCCAGCAATGTCATAAATGTGTCGTATGACATAATTTGCTATTCTCTCACAGAAAGTGGAACTGCACTAATCTTTGTCAGGGTAAATGAATTCTTTTGAAAATATAACCGCGAACGGAAGCTCAGTCAGGTTATTATCCTAATAACAAAGTACATCAATTGTCACTTTTAAAATAAAAAAGTAAGTTTGCCACAACTCAACAAGCGTAAAATGGTCGTCTAAGCCTGGGGAGGGAGGGCGACACAGGGTAACATTGGAGATTATGTCCATAAATACTGTTGCGTTTAAAACGTGACAATAGACATATTGGTTATTATGATAACATCATAGAGAAGGTTGTATATATATATATTATTGGAAATAATAATTTTAAAATTTCTATAAATTGACACTTTAAACACTGTTTACCTTTTAAGTAAAAGTAATATTTAATATATAAATAATGAGAGAGAGAGAAAGGGAGAGAAAGAGAAAGAGAGAGAGAACGAGAGAGAAAGACACACAGAGAGAGAAAGAGAAAGAGAAAGAAAGAGAAAGAGACAGAGAGAGGGGGGAGAGAGAAAGGCAGAGAGAGATATGTAGCGATAGAGAGAGAGAAAGAGAGACTGAGAAAGAGAGAAAGAGGGCGAGAAAGAGAGAGAAAGAGACAAAGAGAAAGAGAGAGAGAGAAATTAGGAAGCACGTCCTGATTATAATTATTATGATGATGAGAGAGAGAGAGAGGGAGAGAGAGAGACAGAGGCGCCCTTTCAATTAGGACGGAACCCTCCTTGACGAGGACGTAAACACGTTCCTCTTGTGTGTGTGTGTGTGATCAGACCCATGAAGAGGAGGGGAGGGGGGCGAGGAGAAGAAGGAGAGAGAAGGTCCAGTTCGGTTCGTTAAGCAGTCCTCTGCCAAACTGAATTACCCCGAGGGCCTACGAGCAGCTCTGGAGAAGGAAACCTCCGCGGGCCTTGTCCAGAGTGAAAAACCTCCTCCAGGCAAATTGACAGCCTCCGAGTTCCATCTAATGGACGATTTAGCCGTGACGTCAAATAATAGCTTCGTGTGGGTTGTTGGGACACTGCGTCACTCACAGACAGACAGACGGACAGACAGAAGGACAAGTGACATTAAAAAATAATAAACCGGTTTCCGCCGTCAGTGACAACCCAACATGGAAACTTGCTGTCAATGTCTCAGTCCCATGGGACGACACGAAATATCACCATCTGCTCTGCTCCACTATTCTACACCTGCATTGTGTTGTATTTATTAAGTCTCCAAATGCTGTAGCCGCTTCCCCGGTAACAGATACACACATGTATGCAACTTAACACAATAATTAATAATATTTTGGTCGTCTTAAGGACCATATTTAACCTCTATAGTTGAAACTATAATTATATTCAATATAATCATATAAGTGTTGAGGAATCATATTATTAGGAATGATTTTTTTTAATAAGAATAGTATTGTTTTTGCCAGAAAAATAAAAAAAGAAACAAAACATAAAAAACTGGAAATATATTTCACTGTAGTATATTATTTGGCAGCAGCACTGATGACGTCACTGCACTGCAACTAAGCTACTTAGATTGACGCGAAATTTCAGTTTCTGTTAGAGGAAGTTCCCCTAAAACACTCCTGCAGGTAGATAGTTACAGTCATTAGTTCCAGTCCTATTTTAGGAATGAGTATTTTCCAACGTCTGTGTTTTTTGGGTTCCTTGCTTGTAATTTAAACAGGTGATCTCTCCTCCTCCTCTTCCTCCTCTCCTCTCCTCCCTCTCCTCCTCCTCCTTCGCCTCCTCCTCCTCTGTAGCCGATCAGTCGTTCCTCCGTATTCGAGGATTTCTTAATTCCTTTATGGCGCCAGGTATTTTTCATAAAAAACACCAAAAATTGATTTTAATTTCAATCAGAGCATGAAAAAAGAAATTATATCTTTAGGTCGTGGTCATTCTGCTTCCTTCTCCCATGACAGACCACATTGTTGTTGGCCCCGGGTTATTGCGTCACTTCCTCAACAATTGCTGCCCTGCATTGTTCATAGTAACTATTCATGTTACAATATGAAAATGGAGGTCCTAGTCCTAATCCTTTCTTGCTTACGGCTTTCTTTTCTTGATTTTCTATTCTAATTCTTATTATTTGTAAGCAATTCGAAATTGGCAACCAATATACTGACTACTTGTTCGTGTTCTGCTGGACATTTTTTTTTGCTAAAGTCTCCACGTGTTGACCATGAGGTGGTTAGGGTTTAATTAATTTAATTATTTATTTTCTGTCTGATATAAGTAAATACCCCGGGGTTCATGATTAGAGATGCAGATAAAAGCAAGTGTTTGGAGATTAGTCGTTGTTTGTTGGCTTAGGAAGGGAGGAAGAAGGAAGGAAAGGGAAAGGACAGCGCCGCCCCCTCACTGCTATAAATAAGTGCGTACACGGCAATATGTCAGCCTCCGGGGTTCTTACACTAAATCTCTACGTTAAATGTTCCTACGACCGTAATAAAAACCATAGGGACAAAGTGTCTTCCCAAATAACCCTTACATCAAGCCACGACACGTCCCTTAACCCTAAATATGACTGGACCGATCCGCTCTTAATTACGACTCTAAGAATTGCCTGAATTACAATATCTCTGGCAGAAAACTATCTCCACGAGGGAAAGTTAAACTTCTTTGCGTCGGTTTTGCAATTTCTACGAAAAAATATTTTCCGTTTCCGCGTCACATACAAATTTATCCTTTACGTAGTTGTTGGAAATTTTAAAATAATAAACTTTTATGCCTCCTGATGACTGACATTCGTCGTTCATTTAAGGAACCTTTAATTTACTTTTAAGATTATTTGTCTTTAATTATTATGTACTCTCTTTTGTTCATCTTTAATGTTATGACGTCGTATCCTCCTCCTATTTCCTCAAAAAATCGAGGATTAATGGGAAACAACAATAAATTTAAATGTAAAGGAACTGAAAACATTCACTGGAATTCCATTTACTGACACGAGATTTTTATATTTTATTTTTTTCCAGAAATGTAATACACAATTCCAAACTCCTACAATATGTATGTATATATATATATATATTGTGATAAAAAACGCGGATTTTGTGAAGTTGTGGCGGCGTTATGAGGCGCAGTTCGGCCAACAACAATGTCTAGTCGGCTGAAAGCGGGTGAAACCCCGAAGGGGGCGTGTGTGTGTAAACAAAAAACCGATGGTGATCCCCCGCGGGAAACTCCCACCGTGTGTGTGTGTGTGTAAAAAAATGATGGCGGGGAACCCCGGAATTTTGTGAAATAGACCTATGGCGGGGAATTCCCGTCGGAGAATTTAAAAGGGGAGCCGATTGGTGGCTCGGACGAGTTGAGGAGAGGAGGGACGTGGACAGAGCAGAGGCTTGCAGATGGTTCCTTCTACCTTCAGCGGTGTAAAAAAAATCCTGCAAGACGCCGCCAGAGAGACGCGGAAACATTCGTGAGTGAGGTGGATGTGAAACTTGGATAAATAATATTTAATGATTGTTTTTTCTTTCTATTTTTCAGCTACTGCATCCATCTCTCGAGACACACCCCAAAAATCCCCTGAGATTAAGCCCACCCGTGTATAATCACTTTAAATTAATAAATGAACAATTTTAAAATTGATTATAATTTGTTCTATTGATTAATTAATGTTTTATACCGTGAAAAAGTATATTACAGTATATATATATATACATATATACGTAAATAACTTTCTCTTTTCCCGTTTGTAAATGTGAAACTTATTTTTAGCCTCCGACCAGAGGGGGCGGCGGTTGAAAACGGCCCCCAATTATAAACTCCACGGTAGTGGCTTTTGGAAAGGAGACGGCGGAAAGGAAAATTTTGAGGGTTATCCGAGGCTTTTCTCTGTACGCCTGTGAAGGGGGGGAGAGAGGGAGAGAGAGAGAGAGAGAGAGAGAGAAGGGAAACCTGTTGACACAACATCTGCCTGGCAGAACCGCAGCAACTAAACGTCACTGACACATAACGAGGCAACTTAGCTTGTTACTAACTGGCGGGACTCAAATAACAATTTGGATACTCCAGGTTCCTCCTCCTCCTCCTCCTCCTCGTCCTCGTCCCCCCCGAATTTCCTTTTTTTTTATAATAAATGCGCTATGGTTTGCTCTACCGCCGCAAGCAGCACCTGACTGTTTCCTTCCCCGTGTCTCTACTCCGGAAAATTTATTATTATTATATTTTTATTTTTTTTATTTATTTTATATTATTTTTAATTTTTTTATTTTATTATTTTTATTTTATATTTTTTATTTTATTTTATTTTTATTTATTTATTTTTTTTATTATTTTTATTATTATTTTTTTATTTTATTATTTTTTTATTATTTATTTATTTATTTTTATTTATATTTTTATTATTTATTTTTTTATATTTTATTTATTATTTTATTATTTATTATTTATTTTATTTTTTTTTTATTTATGTATTTATTTTTTATTTTATTTTTTATTTTTTGATTTATTTATTTTTATTTATTTTATTATATTATTATTTATTATTTATTATTTTTATTTATTTATTTTTTTTATTTTATATTTTATTTTTATTTAATTTATTTTATTTTTTTTTTTATTTTATTATTTAATTTATTTTATATTTTTTATTATATTTTATTTTTATTATTTTTTTATTGAATTTTATTTTTTTATTTATTTATTTTTATATTATATTTTTTATTTTTTTATTTTATTTATTTTTATTTTTTATTATTTATTTTATTATTATTATTTATTTATTATTATTTTTATTTTATTATTTTATTTATTTATTTTATTATTTATTTTATTTATTTTTATTTTTTTATTTATATATTTTATTTTTTTTTATTTTTTTTTATTATTTATTTTATTTATTTTTATTATTTTTTTTATTTATGATTTTTTTATTTTTATATTTTGTTATTATTTTATATTTATTTTTTATTTTATTTTATTATTTTATTATTATTTTGTTTTTATTTATTATTTTATTTATGATTTATTTTATGTTTATTTTTTTATTTTTATTTATTTATTTTTTTATTAATATTTATTTTTTTATTTATTATTTTTATATTTTATTTTTTTTTATATTTTTTATTTTTATATTTTTTTTTATTTTTTTATTTTTTATTTTTATTTATTTTTTTATTTTATTTTTTTTTTTTTTTATTTTATTTATTATATTTTTTTTTTTATTTATTATTTTTTTATATTTTTTATTTTTTTTATTTATTTTTATTTTATTTTTTTATTTTTTTTATATTTTTTTTTATATTTTTATTTTATATTTTTTATTGATTATTATTTTTATATTATTATTTTTTTATTATTTTTATTATTTTTATTTATTTGTTTTTATTTTTTATTTTATGATTATTTATTTTTTTTTTTTTTATTTATTATTATTTTATTTTTATTTATTTTTATTTATTATTTTTTTATTTGTATTTTTTTATTATTTTTTATATTATATTTATATTATTTTTATTTATTTTTATGATTTTATTTATTTATTTATTTTTTTTATTTTTATGTATATTTTTTATTTTTATATTTTATTTTTATTATTATTTTATTATTTTATTATTTATTTATTTTATTATTGTATTTTTATTTATTTTTTTATTTTATTTATTATTTTATTTTTTTATTTTTTTTTATTTTTATATTTTATTTTTTTATTATTTTTATTATTTTTTTATTTATTTATATATTTTATTTTTTATTTTTTTTATTTTTTTTATTTATTTTTTTTTTATTATTATTTTTATATTTTTTATTTTTTTATTTTTTTTTATTATTTTTATTATTTTTTTATATTTTTATTTTTATTTTTTTTATTTATTTTTATATTTTTTATTTATTTTTATATTTATTTTATTTTATTTATTATTTTTTTTTATTTATTATTTATTATATATTTTTTATTATTATTTTATTTTTTTATTTTATTTTTATATTTTTTTTATTTATTATATTTTATTTTATTTTTTATTTATTTTATTTTATTTTATATTTATTTTATTTTATATTATATTTATTTTTTATTTATTTTATTTTATTTTATATTTTTTTTATTTTATTTTATATTATATTTATTTTTTATTTATTTTATTTTATTTTTATTTTTTTATTTTATTTTTATTTTTATATTTTTTATTATTTTTTTTATTTTATATTTATTTTTTATATTTTTATTTATTATTTTTTTATTTTTATATTTATTTTTTATTTTTATTTATTATATTTTTTTTTTTATTATTTTATTATTTTTATTATATTATTTTATTTTATTATGTTTTATTTTTTTTAATTTGTTATTTTTTTTTTATTTATTTTATTTTTATTTATTTTATTATATTTTATTTTTTATTTTTTTTATTATTTTATTATTTATTTAATTTATTTTATATTTATTATTTATTTTTTTTTATTTTATTTATTATTATTATTTTTTTATTTAGTATTTTTTGTATTTTATATTTATTTATTTTTATTATTATTTAATTTTTATTTATTATTTTTAATTTTTTTTAATTTTTATTTTTATTTATTATTTTATTTTTTTTATTATTTTATTTTATTTTTATTTTTTTTATTATTTTTATTATTTTTTTATTTATATTTTTTTAATTTTTTTATTATTATTTATTTTTTTATTTTTTATTTTTTTTATTATTATTTTTTTATTTTATTATATTTATTTTGATTATTTTATTATATTTATTTATTATTTTTATTTTTTATTTTTATTTTTATTATTTTTATTATTTTATTATATTTTTATTATTTTTTTTTATTTATTTTTTATTTATATTTTATTATTTTTTATTTTTATTTTTTTTTTATTATTTTTTTTATTATATTTTTATTTTTTTTTTATTATTAATTTTTTATTTTATATTTTTTTTTATTTATTATTTGTATTTTATTTTTATTTTATTTTTTATTTTTGATTTATATTTTTATTTTATTTTTATATTATTTTTTTATATTTTTTTATTTTTTTTTTTATTTATTTTTTTTTATTTTATTATTTTATTATTTTTTTTATATTATTTTATTTATTTTATTTTTTTATATTTATTTTTTTTTATTATTTATTATTATATTTTTATTTTATTTATTTTTATTTTATTTATTTATTTTTATTTTTATTTTATTTATTTATTTTATTTATGTATTTATTTATTTTATTTATTTATTTTTTATTTTATTTATTTTTTATTTTATTTTATTTATTTTATTATTTTTATTATTATTTATTTTTATTTTATATTTTTATTTTTATTATTTTTATTTTATTATATTTTTGATTATTATTATTTATTATTTTTATTTTATTTTTTATTTTATTTTATATTTATTATTTTTATTTATTTTTTTTTTATTATTTTATTTTTTTATTTTTTATTTTTATATTATTTTTTTATTTATTATTTTATTATTTATATTTTTTATATTATTTTTATATTTTTATTTTATTTTTTATATTTTTATTTTATTTTTATGTTTTTATTTATGTATTTATTTATTTATTTTATTTATTTTTTATTTTATTTATTTATTTTATTTATGTATTTATTTATTTTATTTACTTAATTATTTTATTTACTTATATTTATTTATTTATTTTATTTATTTATTATTTTATTTTTTTTATTTATTTATTTTATTTATTTTATATTTTATTTTTTTTTTATTATTTATTTTTTTATTATTATTTTTTATTTTATTATTTTTTTATGATTTTATTATTTATATTTTTTATTTTTGTATTTATTTTTTGTATTTTATTATTTTATTATATTTATTTTTTATTTTATATTTTTTTTATTTATTTTTATATTTATTTTTATATTTTATTTTTATTTTTATATAATTATTTATTATTTTTATTATTATTTTTTTATTTTATTATTTTTATATTTATTATATTTATGTATTTATTTATTTTATTTATTTATTTTTTATTTTATTTATTTTTTATTTTATTTTATTTATTTATATATTATTTTTATTATATTTTTTATTTTTATATTTTTTATGATTTATTTATTTTTATTTATTTTTTTTTATTATTTATTTATTTTATTATATTTTATTTTATGTTTTTATTTTTTATTATTTATGATATTTATTTTGTTTATTATATTTTTATTTAATTTATTTTTTTTATTTATATTTTTATTTATATATTTTATTTTATTTATTATTTTTATATTTATTTTATTATGATTTTATTATTTATTTTTTTATTTTTATTTATTATTTTATTATTTTTTTATTTTATTTTTTTTATTATTTATTATATTTATTATTTTATTTATTTATTATTTTTATTATTATTTTTTTTTATTATTATTTTTTATTTTATATTTTTTTTTATTTTTTATTATTTTTTTATATATTTATTTTTATTATTGTTATTTATTTTATATTTTATTTATTATATTTATTTTTTTTATTATTTATTTATT